>VZRV01002663.1:417692-486026 GCA_013398115.1 Falcunculus frontatus
TTTTTCCTTTTTTTTTTTTTTTTTTAATTTTTTTTCCGCCCCTCCCGGCCTCCTCCGCGAAGAGAGAGGTGTGCTCGGGCTCGTCTGCTGTGGGAGAGGGTCTATGGTGATAGCACGGGGGTGGTGAGGGCTGAGGAGGGGTCTCGCCGCCGCCCCCGCCGCCGCTGAGGAGGAGGAGAGGGAGGAGGAAGAGGCGAGGCACGGCACCATTTGCTGCTCCCTGCCCCAGCCATGGAGAACGCGCACACAAAGACTGTGGAGGAAGTTTTGGCTTATTTCGGCGTCAACGAGAGCACCGGGCTCAGCCTCGAGCAAGTGAAGAAGCTGAAGGAGAAATGGGGCTCCAACGGTAGGTGAGGCAGCCCCGCCGCGGGGATGCTGCCGCCGGCGCTCGCCCTCTTCCCCCTCTGCTCCTTTTCCAAGCGCTCTCTCTTCTCCCTCATCCTTGCCGGGGCCCTGTGCGAGGCCTAACGCGTGTGCACTGGCAAAGCCGGCATCTCTTCCAGGACCCGGAATAGGAGCGAGGGAGAGAAGATGGCTGACTTGAACTCCACCTCGTGGGTTTCTTTCAATCCCGAGCTCGCAGGGCTGCTCTGGGGAGGAGGGTGTCACCTCCGCTCCCTTTCACCGTAACGGTGGGAGATCTCTCTCCATTTTGAAATGAAGCGCTTTGGGGTTTAGGATTTGCCTTTTATTTCTTTTTTTGCCCGTCTTGACCTTCATTTTCCCCAGCTTTTTAGCGCCTTTCAGCCCCTTATTTTATATTCTTCTCTCCAGTCGGGACACAAAATTCAGTCGATTTTTTAAATCCTTACTGCTTGGCTGTCCTAGTTCCTTCTGAACTCCCTTGTCGTTGTGTAAAAATGAAAATCTATGAGAAGATTACACGGTGGAGGTGGTTTTTTAGCTTTAACACTGCTTTTATGCCTCTTGGATTACTAAATCTAGTTGCAGGGACATAAAGGGGAGAGCAGAAATATGGACATACCCTTAAAATGGAGGAAAGAATCTGAAATATTTTGAACCAAGTTTGATGGTTTGTGGGGTTTTTTTAAGTGAATGTGGAGGAAAAGCTTTTTAAAAAAGCATTTGAAAAGCGTTTTGAGCCTTTGACCCTTTGTGTGCAGCAACAGCAGAAGTCCCACAGCTGCCTGGAGTGATGACTTGGCTGAATTATAACCCTTGGCACATTCCCGCGAACCTTTATGTGTCTTAAAATGCAAAACTCTCAGGCCCATTCACATACTCTGGTGAAAAGAGCCGCTTTAGTGGGGCTTTCAGTATGTCTGTCAAATCCAACCCAGCTGAGTGTGCAATTCAGGAACAATATCTGGTGTGGATGCCTGATAATGCTCTAATGTATTTCTTCGATGATTTCTTTTCTTTGACATGCTTCCTGGAAAAATCTTGCACTGACAGAGCTACCGGCAGAGGAAGGTGAGCATGGTTATGAAATCTTCTGCTAATTCCTGTTGATAATTCGTTTTTTTAAATGTACGTGACTCAATGGCTTTGTTACATATTGCAGGAAAAACCTTACTTGAGCTCGTGATTGAACAATTTGAAGACTTACTAGTTAGAATTTTGTTGCTGGCCGCTTGCATATCTTTTGTAAGTATGATTTTTTTTTTTTTTAAATTTCCTAGGGTTCTGTATGGCAGAGTGACATATTCCAATGTATGTGAACTGTACATACTGAAATTATTCTTTCTCGCTGGGTAGAAGTATAAGATGCAAGATTGCTGCCTCTTAAATTAGTTCCTTGTGATGAGGTTTCTGCGTGCTAGCCAACAAAAATTTCAGAGAGTCTTTCCTTGCATGAGTCATAGGTACATAACTACACTAGACAGGTATTTTAAAAAGTGCTTCTCATTCAACCCAGTTTGCTTATTTGAGGTGGGATTTCCCAATGCTGCTCTTGGCTTTGAAAAATAACCTTGAGTAAGTAAGCGTTTAACTGGGCATTCTTCTTGCCTTTGGGTTAATCTTTATCAAGCTCGATGTATAATCATTGGAAGACATTTTTGGATGCAATGCAGACTGTAAATAGAATCTACATGGCGAATATTCCAGTTGCCTTCCCTTCCTGATAATAGCAAGGTGACAGTTGTTGCTTTTGACAGTGACAAGAATGTTGACGGCTGTGATGGCACCATTGTTGACCAAATTTGGTAACTGACCTTTGGACAATCAAGTCATTAAATGGACATCTTGCTTTGCATACAGGACTAAAAGAACAAGAACATTTTAAACTTTTTTTTTTTTTCCTAAAAAATGCACGATTAGGCAATCTTCTTACATTATGTGTAAAGCATATGTGCTTGCTGAAAAACTGGAAAATGGAGTGAAGGCTCAGTCGAGAAGGAAAGTGAAGGCTATGTTTCTTGGGGAGCTGGACAACAGAAACAAAAGCTTGCAGAATATTAAATTGTTTAGGTAGGGAGTAAAAGTTTACAGTAGACTTTGCCCTGCAGTTGTAATTAACTACTTGAAAAAAAAAATGCTGCAGCTCTTGGGGGGAGTGGAAATTGTGGTGACTCTTTAGCTAAGGGCAAGCTAATTAGGATGGGCAGAGGAGAATGTGCTCTGGAGCTGTTGTGTGTGGTGGGGGAAGGGTTGCCCTGGTGCTGCAGTTTGTGCTGTGCTGGGGATCCGCTCTCCCCACACCAACACCTTCCAAAGGGCTCTGGCTTTGGGTCTGTAATTCAGCAGTACCAGCTGAACAGTGACTGGTGATGTCAGTCTTGACCATGGAGACAGATGTACTTCACTCACTCCTCTGTTTCCTGGAGAGGAAATCAGGCTGACTATTGAAAATTGAATAAACAGTCATTCAAAAGCTTTTTTTTTTTTTCCCCTCCTCTTTCCCCTTTTCCTCCTGGAGGATGAGAAGGGGGATGTCTTTTTGTTCCTGGAAAGTCAGGAGTGTTTCTGTCATCTCATGAGATAAATGACAGCACAGAAGTTTGTTAGCCTTCCGTGCCAAAGTACATTAGTTGTTTTTTTTATAAACAAGTAAGTGAAAAATCAGATTCACCAAACTAAAGCTTTCATTGCTGCATCTGAGTAAGTATGAGACCAGACTGACAGAGGTCATAGAACATACACTGCTGAGTTCTCTTGGAAAACTTCATTAGTAGCTGAATTCAGTTGCTTTTTTCAGTATAGTTAATTTTCCTATCTAATTAAGAGGAGACTGTAGTCTAATGGAGCGTGGGATAGATCTGGGTTTTCTGCCTCTGTGCAGCTGACATGGTACATGACCTTGGGCTACTACTCTGCCTTTTCTGTCTCCTATTTTAGAGTTACAGAGACACACTAAATTGATGACAGAAGTAAAGATTTTTCTCTGATGAAAAGTGAAAAAATCCTAGCTATATTATAATTTTGGTACTTTAAAAGCTCTTCCCCTTTGTTTCTGGTGTTTTCTTTGCTCAGAAGGTGATCATGTTCTCTGTTTTTCTTAGGTTTTAATGCTTTTTCTTGATGAAAGCATAATACAGACTTTTGTAGTAGCTGTAAAGCACCGTTGGATATGTTGATACAAGGATTGCATTACTACAAAAATAGGATGTAATTACATCACCTAAATTCTGGTGTTCTTTAGCAGCTGCGCATTGTCAGTTTAGAAAAATTAAGATTCAGGTATGAGAGAGAGGATCTCAAAATATATAGATAATTTTTTTTTTGTGTTGAGGGAGTTCTTATGGTGATTGTGTTGCAATCATAAATCATAGTAGTTTATTGCTGTTAGAACTGCCTGCACAGTAACACTCATCTGTAGCACTGAGACCTGCATTAGGTTTTGTGCAGAAACATCCCTTCTTACACAGAGCATAAACTCTTGTGTTCAGAGTGCCTTTTGTGCCCTCTGCTCCCACACTGCCTGTCAGGTAGGTGTCAGTGAAATAACTCAGAGCAGCAGCTCAATCTGTGTCACCCAGGCTGATTGCCGGGGTCAGATGCTGCGTGTTTGTGGGCTGTGGATCCTGTGTCCTACATTCCGGGTCAGAACTGCTCTGAGAGATGTGCCTGGTTAGTGAAAGCCCCAAAGTAGGGCTTTTGAAGAGAAACAGTATAAATAATTCCTGATGGTGCGTAAATGGATCTGTGAATAGACTTGTCCCGGTCTTCTGTTGAATCCGTGAAGAATAAACCCGTGGAGTGCATTCATGGCTTTTAATTCTTGATACTTGTGTAGCATGTGCTCAGATCCACAGTGTTTACTGAAAAGAACAGCTTGCTTTGCTGTATAAACGATTTTGACAGGTTGCAAAATGTTAACTGCATCTGATGTAGAATAATTCCTTGGTGAAGTGTGGATGCTTTAAGCAGTGGTGTGTGCAGAACTCTGCAATCTTAGCTCTGCATCACACAGTGGATTTCCTTTTACAAGGTACGACGTAGGCTATAAACTCTACCAAAACTTGAAGTATTGATACAGCATCCTAAGAGCATTCCCTCTCCTCAATTGTTCCTTTGATTCATAAGCTGACTTAGAAGTGAATGTCCTGAGAATGTTTTCTAATAGTGAATGTCTGTGTTTAGATTAAAACAATACGTTTTGCTTTAGCCCAGAGATTGTTATAGCCTGTAAATTAGCGTGAGTATAACCTAGTTTGTGGTAAAAGGTGAGCAAAGGTCCTCTTGGAGGAAGTAGGATGTGTCATTAACAATGTTGCAGGCTTTGCCCTGAAATCACCCCAAAAGCTACCTGTTAAGGTCAGCAGCAGTGAGTGTGTGGCACGAGATAAGGTTGCTGTAGAACATGACACTGACATGCTTTTAGCTAAACTTAGATTGCTCATTAGCACAAGGGTAGGGGTGATAAAAATGTGAGAAGTCATTGTGATTCCATTTTATGTTGTAAAAATTAAACCGTGGGTGACAGATATCTTTTTTTCCCCCTTTATTGCTATAATAAACAATATATTTTCAAAAATATGGAGTAACGTGATGGGTACTTACAATCTGTTAACTCAGTAAAATTCTTAATTTTGTGCATATACATGTCAAGATGTCTTGGTTTGTGTTTGAGGTTTTTTCTTCTGACCTCCTTGTGTAGCAGATAAAAGTCTACTGAATCATGGAACTAAAATTGGGAGGTTTTCCTTTAATGTTTCCTGGTGTTCAGTGTAACTGACATGGATGGAACAGGGATCAGGACTACTGAAATAGTTTGCATCTGCTTAATTTTAAGCTGATTTGTATTGAAAAGGTAAATCACTAAAAGAGGGTTTTCTAAGCAGTAGTTGATACTCTGTTCAAAATGTACTAAAACTGAAATCACAGTATCCTGTGAGAAGAAAACCCTTAAAAGCAGTCCGTACGTTTTGTATGACCTGCTTTAATTAATCCCGGGCTTCTTTTTGTTGGGGTGAGATCTCACCTCTCCCAGCTTGCTTCTAAGTTTCCATTGTCAAAATGAAAACCAAACAAAAATCCCTGTTGGGTTGCTGACAACAAAGTGTTTGCTTTTCCTCTGTTAGTGGTGAGCGGGTGCAGCCTGCCGGGCAACACGATTCTGTCTCGAAACTCCCATTCTTCAATTCTGTTGTTGTTACTTAATGATACATAGTCATCTGAGGTAACTTGTCTCCATAACTTCCCTGACAATAGAGATACTTCACTTGTAGAAATGGAAAAAAGCTGTAAGGGCACTTGTGCTGCTTCTGCTGCTTCCATCAGTGCTCACCTCATTGCTGGCCAACTTTGGCATTGTACCTCTGCCCCCTTTTTACGAAGAGCCATGAAAACTAAGTGCTGTTTGCCTGTCATTGTGTATCTTTTGCCTCAGTGTCCTGCAGGTCCACCCCATTAGGCTTTGTTTAAAATAGGCTCTGCAAGCCATAGCTCCAGCAGCCCTAAAGCAAATATGCTGAATGAAAGTTGTCCTTTAAGCTGCTTATGTTGGCTGTTGATATGGGGCTTTTATGTCCTGCTGTTATTTCCCTTATATTTTTAGGCTTGCATTTCTCTTGAGCAATTATCTTATTCTTTTCTTATTTTTCCTGCTCTTTCTTAAATACGTGGTGACTTTACCTATTGACAGTACTGCCTGACCAGTGCATTGGAGATCAATGACCTGGAAATTAAGCTGTTCTACATGTGAGTCTTAAAGTGATTAGGGCTGAAACATGGTGGGGCCCTTCTGAGTAGAAATTAAAAAAACGAGATCTCTCACTGTAAACCTCTCCAGGGTCTTAAAAGTGTGCTAGTGGAAACTTTCTGACAAGGACTCAGTGACTTGGACAAGAATTGTCTGGTCTTTACCAGGCCTCAGCATATGGTCTGTTGTTACTAAAAATGCAGAGTTAGATACTTGTTATTGCTTGTTCTACTTCCTCTTTGTTTTTCTTGCGTTTGTTTTGTTTCTTACTTCAGGCTACTATCAAATAATAAACCTGATCTGTTACAGAATGTGTTGTGTATCAGAAATATTCTAAATGGAGAGTTAACGTAGCTGTAGTCTGCTATAGCAAAACCAAAACTCACTATGTATTTGGTTATTTTATGTCTGTATTTACTAAATTGTTCTAGAACTAGAGCTTGGGTTGTTCCACTGATAGTAATTGTGTAGAAACTTCTGGAGGGAGAAATGTGTATTGCTGGCTTCCAGGGTTAACTAGATACTTCATTTTAGTCTCGTCACAGATTGATAATTTCACCAAAAATACAGCAGTGAAGATTTAAACCATCAGACTATACTCTCAGGATCTCTGATTTGAGTTCATCTGCTCTTTTTGAAGTAATGGCTTATTGAAAGAAAAGATCCCTTGAAAACTTAATTTTGGCTCTCCTTGACATACTTGGATCTTGTTGTCCTTGTAGCTACTTTCCTTACCTCTAGAGTTACAGCCTTTCTCAATGTTATTTTACAACACACATGGTCTTAAATCAGAAGAGATTCTGGTTTAACGTCGTGTAAAGCAGATGTTTTATTCCAGTTAACCTTGTAGGTGCCTGCTCAGATAAGCACATCGCAAAATAATTGAATTTTATTTGCTTTGTTTGGAAGCAAAGCGGGCTCTACAGAATTCCAATAAAGAAAGGGAGGGGAAAAAACAGATACTAAAGAGCTTTTCTGATGGCAGCGTGTGACCTTGTGTACTCTGAGAGACCTGGCAATGCCCCGTCGGCCTCTCCTGTAGCTCCACGGGCAGCAGCAGCGTGGCACAGGGGTGTGCGTGGAATGAGCACAGACAGCAGGGCCTGTCCCACTGCCCCAGCAGGGCAAATGCCAGGAGGTGTTCTGGGGACAGGAGAGCAGTGGGTGTGGGAGGAGGGAAGAAACACCGAGGTGTGGAGAGATCCTGACTAAATCTGTTCTGCAGGGGGATTACACAGACCCTTGAAATGCTGCGTTGCCGGTTGGAATGTTGCAGTCGTATTAATCACAACCTGGATCTTACAAGTTTATCTCTTTGTAATAAAAATTTGTTGTTGCACTGGATTTGCTTGACAGTCTGTTTTCTGCTTGAGGCTTTCATGCTGCTGTTCCTTCCTTTTGACATCCTGGAGTGTCTCACAATTGAGCAATAGCTCAGAGCAGCATGTTGGTGGAATCATGGGCTTGCTTTAGTAACAGTTTGCTCGCTGCAGTCTTCTAGTGATTCAGAGTGCTGTTGCCTGACTACCAGCCCTAATTATCTCAACACGTTGTTCCTATTTACTGTCACTTTCCAGGCTTCCTGTTGCTCAACATGTTGACAAAAACGCTCTTCCTCTCTGGTCATGTTAACTTGACTTTTCATCAGTGACTCCAGCACTGTGCAGAGGCCCTGACACATTCAAGTCAAGTGAATGACAGATGCCTAAAACTGGAGTGCACTTCTAAAACAAAGGAATTAAAATAAAATCTTTGTGGAGCCTTTTATGCAAGTCCTCAAGTTTGGTTTACCTTTTAAAATCCAGTTTTGAGTTTTATCAGCTACTTGGTTCAGAATCCAGCTTCAGATATAACTATACCATTCACTTAGATGCATGTATAAGACACTACTTGTATTTAAAGAAGTAGATGCTTATTTTTTGTATCCACTCACCAAAAACTTGTAAAGCTGTTTTCACTTGTGTGGCTAAGTTACTGGTAAAGAGCAATTAACTTGCTTAAAATTCAGATTCTGGCAAGGTTTTAGTGTTTTAAGTAGTCAAACTAATCTGTCTGTGTCCTGTTTTATACCATAATGAAATAATTCTTTTTCATTGTCATAATGTTGTCACAACTTCTGCTTTCATTTCTGAAGCAACAGTAGCAATTGTTTCCCAGATAAATAGCTTATTCCTTTAGAAGAAGAGCGGCCTCTAAAATGAACTTTGTACTACTTTAGTAAAGATTCTTTTTCTCCTTTTCCATTGCGTTTTGCCAACTCATTCATGAATTACAAAACTACAAACTTGGTAGATGGAGGGGTTTCCAAAACTGCTGAAGTCTAAGCAGTTGAAGCTTAACAGGCATAAAGTTTGCAAGGTGTCTGTGTAAATCAGTAATTTAAATCACTGTGTTTCTCTTGCAGGTCCTGGCCTGGTTTGAAGAAGGTGAAGAAACAATCACAGCGTTTGTAGAGCCTTTTGTAATCTTACTTATATTAGTAGCCAATGCAATTGTGGGAGTGTGGCAGGTATGCAGAGACTTTTACAGCATCAAATCACAAATGTTTTGGGGTTTTATGGTTTAAGAGGAAGCACTGTACCCTGTAGTGTCGGGTGTTCTTACACAGCAAGTAGGATGTGTTGCTAGCTTTGGATTCCTGAGAGTCAGCAAACCATAAAGCTTCTCGACAGAAAGTGTTGACTTAAAGGTAAAATGAAAGCTTCAGAAGTGTTGCCAGAAAGGCAAAATGCCCATCAGTGTGTTTGGCCACACACTGCTGAACACATGAACGAGACAGGCCAGAATAAAGGCCTGAATTCGGGCAATAAATCAGGCCTTGCAAAGCTAAGAACAATTGGATTGGTTTGCTTGGGGTTTTTTCCCAACTAAAGAACAAAGGAGGGAGCACTTGTAATCTTGTTTCTTGTCTGTTTCCTCTTGAGACAACTGTTGTGTTTTAGTAAATTATTAATACCGTATTAATTCTCCCTGTTCAATCACTATAGTACCTATTAAGTGTGCATCCAAAGACTGCATGTCTGTCAAAAGGCACAAGTTTCTTCTGAAAACATCTAAACACCATAAAACTTTTCCTACGCTGTCAGCTGTGACATTAACTTGATGTTTTTTTATAAATCGTATAGACAGTAATATCATAACAAAAAATAACACTTCATGACATGCCAAAACAAAAATGTTCGTATCACTTTAGTTTGCTAATTTGATCACTTTAGACTGTGAATGTTTTATTAGATGGTTTTTTTCTGCAGATAAGAAATGTTCTAGGATTTTTATGGTAATTTAAATTCTTTGTATGATTGCTTGGATTTGTTGGGGTCTTTTTTAAGGGAGGATGTTAACGTGGCATAATTACTTGCTCTCTTAGTGCATGAGGCTTCATGCTTAAAAAAAAAAGCAAACTGGTCAAAATAACAAAAATTAAGAGGAGGAGCCTGTTAAGAGAAAAAAACACATTAGAGAGGACCCTGCATGCTGGAAGAAGTGGCCTTGAGTGCTATTGCTGCACATTCCTGTGCTCTTTGTGCTATCCCAAGTGAGCTGGCTGAAGAGTATTCCTCAAAATTCAGTTTTTAGCAGTACCCAGCTTACTGCACAACCTGCTGGAGCAGGTGTGGAGAGAAGAGATAATGTCGGTCAAGGGGTGACAGCACTGCCCCCCTTAAATGACATTTTCTATTCAAGTCTCCATAAAGTAATTGTGCAAGAGTTAATGTTTAACTTGAAACTCTTGAGTTGCAGTTCTGCAGGTACTAATTTTAAGCATGAAATGGAAGGTAAAGCTGTCTGGATAGTTTGAGGATATTTCTTCTGTAGTTGTTTCCCTGTTGTAGGAAATAATCAGGGTTTTTTTCAGACATGATAAGTGTGCAAAGAATATACTTCTGTGTGTGTATTTCTACATACATGGAACTTCATTGTGGAAGAGTTGCTGCACAGATGAAGTGACTCATTCCTTTGTTCTAATGGGCATGGAAAATCAGTCGCAGTACACAGTCTCCACCCATAAATGTATCTGTTCCTACAGGTACCAGATGTGAGCACTGAGTCACGGCCGCGGCTCTGCCACCCTCAACCTTTCCTCTCACGTGCACTTCTCCCCAGGAGCCACCTGCCAGTGCTCCAGTGCCTGCAGGATAGTCTGGCTACCATAACTTCAGGCAAACTGGGAGCAAAAAGACTCAGTCTAGCACACTGAGCTGGCTGAACGAGCTGAATCACAGCATTTGTTGAGGGTGGAAAAGATCTTTAAGATCATCAAGTCACACCGTTAACGCGGCACTGCCAAGGCCACCAAGAAACCATGTCCCTGAGGGCCATGTGTACATCTTTTAGATACCTGCAGGCATGGTGATTCATCCACTTTCCTGAGCAGCCTGTTTGGATGCTTCACAACCATTTCTGTGAAGAAATTATTGTTAATAACCATTCTAAATCTACCCTGGTGCAACTTGGATGTTTATTCTTCTGGTTTTTTTCTAGAGAGTGACAAGGTCCCCCTCAGCCTCCTTTTCTCCAGGCTGAGCCCTCCCAGCTCGTTCAGCTGCTCCTGGTGCTCCAGATCCTTACCCAGCTCTGTTCCCTTTCCTGGTCATGCTTCAGCCCCTCCATGTCCTTCTTGTCATGAGGGGCCCAAAACTGCCCCCAGAACTGGAGGTGCCTCAGCAGTGCCCAGCACCAGGGATGGGCACTGCTCTGATCTTACTGGCTGCACTATTTCTGCTACAAGCCAGGTGCCATCAGCCTTCTTGGCCACCTGGGTCATCATGCTGAATTTTTATTTCTCCTTTTTGAAGGAAAAGTTCTGTTGAAGTAACCTTCCTTCTGTGGGACTTTAAGGTTTTGCATAATGGTGACTCATAGTTTGTCCACAAAAAAGCAATGTTGGTGTTACAATGCTGAGGAGCAGAATTAATTTACCTGGTGGAATATGAGGCTGGTATTACGTAAAGCTTTATGGGTTTGTGCTGGTGTCTGCACTGCCAGACCCTGTGCCATTTAAATTTTAGTTCCTCAAGGTAGTTTTGGTAATGCTCATTTTCAGCTGCACTGTTACATGGAACTGCTGAGTTCCTCAACATTTGAATTTCTGATGGTTTTGTTTCTGCTTTGACATGCAGGAGGAATTTTTTATTATCTGGAAAGGCTGATGTATATTTGAAGGGCAGATGTTCTAAAAACTGTGTGCACTCTACCATTATCTATAATTATCAGGGCTAAATGACGTTTGTTCTTGTCAATAGGCAGGGAAATGGAAAATAAGTTCTTTCTCCAAGAGCTGGAGAAGGAGCACTGATAAGCTGCTGGTTTCTGCAGTTGTTCTTTATCCAGGTGGCATCACAACACTGATACCAATCTCTGCTAGTGCTTAGTGAGAGGACTGCAGCTGAGAGAGGAAAGCTGTTGTGTTAGTGGAAATCAAAAGGTTTTCATATGTGGGGATTCATCCAAGTTTGTAAATTGTTTAGAGATTCTGGGGAAGTTTCTAGTGTATACTTTAATTTCACTTCAGCATGACTTGATTTGCTGAAACAAAGTTGGTAATAAGTTGGCTTCATCACGACTTGATCCTTGATTTCTGTCAGTAAATGAAATTCAGCAGTGCTAGTCTACTCCAGGCTTGAGTGTTAGCTGCTCCAAGCCAAGGTACAGCCAAAACCTACATCCATGAGTCTTAATTCTGCTTAGTGCTTTTTTTAATGTCAAAAAGCATCTGTATGTAACGTGGAATTCTTTGTGTGGCCTCCCTGCAACAACACAGTGGATATTCTTGATGGAAAATGCTGCAGGGTTTAAACAAACAATTTCTGTGTTCTAAAGGCCCCCAAACACCTGAATTACACTCTAATGATTTCCAGTCAGCAACCTCGTAAGGGGAGGGGACACAAAATTCTCTGTGTGAAGAAATATAGCTGAGCTGAGTAGGTAGCATTCATATGATAATGCTTTTGAAAAATCAGATTTGACAGGCCCTTGAGGGCCTTCAAAATTACACATTTTTGCTGTCTTTTAGGAAAGAAATGCTGAAAATGCTATTGAAGCTCTTAAAGAATATGAACCAGAGATGGGCAAAGTCTATCGACAAGACCGAAAAAGTGTCCAGAGGATTAAAGCCAGAGACATTGTCCCAGGTGACATCGTGGAAGTGGCAGGTAAGACCCACTTATGTGGTGTATACATGCATTAGCATATTAATGTAAAATTGTTGTGGGGCTTTGTCTTAATGATTTGAGGCCCTGGGGGGAGTTTTCAAAGGCTCCTAAGTATATGCTTCACTTAAAAACAATCTTGCTCCTGTTCATCTGTAATTACCATAAATGTGCATTTGTACAGAGGGGATTGTTTTTTGAATTGCCACTTAGTTTAATTTGTAGGTCTAAAAGCAAAGCGTCTTAATTGGAGTTGTGATTTTAACACTTGTCAGGAATTTAAAATTTTGTTTTCTAGTGTCTGCTTTCAGAGTGTCTTAAAACTTGTCTATCACAAAAGAGATGTTTGTTCCTGGTTTTAAAATGTCTTCAGTTTCCTTAGGTTTGGGAGCGCAGGGATTTTTTTTGGTCACGCTCTGTTACTTCATCTGAATGTGTTTCTCCAACTCTTAGACTTGTAGTAGCAATGCCTTTGAACTTCTTTTCACAAATGTCTTCTGTCCTCTCAGCAAGTATGACTGGCATGTGACTTCACTGTTTTCTCATCTTTCATAATTCTTTATTGCTTCTTTCAACAATTTGCTGCATAGATCTCAAATACATGAGCTATGCAGAGTAGAGCTCCCTGTTACTCCTGGGTAAGCTTTTGAAGTGCCAGTCTTAAAACACTGGACTTTTGCCTAGAGCTTTCTAATATCTTCGTTTTGCTCTAAAAGGCCCATCTTTGTTTGGAAGGAGTGCAAAAATAGAAGGGTTCTATACTTTTAGCTAAAACTTCATCATTTTTTGGTGATAATGCCGTAGCAGTAACTTTTTCTCTAAACTGGGCTTGACTGTTCCTTCCCAGATAAAACTAGGTGGCTCTTGCTGAGTGTCAGGAGTGTTCCATGCTCAGATTTGTAGGTCATCATCAACGGTTAACTGAGTGAATTTTCCTTTGGGAACAATTCAGGGTGTACGTCAAACTTACTTTGCACTAGTGTCACTTTGATTTTAGAGGTGGTAGCTGTCTCAAGAGGAGATAAATATATACCCTTAAACTTGACTATCCTCCTGTTTTAATTAGCAGGCAAAGAGAGTTGTGCACTCAGAATGAAGTTGGTGTTGGCTGCCCGCCAAGCTTTCACTCCTTGAGAAACTTTAACATTGGCTGAGTCCCGTCTCAAGCCCCTGTTCTGTGTACAGGATGGTTCAGCTACAAGTCCAAATCCAAAGTGGTGATAGCAGAAACAGAGGGTGAACTGTGATGTCTTACCACTTACTGTGCTCTGTGCCTCACTGCTCCTGCTCTGCATGGCCAGAGCAGTGTGCTCTGCAAGGGGGGGGATTGTTTCTGCTCTGTTTGGCGTGTCCTTTTGAGGCAAACAGAGCTGTATCAATTACAGACTCTGTAATAGATGTCTTGGCCAAATCCTTATCCTGTTTTTAAATGTCAGCAATGGAATGGTAGCTTTGGAAGGAGTTTTCATCATGGGAATACACTCTGGTTGTGTTTTTTGGTACTTAAGAGCAGTACTGGTAAAATTGCGAGTTGATGAGTGTGTGTTTTGCACTGATTTGGGGTATCACTGAGGAGAAATGCTGGATTTTGATGCTCTGCCAGGTGTCTAGAGCACGGAACACTTTCTCCTTGATTCATTGCCGTTTCAGAAGAGGTACAGATTGCTAAATTTGAAGATGAAAACACATTGCCTTTTTTCTGTATGAGAACACCTGGGGGATGTGTGGGCTTTTACTTACCTGCTGTATATTGTCAGTACCAATAAAATCAATTAGTCTGTTTAAAAGGCCTGTGTCTGAGGGAGAAAAACGAATTGGGAATAACCAATGTGCCTGTAACACCAGGCTGCCTTTAACAACCATAGTGTCCTCTTCATCATTATTGCATTATTTTAAAATCTGCCTGTAGAACAATGACTGATAGTCCAGCACATGTAGAATTGATTTTTTTTTTTTTTTTTTTTTTTTTTTTTTTTAATAAGGACAAGCTTAAGCCAGTATGCTCATGTAGAAACCCAAAAAATATCCAAGTTTTGTGACTGTCCTTTAAGGCAGGTGGTCTGGCTTGTTGATGGACTGTAGAAGCTTCTCTGGGTAAAATACTCACTTGAACTGGTGGGTCAAACAATACACTTAAATTACTCTCTTGAAGCTGCAATTGACTGTAAGTCATGTGGATGTTTAGTAGAGAAATAAGTGCTTCAGTTTAACACAACTTCTGATACTGAAATAATAAATTCTTGTAGCTAGACAATGAAGAAGTTTTAATTGTAATCAAACTGAGAAAAGGCACAGAGCAAGGTAGAGAAGAGCCAATAAATGCACCGTGTCCCAGCATTGGTGTCAAGACCTGGAGGTGAGAGAGACTCTGTGCATGCCTGTGCCTCAAGTGCAGGAGGGCTGTGATGGCCTTTGACATGGTGTTTGCAAAAAGATGGCCATGTAGGGAAGTGACAGAGCCCTTCATGCTGGGATACATGTCTGGCTATGGAATTCCTGGCCAAGTGCCAATGACATTTGTGTGTCCAGGCAAATATCTTTCAACTGAGTGGCATAAACAGCCAGGTGATTGGTTTCTCCCCTGTGCTGATAACTAATATTGAACAAATTTCTACAGATCTTCCCTTGCAAAATAGTTGTATTTAATGTTGTAACAGCTTTGTGAATTTGAAATAGCTGTGTGTGGGTCTGACACAGAGATAACTTTATTGTAGGAACTGTTGGATTGCTATTGATACCTGCAGACATGAATTTCTTAACTGTGTGTTGTTAGGAAGACCTTCCATGCTCATTTCAGGAGAGATGGTGGAAAAGATACTGTACAATGAACAGGAGCTCCTAGGGATCTTGGGATCCCAGATTTGGGATATGTGCTTTAAATTTGCTTGCAGACCTGTGGTGGGCATGGCTCTCAGAGCTGTAGTGTGATGGTTACTAAGCTACAGAGTTTTTCTTAGAATTGATGAACTGACAAACATCCAGATGCTGTCCTCACGTGGCTTTTCAGTTTGCCTGTCTTTAAATGGATTATCATGCTGTTGTAAAAGCTGGAGTTAATTGGAGGCTAGACTCTACACTTGTAACCAGGGGCTATCTTAATAGATTAGATACACTTTGGTTTAGTTGAGTTTTTTGTTTGCTGGGTTAAAGTAACATTTTAAAGAGAAATTTTAAAAAGCATGGCCCTACTTCTTACAAGTTTTGTATGAAGTTCAGCCTGAAAAATTGGGATAAACTGGCTGTAAATCATCTATTTTTTTATAGAAGCACATTTGGGAACAGAAATGACCTTTGTTCACTTCCGCTGTATTTTCCTGTCTAAAATTTTCTGGAGTAGATACAGTGTATCTGAGTTTCTGTAATTTAATAAATGAAAGTTCAATAGTTGCAGTCAGTAAGTGACCAAAGCACAGGCACAGTAGTTCCTCTTTTCCCTGAATTTCTGAAGGATGGTTCTTGTCATCTGTTACTGTATCTGTAAGTACTCAACATGTTAAAAATATACACAGAGTTGCCAGAAGCTGTTGCTTATTAAATTAGTGTAAATTCCAGAAAATTTAGTTTTTATACCTGGCACAGAGTAGGCAAGAACTACTTTCTGAGGCTTTTAATTCTAACTGCAGAGCACTTCAGGACTCTTGGGTGCCTTATAATAAAAGAAAGATAAATTTTGGGATGAAGAAGGTCAGGAAGGAAGATTCTTCAGGTGAATTACATCAAAATCCCATGTGATCACGAAGAGCTCCAGATTCTCCCTGGTAGTACAGCTAAAAAACGTGGATGTTGCAGATCTTACTCCAAAGCATCTGGGTCCTTGTGGCTGTGTTACTTTTCTAATAACTAGGATTGATTTTTCAGACTCAGTGCTAGAGATGCAGGTTTACTTTTTCTGGGAAAGTATTGAGGTGGGAAAAAATAAGGAAAAGGATGAAGGAAGGTTTAAGCCCAGAGCAGAGACCTGCTGGAGGCTGTCCTAAAGCAAACTGCTGAGAGCTTCTCTTGGTGGGGAAAAAGAATTGACTGCAAATGTTGTGGGTGTTTCCTTACTGGGTGCAAACTGTTGGGTTTGGGCTTTAAAGCACATATTTTGCTTTTTTTCCTGAAGTACTACTTTTGAACCAGAAAAGACAGGAAAGTAAGGTCAGTGGTTAATAAATACGTGTACGAGTAGTGAATAAATCTGTGAGCTTCAGTGAACATTCTGGCCAACACATCAGAGGCAGCTTGGGGACAACCAGACACAGTCCAAACTCCATTCCACACTTCACTGGAGTCTGGAGTTGTTTGAGGTTCAACTCAGGGCACAGCCTAAACTCGTGTCACTTTTAACACACATTTGAAATATTGCAAAACACATTTCCAATTTTTACCCCAATTCTTGTAGCATTTTTCTTCAGAGTTACCAAACTGTTTGGTAAAAATAGCGAAACTAATTCTGGTTTAGTTGCTTGGAAATGGAGAACATACCTGATATTCTGTACTCTGACAGAACTGATACTGAGTGGGTTTTATTATAAGCACAAATAGTACTGAACAAAAAGCTTGAACATTAAGATAATGTTCTGTTATTACTGTATCACCCTGGCAAAGGAAGCTTTTTTTATTTTAAGGCTAAAGAAAACTTGTGCTTGAAACTTTGCTGCACTTCCAGAATTCTGACTCTTGGTTCTTCTGTTACCCAAATGCAGCATAACTTGGAAACAGGACTTCACCTTAGGGGTAAAGATGCTGTTGTTCTCTACCTGACCTGCCTTAAGTTGAAGCTTGACTTACCAGTGCACTCTTTCTGCTATTAGAGACTTTTATAGGCTGATCACAAGAGTTTGCCACCTAGTAGGCAGTGGTATAAATAGATCCACTAATTAAAAGCTGAAACTAGACAAATTTGGTTTAGAAATGAGTACAGACTTACAGCAGAGTCCCTGTCCATCAGCACATCTTATCTAATGTTCTGGTGCCCTCTTCAGAGAGAATGACATGAGTATGTGTTTAGAGAGTGGAAAGAAACAATTTAAGAAAAATCCCAGTCTTATGTCCTGTTTAATACAGTATCTCCATTTTTCTCAACCCTCAGTTTTGACCTGGAAATATTTTGCTCCCAGAAAGCAAAGCTTTTTCTGTCCTTTTGGCTTTCCTTGATAAGAATACAATATATAGTGTTGTTTACATTTTTTTTAGTCTCTGCCTTTAGCAGTTCCTGGGTTAGGGTACTCACACTTTGCATACACTGCACAGTAAGCTCTGTGGATATTTTCTGTCTGCCCAGAATGCAGAAGGTGGATGATGGAGGTTGTTTCATGCATGTTGTCTGATGCAAAGAATGAATTTAAGTGTACTGTTCTGTTACCTTGTCAGTGAAAGCAAGTGTTGTTTTACTACTGTGGTTACAACTGATGGACCTTTGCTGGTGTAATCTGTCTCGTTGGAAAATAAATCTTCCCTTCCTGCTTTGGAGTGGAAACTCAGACTTGAAGAGTGGCTATGAACCATATTTTTCATTTTGACATTTTGACAGTCTTGGCCTTGTATGAAAGTGTAGATGGACTCAATTATGTTCCTGTTTTGTAGAGCTTCTGATTTCTGGTACCATTTTATTATGCCCTGTTCAGGAAGTGTTAAATACTTAAAACCTGTTACTACGGAAGAAAAATTAAGTTTCTGATGGTTGAAGGAAATCAAGCACAATAAGAAGATGAGATTGTCTGTGTAGAAGGGAGGAAGAGGAGCTAAGCTGAACTTGCATTAAGGAAGTTTGATACAAAAACCAGTTGTGCTGGAGCAGCTCTACCTCTAAATAACAGAATAAACCATTCTGTTCAGGTGTGAGCTTTAAGTATTACTGTCCCCAGCAATACTCAATTCAAGAATCAGAAAATACTCAGTTCTGTTGATTGAAGTGTGTAGCATCCTTTATCTGTTATTTTAAATCTGTTCATTTCAATTCTTAAACTGAGTTCTTCAGTTCTTCATGTAGGAAGTTTCAGTTGCTTCAGTTTATTAATAAATATTCACACACTGGTGTGTCCTCTAATTTAGAATATAAACTTACTTTGGGGTAAGAGAGGGGACTGAAATAGCTGACTCTTGGAGACTAAATACCTCAATAGGAAAATTGGTTTAAATAACTGTACCAGTAATAAGTCATGTTAAACCAGAAAATGATTGCTAACACTTCATGTGTTTTGGCAAAAGAATTAATACTTCGGATGGTAAAACCCCGTGTATTTTCACTCAGATGTTTTGATAGCAGTGTAGTAGGTTATATCTGCTGAACTTGATAATATTTCTACTCTAGCCTGCTGAAATTTTAGAGCATCTTAATAAAGCAGGAGAAAGAGCATAGTGTCTTAAAAACCGAAATACATGAACTTGTCAACAAGGAACCTTAATATATTAAGACCCTTTTTTTTTGTTGTTCTCTCCATTTGGTGGTTTATGGCAATTGGTTTGGGGATGCTTTTACTCGGTTTCATGATCTGTTTGTGTTCACAAACTGTTCAACTATAGAATTATTGGCACTGTACTGATGATCTTTATTACAAAAGTCCAGTTCCAACCCCCAACCTGCTGATAGCAGATCCAGGGTGACATCGGCTTTGGTTAATGATAAACATAAATAAGAAAGTGTGAGGTACATATTGTATATGAAGAGCCCTTCTGACTTCTACAGGAAGAATTACTTTCATTTGCTGTGATCACACAGAGGGACTTTCTGCAAACAGATCACTTTCTTTGCTAAGAAGAGGAATTGTTCTTGTAACACGTTAACATAAAAAAGAAGCAAAACCTTTCATTTTTTATAGTGTACCTGCCTGTAAATCTCTGAGCAAGTCTCCAGTGGTGCAAGGGGTCAGAATTAACAGAGCTGATATTGGTGTTCAAAGTACTTATTTCAAGCAGTAGTTTTGTTCTGAGGACTGTTCTATAGCACAGTGGCTTTTGGGGGTACAATTAATGTTGCTTCCTGAGCCTCCCATCACCAGCAGTTTTGATTAGAAGATCTGAAATATGGATCTTAATAGACTATATTGAGATAGTTAAATTATTTGAGACTTGAAAGATAAGTATGGTCCTGTTGTAGTGTCAGGTTCTTTGTTAGTACCCAGAAGTAACTAAAAATACAAAGGACTGAAATCCACACAGCTTTAATAGTTATTTTCCCTCCACCTTCGTTGCTCATAGAATAGTGTCCCATCACTTCTGCCCATCTTCCTGGGCTGCCTAAAGCACAGACTGCCATAGCCTGCAACATTAATATTGTATTTTGGCTGTACAGGTCTCCCAGTGAGTGTCTCAAACCACTGTCTGACAGAATTCTGAAATGAAATATTTAATTTTATCGCTATGCTGGAAACTGCTAAAGTATTCAAAGGGATATCAGTGCTCAGATGAAACACCCAGGTAATGAGTTGGGCATTTCACTGTAGGACTTGGTCAGTGCCAAGTGTTAAATTGGGACTCAGGTTGCTTCATACATTCTGTACTTGAAGTCGATGTGGGACAAGTCTATGGAGAAGCAGGGTTGGACTGTGTAAAAAATCAAATATATATGTCAGTGACTGTTCATATAGAGGGAACTTGACCCATAACACTGCCACAGCACTGGGAGCAGGAAGATAAGGGCTGGGGAGCTTTGAACTTGAGAAGCAAGGCTGGAGTGTTGGGTGTCATCAGTGGGAATCCTGGCAGGTAACATTGCTGGTTAGGTGGCTGAAGAACCCAGTATTTTCAAGTACTAAATTATCCCTATTTTCAGTGAAAAATTGTGGCTTCTTTAAAGCAAATGACATAAACTTTAAATTCCTATTGCAACAAAGTACCACTCCAGTTTCTAGAAAGAATGGCACTTGTAAATTGTCTATTTCAGTGCAGACTCCTCATGCACAGTTAAATAAAATTGATATTTATCTTTTTTAACCCCCTGTAGGGACCAGGTTGTTTTTAAACAGGTTCATTTATTGTGTGCTGAAGCTCAGTATTAAAATTCTAAAATTCTGTGCATGAATAAAAGGATTCTGTGGGTAAAGCTGTAATGATTCAAACCAAACCCTTCTCTCACTCCCCCAAGCAGCACTCAATGCTGTAGTTAGTGGGGCTGTTTTAATCAATAGTTATGTATTTGTCTGCATTATGTTTCAGAACACGTACCTGGGAAGTTTTGAAAGCAGCTTATTTGATTTCTTTAGAGCTGTTGTGGAAATCAAGTGACTATTTGGGATTAAAAACTTCGGTTGAAATAATGGATAAAAATATTTCTGCAACTGACTTGTTATTTGAGATGTCAGACTATGGAATTGTATCATTTACTGTAGCAGCTCTGTGCTGAGCAACACAAATACATAATCACTTTCTCATTTCTTTCAAGCCTTGGGTATTACTTTCATTGGTTCTGAATTATATGAATTCTAAAAAGCCTCCCAAAAAACAACAAACCCCCCCCAATTTTTTCCCGTTTTAAAAGTATATGGAAAAAAAGCCTTCTATTTGTAGATGAGATCTGTAGTACACTGCTCACTGAAAATTTCCTGTGATTCCTCTCTGTCATAGGATGACTTCCTATTTATATTCAGTTTCAGTTGTGCTCTTGAAAGTATATTCAAGACTATAAATGACTTAGTGTCATAGTTATTTTGCAAAGAGCTGTTTAAAATATCTCTGTAATTGACCCTGATGTGCAGCTTTCCTGCCTATTGGAAATGCCTTGAATATTTTACTACAGCCTTCTCAGTCAGAGAGGGTGAGTGAATAATGTGTCCTACCTTAAATTGTTGAGATAGATTTGTAAAGCTGTGCTGTCATAATAAATTTAACACTTCAGTTCTGGCGTTTCAGGCAATTGATAACAACAGTAGTAATTTTCATGGAAATACTGATGTTGAATATCAATAGTCTGTTAGAGGGGTCTCTCCAAGTATTTTAAGTTTTGTGAATATTGAGTTTGAACAGCTTGGAGCAGTTCAGAAGTAGGTTAGAAAATCACTTGGGAACTTTGCCATATGTCAATCCAGTTGCTTGAAAGTTATAAGATTAGTTTTTTAACAGCTTCTTTTTTGTGTTATGCATCTTCCCCAGTGTTGTCAGATGTGGTGGATGTGGGCTGGCTGTAGTTTTGCAGCTCTTCCCAGTGCTCTGAAGATGTTTGTGCAGGTTGACAGGCGCTCACCACATTGCTCTGAGGGCTTGGCCTGTCCGGCCATATCTGAAAAGCAGCTGCTACTGTGTGTCTGCAAATAACCCTCCTCAGGACACCAGGAGAGCAACTGAATAGTTTTGCCTTTTTTGGCCTAGGCCACCGTTTGTCTAAGGCTATTTTCTCTTGCTGCTCCAAGGGCATTGTGGCTTAAATTAGTATTCACATGGTATAATGATACATTTGTGGCTGGGTTTTTGTCCCTTTGTATACACATGCTCACAAAAACACACGTCTGACTCTACAGGCCAAACTACACAATCTTTTGCTGGTTTTAGTGGTTGGAGTTACTCTGAATTTACAGAAAGTCACATGGTGCAAGCTTTCCTAACATTTGAAGTAGCACTTAATTCTCCTCTTCAGGGTTTTGTTCTACAGTTTTCCACTCCAGGGTGTGAGTGGTTGGATGAGCCAAGGCTATGACACCAGTAGAGTTTTTCATTATATTATTTCTTAATGTGCATTATTGCTGCTGATTGCATAAGCAGTTCCTGCAGGAATTGCAGCTTATTTTAATTTCACTGCAGGGACACGGATTCCACCTACTGAAAAGATCAGCTGTCTTTAGCTAGTTGTTCTCCCTTCTTTATTTCTTTGCATTATTTTCTAATAACATGGCTGACACTTGAATGCTTGCGGTGCTAAATTACATTGGGAGTGTTCAATCATGTGTTAATTAGCAATATTGACATGCAGAATGTAGAACCCCTCCATGTGAGTCAGAAATGTGCCTCATTAATATGCTTTAGCAAGTTAATTTGCTTGCAGCCATTTATTTTCAGTAGGCACAAAGTGGTAGAGCTTTAGTTTTTCTCTTAAAAACTAGGAAAATCTGGGTAAGAGGAAGTAGGAAGGTAGAAGAATTAGTTTTGAGATGTCAGGGATGCTTGAGCTCAGCTGACAACTGGATTCATCACTGCCATTTGTAGGAGTGTGGTGTTAACTTTTATCATCTGCTGCTTTGGTGTCTCAAGCACTTGTTAGTGAACTTTTTGTTGTTTGTGGGTTGATTTTGTTTTTTTTTTTTCTTCAGTGTTGTCTTTTGCAAAGTAGAAATACATATGACTAGATGAACACAACAGAGATCTGTGAAAATTGTAACTGGGATATGGATTGTGGTTTTTTAATAGAACAGCGTTACTGGAAAATAAAGCTACTGTGTGATCTGAAGTTAACTTCCAACTCTGAAACATCTGGCAGAATTCAAAGTATAACATTACAAGAGCATATTTGCAGAAGCACATTATTCTCACAATTGGTGCCAAAGAAAAGGAAAATACAACTTCTTTTAGTTTTCTAAATAAATAGATGTGGATAATGTGATCTTTGGAGAGCAGAGGGCTCACTTTGGGCATAGAGAAAACAACTAAAAGACTCTGCAGGACCAGTTGTTCTGAAAAGGGATTCACCTTAGCTACGGGTTTTGGTTGTTTATAAATACGTCTTCTGAAATTGATCTCTTGCTCTTGAGAATGTTTTCCCTTTGCTTTCAAGTGGCCATGTGGTTAGAAAAACAATCCAGTGATTTACAGCTTCTTTCTTGGAGGTTAGGTAGGGGCAAGTCTAAATTGCCAAAGTGTATTGGATACTCAGAAAATGGGAGTATTGCAAGTCACAAAAGCAGCAATAAGCTGCTGGTGATCTTAGTCATCTGAGCAGTTATTGGAAAGTCATTTTTCTGGCTGATGGAGGTAAGGGACGCTCGGTCAGAAATCTCTCACAGCAAAATTCTGACTTTGTCTTGTCATTCCTTTGTAGTTGGAGACAAGGTTCCTGCTGATATAAGAATTACTTCTATCAAATCTACAACTCTAAGGGTAGACCAGTCAATTCTCACAGGTACAGTTTCTGTGACTTTTATGTAATTATGTGCATAATTGAAAGTGCCTTTTCACCGTTTGTTTGGAACGATCCATTAGAAACGAGCCTGCAGCTATTGAAGTTCTCTGCATTCAAGTGCAGTAAATTTCTGATCTGGTAACTTCTAGAGTGGCTGAATGTGTTGCTTCATCATTGGCTTTGTGTTCCCTTTAGTGGGATGAACATTCTTACTGAGTCTTGTAATGCTTTTTTGGTCATCGCCTTCCCCCAACAGACACAAGCAATTGGTGGGAAACTAAAATTTAAAAAAAAAAGGATTTCTCTTACAGTTCACAGAGTCTTCTAGGCTTGAACATCTTGTCACCACTCAAATATGAAAGTATGTAAATCTTAATAAATGTCTTCTGCAATAGGAGAGAACAACTTTTGCAATACTGGCAGCTTTCAAGCTGCTGCCACTAAAGACTCGGTACACTCGAGCCTTATTTGCTGAAATTCTGTGCACACACACTCGTGTGTTTTCTGGTACCAGCCCTCAAAAGCAGGAGCTATTTTTAG
The DNA here is from genome assembly GCA_013398115.1 of Falcunculus frontatus. Classification (NCBI taxonomy): domain Eukaryota; kingdom Metazoa; phylum Chordata; class Aves; order Passeriformes; genus Falcunculus; species Falcunculus frontatus. Next base: position 441,520 of record VZRV01002663.1, read on the forward strand.
AGCCCTTTTCAGATTTGTTGAAAACAAAACAAAGTAGCAGCACTTCTGAATATAGGAAAGAAGCTGGGAATCGACCAAGCATGCTACAACAGTTTTCTTTCAGCTGGAACATGAAGATCTGTCTGCCTGTTTTGGTAGCATAAATTAATGTTAACTAGCTCTCAATTTTAAAACAGTAAAGTATTCATAGGAAGCCTATTTTTCATCCTTGAATCTGTTTTGAAGCAGGCTCCAAAGTTTCTCACCACAGATCCTGAATAGCACAAGACTGATCAAGCTTTACTTATGTTTAGCATAGGGAAATGGACTCACTCTGTGCCTGTAAAGCTGTCGGAATAAGTAGAAAAAACCCACCAGAATTCTATAAAAAGGGACTATTCCTTGCCTTTATTTAACAGAATTCTTGTTTTAAAGGAAGCTTTTGCTGTTTTCAGCTAAGCTGATGCTTGAGTCTCCTGACTGATAAAATAGGACTGAAGTCTGAGATGCTGCTCAACAAAATCCTTTTAAAAGGAGGAAGCTTTGGCTGTCTTGAGCTTACACAAAGTAGTGTAACTCAGTGACTGAAGCTGAGAGCACCACCTTGTGAAATGTGGTGTAGCAATGAACATCTGCTTTTAAAGAAAAGGAACCTTTCTATACCTGTGTGACATGTTTGTAGAAACTGATACATAACTTTCAGTTTTCTTTGCCAACTGAAATATTTCCTGTTTCACCTAAGCAATTCAGTAAGATCATTTGGGAAAAGAAGTTAGACATCCTAAAGATTTCAGGGCTGAAGATTGTAACTTTTTGAGTCCCTCAGGGCTCCAGATGTATAATCTCTTTTTAAGACTATTATCTTTATTTTAGGTGAATCTGTGTCTGTTATTAAGCACACTGACCCTGTGCCTGATCCTCGTGCTGTAAATCAAGACAAGAAGAACATGCTCTTTTCTGTAAGTTATTTGTTTTGAGATTTTCAAAGCATTTATAAAATAACACTGAAGCTGATAAAAAGGTGCAAAACTTCAGATCTTCTCCCAAAAGCTGCATGACTTTGCTATGTTCTCTGTGCGTATCTCTGTCTCCATACACATTGAACTAAATGCATTAAAAATTAGAATTAACTTTTAATAAAAGCTGTCCTCAGGGGAAGATGCTGGATGAAACCAGTCTATATGAGAAAAATTATTTTTGTCCTTCACAAGGAAGTCTTGGAAGGTGGAGCACACACACTTTTAGTGTTTCTGCAGTAATTTCCTAAAGTAATAGTTCTTCAGTGTGATAAGAGCCCACACGAATTTTGATGTCATGTACCTACAATTGAGAACTGGCTTTCTATATAGGAATGAAACAGATTGTTCAAATTTATTTAAAGGAAGCATTAAGTATCTTTCAGATAAGAAAATAACTTTTTGCTGGCAGGCTGCTTAATTTAACTGTTCCTTTCCATGTTAAATATGTTCACACAGGGAGCCCCAGAGAACACATCTATTACTCATGGTAAATAACATTAAATCTGACAAAATAGAGTCCTAATGTAAAAAAAACAGAGAGGGAAAACGCATTCAGTATTTCAGTTGAAATATATACTGCGTGCTCAGCAGCTGGGTTTGGCTGTGCTGCTTGTGGGAGATCAATACTGACTCATTTTGAGCCTGTTCTGGGAGCAGAAATTCCACCCTGGAGTGTTCCCTTACAGACACAGGCAGTGTCATCCTCTTCCTCTTCACCCTTTTCCATATCCTGGCTGAGACACAGTCTGAACTTGTATGAGGTGGTTTGGTTTGAGGTGTTTTTGTGGTGGTTTTTTTTTTTGTTAAATTAAAACCAAACAAAAGAAACTCACCCACAAAACCTGCTTGTAGATTTGACTCCAAGTTTTCCCTTCTCTTTCTTTCCCTCAGGGTACAAACATCGCTGCTGGTAAGGCCATGGGGGTGGTTATTGCAACGGGGGTAAACACCGAAATCGGGAAAATCCGCGACGAGATGGTGGCGACCGAGCAAGAGAGAACCCCCCTGCAGCAGAAGCTGGACGAGTTTGGGGAGCAGCTGTCCAAAGTCATCTCCCTCATCTGCATCGCCGTGTGGATCATCAACATCGGCCACTTCAACGACCCCGTCCACGGCGGCTCCTGGATCCGCGGCGCCATCTACTACTTCAAAATCGCCGTGGCCCTCGCCGTGGCTGCCATCCCTGAGGGGCTGCCTGCTGTCATCACCACCTGCCTGGCTCTGGGCACACGCAGGATGGCCAAGAAGAACGCCATCGTGAGGAGCCTCCCCTCCGTGGAAACCTTGGGTTGCACCTCGGTGATTTGTTCCGACAAGACGGGGACCCTGACCACCAACCAGATGTCCGTGTGCAGGGTGCGTCCCACTGGCTGCTTCTGCTGCTCCTTTTCTCCTCAGCCACTCTCAATAGGCAGCATTGCTCAAATTCTCCTGATCCCGGCTCTTTCGGTTCTTATATTGTCAAAATCCTGCTTTATTTTCCTAAGATAAGCTTCCACTTTTAATTCAGTTTTCCACTGTGTCGTCTTGAAGGCTTTTGTCTCTTCCCTTATTTAGTCATGGCCAAAAATAGCTGTACCCATACTCAAGGAAGAGAAAGTTGTTTGTAAGCGGCTTTCCATTGACTTGTCTGTGAGCCTTTCAGGTTGCTGGTAATTCTTTGGTGGGATTTATGCCTTTTTTAGAAAGTTACACTGTAGACAAGGCTGTGTGTAAGTGTCAAACACTTGCCTCCTTAACTGAGAAAGACAACAATGGTGGAGAAACTTAGTATGAGAAAAGGAGATTTACTGCAGTAACTTTGGTAGTCAGAGGTGTTTCCACTCCTGAGTGGTTCCACCTTTATTTGGTTATCTTACCTTCAGTAGCTTTGCTGTTCTGATGGGGATCACTGCAGTGTTTTCAGTGTGCAACATTGACTAATCTGGCAGCTTGAGGTGCAGTTGACCCTGTCACCAGCATTGCCAGGGTCATCTTCAGTGTTGGTATATTTTTGAGTAAGCATGAGTTCTGTGCCTCTCCTCCCTTCCCCCCAATACTCTGTCTAGTGTTGGTTAATTTGGGGCTTTCGTAGCTGATCACCTAACATATAATGCACCTTCAGTTGCCAGTTTGTGTTTCTGTGGAGGGATTTAATGGAGAAAACACTGAATTCTTCTGTTTAATAACTTTAGATGTTCAGTGGCAACAGCAACTCCAACATGAAGTGTCCAGAGTCTCATTACGTTGGGTTAGAATTCCAAATGTGTGCATGTTGAGCACTGCACACCAGTGGTGAAAGTTTGTAAGCCCTAAGCACTTTATTCTCATGTGATTGATGGCTTTTTCTTCCTAATTGGTGGTTGACTTGTTCTACTTCCTTAAGTATCGTAGTATTTATACCTAAGAGACACAAAGCAGCTGCTCATCAGTATTCCAGAGGAGGTTACTTGCAGTAGAGTTGCATAACTGCCCTAGTCTTTGCAGGGATTTTTTCATCCTGCAGATGCCAAAAGCAGGAGGCTTCCTGGTTAACTCATCATTTAAGTTGTGTTTATTTAAAAGCTCAAAATGCTCTGCTCCTTATTTAGAGGGCTAAATGTTTTAGATCTTGTCCAGTACAACTTACTTGGTTCCTTATAACCTCTGACAGCTCCAGTAGAACGTGAACTGCAGTTTGCAAAAATGTAGCAAAATTCTAATACCTGTAACAGTGAGTTTATTTTATTGGGCTGGATTTTGTGAGGATGCTTGTCTAAAACATAGGGCAGCAAAATGAGGGGAGAGGAGGACATTGCTAAAATGTGATGTGACAAAATGGCCTGTGCTAACCAGTGGATCAGAAGTTCCATTAGGATACACCATCAGTTAATGAGAAATTATCTTCTCCAGTACTGCTCCAGCAAGCCATGAAGAGTAAGACAGCTTCAGGCACTGTGGTTTTTATCTCCATTCTCTCAGATGTGGTTCTGCCTGCAGCTCTCCTAGAAAGGAAACAAAGCAAAGACTGAGTTGCAGGTCTCTTAGAGGTACAACTGCATCCTTCAGATTGGTGTCTGAATTTGAAAATATAATTTCACCAGTGCTAGAAGAGCACTTGAGTTGGCTGAATGGTTTAAAGTCCCAGTGTTCTGTGTGGTAAAGTGACTTGTAACTGGAAATCCAGGACAAGCAACACTTTCACTTAAGGCTGGTATTAAGAGAAACTTGCCATAGTCTGGCTCTTGCTAAAACCTCACCTCTTAGATCTCAGCTTCTCCTATTTGTAAAAGCTTTTATTTTCATTTTGGGAGGAATTGTCAGTGTCCAAGCTGACGGTGTCCAGCTGAGCTGCTTTTGACTGTTTCAAAGCAGAGAATTCATTCATGATTTGTGTTACATGAGAATTAATATACAGCTGGGAAGCTTAGGAAGGGCTTGTATCTAGTGAGGATTGTCAGGTGGTGTGTGAATGGTGTTCCCAGCTGAACTGTACACAGGTCCTGTGGTTTTCAGCTCAGTTTTCCAAAGAGATCTGCAGGCAGAAGGGCTGTTACCTGTACTTCTTGCTTCAGTGTATGGAGCTGTTCAAACATCTGTGGGATCGAAGTGCAGAGGATCAGGACTTGTCTGGTTTGTTTATTCAGCCTGAACTTGCCTCTTGTACCTGCCTGCTTAAGGCCTGTTTAAATCTCTTGCATTAATTATTGTTCAAAGATAGTAACACTTCTAACTCTCTAATTTCAGATGTTTATCCTGGACAGAGTAGAAGGAGACAGCTGCTCTCTGAACGAATTTACTGTAACTGGTTCAACATATGCTCCCATGGGAGAAGTGTAAGTGTTCTGTTCAAGTAAAATATTTGTCTGTTTATGCATTCACTATTACTTTGGTCTAGAAAAGGGATGCATGTCATATTCAATAGTGATTGTTAATAAATGAAAGGTCAGCCAGTGAGAATGCACACTGAAGGGCTGGGGGCAAAGTAATTAACAGGAAAACGAAGATCAATTGTAGAAAAGTAAACTTTCCTAAAACTGAATACAGTCTCCAGTATTGCAGTGTTCCCTTGATAATCTAAAAATTAATTATGGGTAGAGGGGATTTATTTTATTGAAATCTTACTGGACTGAGATTAGCTATCTCAGTGCTTCTACGTGAGGTTTACTTTTTTTATTTAAAAACTGGGTAAATCTGAAGAGGTGAGCATTTGCCAATCTGTGAGCTCAGTGTTTCCAATTTCCCTGCCTCAGAGAATGGGGAAGTTGTTTATTCTGAGGCATCTTCCGAATGTGTTGGAGTTACCTCTTAAATTGACTGTAAATTCCTGTCCCTGGCCCTCAGTAGTTTATTGGTGCATCTGTACTTGAGTTGATGCCTGTTTATCCCAGCCTTTGCTATTTGAGCTGCTGTTAAACCCAGTCCTTTAGGAAAGGAATGAGGTTTGGTTTACTTTATCAGTTGCAAGTCTCTACTAGTGAGGTAAGTGGTTCATCCTGAAAACTTCAGGAATTTTTAGGACTGCTTCTTGAAGAAAAGCCTCTTTTTCCTGGGTTGTTACAGCTCCTTTTACTTGGTCAGTCCTCCATGTGTTTTATAATCTTATCAATTCAGTTTTACTTGCAGAATAGAATTCGGCCATGGGCAAAGTAGAATTTAATTTCAGTTATTGTAAACATCTGAGCCTTGTGCAGTTTCACATGTGTGCCTCTGACTCCTGCAATCTTGCCCATCTCAATAGTGATTATCTCTGTTTAATTTCCATAGCAGTTAAGACCCTGGTGTTCCCAGCAGCTGGAAATCTTAATTCCCCAGTTCTCTTTTTTGTTTCAAAGCTAATTGCTGTCAAAAGCTTACGCTTTCATTTCAGGAGACAGCATTTGCTTAGACAAGGTGACTCCAGACCTTGCAAAACTCCCAGCTATTGCACTTTAGCTGGTCTCACAAGAGCTCCAGATAAACAAAATAATAAAATAGAGGGTGGTGACAGATGTGGGGGATAATGAGACAGACAGCAATGTTTGTTAATGTGCTGTTTTCACTTGCTGAAGTTGGGGGAATGTGAACAAGTGTGTTAAACTCGCTGCATTCGGGGACACAAAGGATTCTGAGGGAAATTGCCTCAGAAAGGCTCTTACTGGATCATAAGGAGACACTGCTCAACTCCAACCCTTAGGGCTGGTTTATTTCTGCATTTATGGACAGCTTTTAAAGCAATGGCTTTGGAGGGATTTTAAGAGAGATGACTGACTTCACCTTGGATTGCAAACTGTCACTGAAAATGAAGTTTGTGGGGGTTTAAGAGGTAGTTAATCCATTGCACTGCCCCAGAGCAGGACCTGCTCCAGATATGAACCATTTCTGACAGGTGATACTTGGTACTTCAGACACTGTTGGCTTCCACAGCCTGTTCAATTTCATAACCATTAATTGTTTTTGCACTAAATCAGTAATTTTTCACTTACTCATAAAATACGTGATAACTAACTCTCCCCTAAGATTCATTCAGAATATAAAATCACAAATATGTCATGCTAAAAACCCCCAAATTTCATGCTGATTTATTTTTCCAGGAATATTGGGAGATTGTCAAAGTTTGGAGTGGTTTTGCCATGTGTCAGCACACTCAGTGCTCACTGCAAACTGAGAGTACAAACCCAACAATAATTAAGAACTGCAGCAAAAGCTGGCAGATAGCATTTGACCTTCAAATGAGTTCATCTTGAAAAACCTGAAGCTGTAAGGAAAAAAAATTCCTTTATCCAGAACTGATCCCAGCACCTTAGACTCTGCATTCGTTCTTCAGAAGCTGTTGATAAGGAACACAAAAACAAGGGTTATAAAAAACACGCCCTGGTGTAACAAGCTATGGATATTCCAATATGCTGCTGTTCTTTGAGTTCAGAACAGGTGAAAACAGGAAGTTTTGGGTGTCATAGATGAGATGACAACCTGAGAGCTGGACTTGAAAGCCACAGCTTATGGCTGTAGGATTATATGAAAAGGAAATATTAAAAACGTGCTTGTTTTCTTAAGATTCGTTTTGTTCTCGTGCTGTGTTACACAACACTGGAATTTTGTTTGCAGTACCACAACTGAACAAAAGCTTACATAATGGGACATGTCATAGTCTGTGTTGTGAATTCTTACAGAGTAATGATCGACATCTTTCTACCATCAGACCTTTTTTTTCCCCCCTCCTCGGGAGCTTTAATAAAAGATGTTATATATTAGCTCTGTCTTGCTAATTTTGCTAGGGGGAAAATAACAGTATTGAACACTGTCTTGGTTCTTTTGTGCTTGCTGTAGAAGTATGGGAATGTTCCAGAAAAGGAATCAATTCACTGTTTCCAAATGTGAAAGCGGAGAAGTTGCTTCTTACTTGTGATGTCAAAACGGTGCTTTACTTGAGGAAAATGTACCTTCCCTCTCTGTGAAGCCTTGAGATATTGATCATTAAGTGTGTATCACTACTAGGGAAGAGTATTTCTTTTCTAGTGGAGTTAGTCTTGTGAAATGACTTCACTTTTAGGACGCTCAGGTATAATACAGATCAGTTTTAGGAAATGAAAGAGGTGAAATCTGCTTTAATGCCTGCCCAGTGCATGCACTTCATGCATCGCATAAAGCTGCAGAATATGCAGCAGGAAGGAAGCTAAACTCCTGAGGTACCCAGCAATATCCCTCTCCTGTGTGGATCTCTCCTTCAAGCCCTGCACATGCTCCAATAGTGCCTTCCTGTGCCTCATCACTGAGCCCTTTTCCACACTGCTGTGGGACCATCACTGGAGGATGTGAGGTTTTGTCACTCAGGGAGCAATGCCATCAATGATCTTGTCATTCCATTCCTGGCTCTGACCAAACTTCAGAACTCCCCTTCATCAATCCTGCTCTTCTCCACAGCTTCTGTAGTTCCAAGTCCATAACTAATGAGCATTGTACTAAATGGAAATGCAGTAAAGACAATAAAGAAAAGATGAGATGCTAATACTAAATAACTAACTTCAGTCTCCCCTTTTTCTTCCTCTGGAAAGGCATAAAGATGACAAACTCATTAAATGTAGCCAGTATGATGGTCTTGTGGAACTTGCAACGATCTGTGCACTCTGCAATGATTCCTCTTTGGATTACAATGAAGTAAGTTCATATCCTGGAACAGAGGAGAGTGTGGGAATGAGGATAAATGTTCTCATTTGTCTGTGTAATACCTTGTAGTGGTAAATCCCTTTCTAGTCAAGGGGGGAGAGTATTGAGGCCCTCTGAAGTATTAATTCTGAGAATTACTTGTTTGTTGAACACTGAGAACTAAATCCAGCAGCAAGTGTAATCTGAAATTTGGAGATCTCCTGGTGCTGCTTTCTTGCTTTGCCTCGCTGCCTTACAGTTGCTATCAATCTCAGACTGTCTTAAATGCTTGATGATAAAATACTGACACCTCTCTCTGCTGCTCTTGAGGGTAAGGGCTTCAAATTCCTACAAATCAAACTCCTCAAAGCTGCTCTTTTTAAATGGTTTTACTTGTTTCATGAGCCACATTAAATCTCGTTAAGCTTTTTTTTTTTTTCCCCCCATTGTGAAACTTGAGCTTTTGTCTGTGGTAGGTTCCAGGTGAGGTTTAAACTCCTGTGCTTTTGTTTGCTTTGTGTTAACTCAAGGCTAAGGGCGTTTATGAAAAGGTTGGTGAAGCCACAGAGACGGCGCTTACGTGTCTGGTTGAGAAAATGAACGTGTTTGACACAGACCTGAAGGGACTTTCTAGAATCGAGCGTGCAAACGCCTGCAACTCGGTGAGTCCCCTTTTATTGGCATTGTTTGGGGAGACAGCTCTGTAGTATGTATCACCTAAATGCATTTTTATGGGTTTTTGTTTTAATAAGGTGATAAAACAACTCATGAAGAAAGAATTCACTCTGGAATTCTCAAGAGACAGGAAGTCCATGTCTGTCTATTGCACTCCGAACAAACCGAGCCGCACGTCCATGAGCAAGATGTTTGTTAAGGTCAGTCAGTGATGAAATGGCTGCAAAACAGCACCATACTGAAAAATTATGGTACAACTGACTGCAGCTCGAAGTGGGAGGAAGGACTTTGTCATTTGAGCAAATGTTGTAATGGAAAGGGATTTGTTAAGCTAAACTACTTTTTCTTTTGGCCTCTGCAGGGTGCTCCTGAAGGTGTGATTGACAGATGTACACATGTCCGTGTTGGAAATGCTAAAATACCTTTAACCTCAGGAATTAAGCAGAAAATAATGTCTGTCATTAGAGAATGGGGAACTGGCAGAGACACATTGCGTTGCTTGGCTCTGGCAACCCATGACAATCCTCCCAAAAAAGAGGAAATGAATCTGGAGGACTCCTCAAATTTCATTAACTATGAGGTAAGATTAGTAGCACTTCTGCCTCTCCCAAACTGGAGAATGGTGACTCCTTATGTTTGATGATTCCTTGAGGAAGTTACATCTGAGAATTTTCTTTCTGAGTATTTTTGATGTTAGGCTCAACAGTTGCCCACATGTGTGGAGGGAATGCTCAGTGTAAGAAGAGACTTTGTGTTTTAGAAGAAACTGTTGATGGCATGTAGACAGGCTGCTGCTGCTTGGCTAAAAGCACAAGAAGAAATCAGTTAAACAGTCCAAAAATTGCATTGTTGTTTCAGCTCTTACGGTTTTTCAGTTTGGCATTGCTCAACTGCAAGAATTTTTTGGGGATTGTGTGGTGGAACATACCTGCTCTGGCAGTCAGGTTCACTTCCCTGCCTCTGTGCTGTCAGCTGCAAGGGCTCAGTCCATGATTATCATCTTAGCTGCTCTGTAATTTTCCAGTGAAATCTCTATCTGGTATTTAGGAGGAAGGTAATAGTTGCATGAGGTTTTGGCTTGTACTCTCTCTCCTCCTGGCACTGATGATAAAAATGAAAAACTCAATGCTTGCAGGTTGAATTTGCAAGGCTGGCAAGTAGAGCACATTTTAGCTGATAAAATTAGTGCATTTGAAGTAAAATTTGGTAAGGCAAGACAAGGAGTGATCCCAAATGTCACGACACAGAGAGATGTAACGTGCAGGGAAAACAATCATTTCAGTGCTGGCAGAGGAGAAATCTGCAGGATCTTGCACTAAAACTCGGTGTACCCTGTTTCAGACCAACCTGACGTTCGTGGGCTGTGTGGGAATGCTGGATCCTCCGAGGATTGAAGTAGCTTCATCCATAAAGCTGTGCAGACAGGCTGGCATCAGAGTTATTATGATCACTGGTGACAACAAGGGCACGGCCGTGGCCATTTGCCGCCGCATCGGGATCTTTGTGGAAGATGAGGACGTGTCCACCAAAGCCTTCACGGGCCGGGAATTCGATGAGCTGTCCCTTGCTGCCCAGAGAGATGCCTGTCACCATGCCCGGTGCTTTGCCCGTGTAGAGCCTTCCCACAAATCCAAAATTGTGGAGTTTCTTCAGTCTTTCGATGAGATCACAGCCATGGTAAGCGATGGTTACTCGGTTAGAAAGGCAAACGCTGTGTTTAAACCCTAATTAGGCCTTCTCAGAGTAATTCCCCATTCTGGAAAACATTTACTTCCACGTTTCCCAGCACTCAGTGAGTTTTAAGTATCCAAAACCACACCCAGTGCAAAATTCCTTTCTGGATCTGCATGTCAATGCCCACCTTACTTACTGATTCATTTCCAACTCTGAATTCTCGTTTTAGACTGGTGATGGTGTTAATGATGCCCCTGCACTAAAGAAAGCAGAAATTGGAATTGCCATGGGTTCTGGTACTGCAGTGGCCAAAACTGCTTCTGAAATGGTTTTAGCAGATGACAACTTCTCCACGATTGTGGCTGCTGTGGAAGAAGGACGTGCGATTTATAACAACATGAAACAGTTCATCCGATACCTGATCTCCTCCAATGTTGGGGAAGTTGTTTGGTAGGTTTAAATTTATTTTTTCTTTGAGCTAGAGTAGTGATGATGGAGTCTTCCAGTATTTCTCACTAAAACTAGAGGAGGAAGTTCTCCAGGTAATGGATCTCTGGAAGTTGTGTGTTTCTGGCCTGGTCTTTAGTGAGGAGTTGTAGCTTGCCACAAAAGTTGCACATTGTGTTATGTAGAATCTTCTAGCTCAGTAGGTAATGCTTTCCAGTTGTTTCTGTGATTGGAATAATTCTCTAGAGAAGGAGAACCAAAACCTTCATCAAACAGTACAAGATCTGGAATTTCAGATAACATAGTCACAGGCATAGTTTAGCTGTTTGTTTAACCTCGGGTTCCAGGAACATGTCTTGTGTTCCTCTGGGAGGAGCAGTGGTGACCCAGCACCACAGAATGCATTTCTGGTGACAAAATGTAAATATTGATCTCCTCACAGTCCTTACATCAAAGCAGACTTTCTTCCAGAGTGAGATAAAGCACAGCAATTGTCTTGCCTTGTTTCTTGTCAGCTTTAAGGCAGTCCTTCATAGGCCTCTTGCTGCAGCCTCTATTTCTGTTCTATTTATTCACACAGGCTTGGAGCCGTGAAAGTTAGAGGCTCATTAAACTTCTGCAGGGACTAGCAGTAATCTAGGGAAATGAAGCTTAGTCATTTGAGCTAAAATGTGTCTTTAAGAAAGTGGTTTGCAAGCCTTTATCCATGTGTGTATATATATATTTACCTATACAGACAAGTAGAGTGGGGAAAAAACAGCCCTAAAGTGAAAATTCTTCAATTTTTGAAGTTACCAGAAGAAGACAATGCTTCAAAGCTTACATGCCAGTGGTTAGTCTTTGCTCTTGGATATGTGTTTAGTTTTCTGATTGTGAATATTCAGCTTGTGATCTTTGGTGGGTAAGAGAGAACAGAAGTGCTGCTACAGGCTTAGGCTTAAACGTTAACTGACATGCACGAGAACAAGCTTGTAACTGGTGGGTTTCTTTGTAGTATCTTCTTGACTGCTGCCCTGGGTTTTCCTGAAGCTCTAATTCCTGTTCAGCTGCTGTGGGTAAACCTTGTGACGGATGGTCTCCCTGCCACTGCCCTGGGCTTTAACCCTCCTGATCTTGATATCATGAATAAGCCACCGCGCAACCCCAAAGAGCCCCTGATCAGTGGGTGGCTCTTCTTCCGTTACCTGGCTATTGGATGTAAGTACTAATGGCTTTTTTTTCCTTAAGTAAACTAAGACATGAATTACAACCTGGGGTTTTTTTCAGTGCTGGAAGTCTTTGAGGCCGAAGTTCAAGTGTGGCAAGCGAGGTCTTGTCTTGCGTATGGTTCACAGCGCTGAGGAAAGCTCTTTGTTTTCTTTCAGGTTACGTTGGTGCTGCCACAGTGGGTGCTGCTGCTTGGTGGTTTATTGCTGCCGATGGTGGTCCACGAGTTTCCTTTTACCAGCTGGTATTTGCTCAGTTTAATATCTTTGGGGGGAGAGGGGAGGTTCCTGCTGCTTTCATACTTGAAATGACTGTACAAACCCGGTAGGTTACGGGAATTTATATAATTAAACATTTCAGACTTGTTACTATAAAACTTCATCATGATTAATTACTCTGGATAGCAAAGCTCAGAGATGGGATACCTGAGCTTCTAACAATTTGAAGGACTAATTGTTGTCTTGTAAGTGAAAGCCTAAAGGAGATTTTTCTAAAGCAGGCAAAAGTTTATAAGCACTGGTTTTAGGAGTTACAGTCGAAACTTTTCTTTCTGTAATACTCACTTCTTTTTTCCTAGTTGCCTATTTTACATTTGAAAAGTTAACAAGCTGTGGAAGTGAGTTGACTCTGTTCTGTTCCAGAGCCATTTTCTGCAGTGCAAGGAGGACAATCCAGACTTCTATGGGGTCGACTGCGTGGTGTTTGAGTCCCCGTATCCAATGACAATGGCTCTTTCTGTGCTTGTCACCATAGAGATGTGCAATGCTCTCAACAGGTTCGTATGTCCCAACAGGAAAGCCAAGCCTCTGCATAGCTTATCCAAAATCCTGCTTTTTGTGCAATTTGATCCTTGGTGGACAGCTCAGCTAATGAAGAGTGAGTCACATTTCCCTTCTGAGTTCTGGTAGTGCAAACAAACTGACTCTGAGATAACATTTGAGATCTCTTATCATAAGGCGTATTTTTAAGTCTGCCAATTCACTCTGGTATTTTACTAAGCGCAAGCAACTGAAATATTTTCCATTATTTTTAATCTAAGCTTAATCAATCAGATTATCCCCTCCTATGTTGGTATAAAGTGATATCAAGGAGAACTAAAATAAGAATGCTGAAGATATGGAAGATAGTTTTTCCTGCCCTAAGGGAGTGTGGGTTTAGCCAATTAATATTAGATTATAAATGGAAACCACTAAATAGCACGATGTCAAGGGTATTTTTCTTCAAATAGCTTAGAGGTCAGTTAATTTAAAAACAAATAAACTTGAAATGCAAGTGCACCGGGGTAGTCCTACATAAAGATACTGCTCTACATCTGCTGCTCTGGATCTCAGCCTCTTCTCCAGCACAGCCTAAATGCAGATGGAATCAAGAGCAAGCATTAAGAAGGTGCAAGTTCTTGACCCTCTCTCAGTCTTTCTGTGAACTTCAGCAGAAGTGGGTGCACTTGGGGCCCTGGTAGACTCAGGATTGTGTCTTAGGCTGCCATGTCCACACTTCCCTTTCCTCTCTCATGGAGAGGATTTTGGAGCCATAGTGAGAAGAACAGACTAGATCAGGAACGAGCAGAACACTCAAGACATTCAAGAATAAACCTGGGGTTGATGGTGACTGCTTTGCTAAGCTGAGTTCCAGGCCAGTTTGAAGCTGCAGCATCCAAACCATATCCTGGGCTGTTTCCTGCCTGGGATCCCCGTGCCTTGCCAAGCTGCTTTGTGGTTCTCAGAGCTTCCTGTTGGTGTTACAGTCACACACCAGCCGTGTTTCTGTTGCAGCCTGTCAGAAAACCAGTCCCTGATGAGGATGCCCCCGTGGGAGAACATCTGGCTGGTGGGGGCCATTTGCTTGTCCATGTCCCTCCACTTCCTTATCCTTTATGTGGAACCACTGCCAGTAAGTGCTTGTGCCTTACCCCCACCCCTGAACTTAGAGACAGAGCAAAACCTTGTGTGAGGCTTGAGGCCAGGGCTGGAGGGAAGAGCTTGGTAACCCCTGGCTTTTCTTTCAGATTATCTTCCAGATCACGCCTCTGAACGTGACGCAGTGGCTGATGGTATTGAAAATCTCCCTCCCTGTCATTCTGCTGGATGAAACACTTAAATATGTGGCCCGTAACTACCTGGAACCTGGTAAAGATGATAGTGTGCGGCCTGCCACCAAACCCTGTGCTCTGTCAGCATGCACCGAAGGAGTTTCCTGGCCGTTTGTGTTCATTACTATGCCCCTGGTTATCTGGCTTTACAGCACAGACACTAACTTTAGTGATATGTTCTGGTCTTGACTGACATGGTGACGAGTTTTACATTCAAAGGAAAAAAAAAAAGTTTAACTTAATTTTTTTATTGTTTAGAGCAACTGTCTATTTCTGCTGAATTTTCACATGAACATATTTGCCGGTGATGGAGGTTTCATAATCTAGATTTTGGTTTTTTGCTTTTTCTGACTTCAGTGGGGGCAATATATTCCTCTTTTATACACAGTTAAAGTGTCCATTGACATGTACAGAGAACTAACACTATTTTATGCAAATATTTTTTTGTAGATGAAAAGCATGTACAGTGTTCTGTTCAATAGTCTATTCATCATGTAAAAAAAAGTAAATTTTTTTTGAGCCAGCGGACACTATCAAACTAAATTGGCAGCAGATTTTAGGGAATGAATGTGTGTTGTCTAAAACTAAAAAAGCATGTAACTGTTTGTCTTCTGCATGATCATCCAAACTTAATTTGTCATAAAGTCAGGTTTTGTTCACGAGCAGAACTTTCTGCACTGGGTAGAGAGTCCTGCTCCCTGGGTCAGGATTTCTTCTCGGTCCCCTCTTCCCTCACTCTCGGTTCTTGACTGTCCTTGTTTACACCACTTTCTGTATGAGGTATGCCTGATCTCGCTCGTGCAGAAAATACCATTCCAGGTGCAGCCTGCTGGGGTTCTTCCATACTCTCAACACACATAGGGTTGTTTTTTTTTAAGGATTATTTATTTGTCTATTGTATTTTATTGTAACAGACCTTACTTTGCCAGTGTTGCCCATTATGCAGGGATAGGGAGGGCTACTTCTGTCTCCTTAAATCTAAAGCCTTTTTAACACACACAATCTGTTTCAATTCAAAAGAGGGGTTTAAGTTGGGGTTTAATACCTTTTTTACACGTGTCAGAGCCTTTCTTTTTATTTCTTCTTTTTTTTTTTTCCCCTTTTAAGACCAAAATTTGCAACGAGACCTGAAAAAATAACTTGCACTGCATAGCTAGAAATTGGATTTCCTACACTTAGGGCACTAATGCTCAGTTGTATACATGGAGTTACTCTGCTGGCCTGTTGTTAGCCTGACTTGAAGTAACAAGCTCGTGTGTGTTTTTTGTAAAATCTGTAAATAGCACATGACCAAATTGAACATATTGTATAGAACTATTTTTATTTTAATGTGGCACTAACCACCTTCATTATTACGGTAAATGTTAAAGCATGTTTTCAAATTCAGTCCTGTATCAACAATGTGTAAGTCATTAACAGTCCTAACTGTGGTGTTTTTCTCCAATGCCTTCCAACTTTCATCGACTAAAGTGAGTATTTTTCTTCCATTTCACCCTGCCAGTGGTGACTTGCTGTAAAATAGCATATGCTGTATACATGTTGAAGAATAAATAGTAATTTCCTTCATTCCCATGCTGTGTTTTGTCAAACTCTGCTGTGCTACATTATTATCACCACTTTAGACTCTTGTTTTGTGGTCTGAAGCTCAAATTACTGATTCCAAAGGCAAAGCACTTGCTTTTGGTTTAGTGTATTTTAGGGTCTTGTTTTATAGCACCTGGGAGCCTTAGTGCCCCAAGGTCTTACAGCTTTTGGTCTTAAGTTTGAGATAAAATCAGACAAATCTGTAACTTAAGACCTTGACAGCTGTCACCATGAATGTTTAGTGTCCAAAACTCTCTGGTACTCGTGGTCAGGTGCTGGTTTACTCCAAAGCTTTTCCCTGCTCTGAAACAGGGGCTGCCCCTCGGAGCTGAGCACCCTTCCCTTGTCCCTGGTACCTGCAGTGCTCGAAGGGCAGGTGCTGCTCCTGGCAAAAAGAGCTCATTATTTGTTATTTGTCATCTTAGAAGGCAGAAGAACAGTCTCAGCTTAACAGGGCAGTCTTTGAAACTTGCCCTGGGGTCACTGTGTCTGTAGAGCAGCAGCTGCTCTTATCTTGTTCTGGCTCAGTCTGCTTTAGTAACCAAATTCAAACAGCTTTGTGATCCCTCTTAGAGGGGAAGGATAGTTCCAGGCTATGTTCTCTTGGTGCCAGCTGGAATCCAGTGAGCACACATAATTCTCTAGGTTTAAGATCTCAAGTGGAGAGATGCTCCCTCAGAACACAGAGGCTCTATCAGAAATTCCACTGCATTGTGATACTTTGTTTATAGAGACTTTGACTTGTTTGAGTTGATGCTGAAGTGGCTCAGAGGAGCTGATCTGATGATGTAGTAGGTGTGTTGCCAAACTGTGAGCATTCAAATCTCCTTGAATGCCCTTTTTTAGTGTGGAAGAGCCAAGCTAAGGTTTTGCATTCCACAAAACCCCTGGCCTGTGCCGGCCGTTTGCTGTATCAATAACAAATGAGCTGCATGAGACTCATCCCTGTTTCTTGAAACAAAAAATAATAGTTCCTGTGATGTAGGATTCCTTGAGATCAAAGTATGTACCAGTATGTTATTTGCTGGAAACAAATTAGCAGCTTAGTTCTGTGTTCTCCCACTGCTATTGACAGACATTTCCAGGGCAGGAGTGCCACTGAATCCTTGAACACGGGTTCTGCTGAACCTCAGAGCACCACGTGCTGGTCTTTTTAAAGCCACGTGTCTGACTGCCACCATGAATAATTCTGCTTCTTGTACAATCCTATTCGTGTCTTTTATGCCAAATAATCCTGCTATACACCCCCTTTTTCCCTCTCTTAAGAAGCTGAAGGGGTAAATGACTGTTGATAAGTAGAATTCACTCTTCAACACCTTCTCTGTTGGATCTGTCAATGTTGAAGATGAATCTTGCTGCTTGTCATGGTTTCCATAGACATCTGAGAGCTCGTTTGTCTCACAGGCACTTGGGGTAGGGCCTTGTGTTCCTCGGAGTTTGCCTTGAAAGCTGGATCAGTGGTGGGCAGATGGAGTGGGCTCCATCCCTACAGGCTCTTGAGCTTACAGGAACAGTCAGGTTTTATAAGGTGCTCCTACAGAGCCCAAGCAATCTTCATCTGCCCTGTTTTTCTTCTATTTCTCCCAGTCTTGTCCAAGTTTTCCTGCAGAAATGGAGCAATAGGCTTCCCCAAGATCAGCAGTTGCTGGTCTCGGGTTTGATGGCAGCTGTGCTGTGCTTTCAGGACTTCTGTTTTCCAGGTGTTGTAAATCCCACCCTTGCCTGGTTGGGATTGAGCAAATGTTAGACCTACCATGAGCTTCCTCCTGGGCAGTGAAGCATCCTGCCCTGGAATCACATCCTTGTGATCCTGGAGCTGCAGTGCTGGGTCGGCTCCAGCCCTGGCAGCTGAGCAGGCTGGGGGAGGCTGCAGGAGGAGCATAAAGCAGCTGAGGGCTTTTCTGTTATAGGAGGTACAGAACTGCAGTGCAAAGTTTGTAATTTCTGCAGGAAACGTCTGAACTGAAGTGTTTATCCTGAGCTGTATAGATCCTGTCATCCTTAAGCCTCAGTCCTTTCAGCTGGAGCAGCCAGGAAGAGAGAACTTTGCAGGACAGACTCACTTGCCAGTATCTCAGAGTCAGAACTCTCATTTAATTTCTTTGGTCTCAAATATTTCCTCTTCAACTTCCCCGGTGCTGGGGTTGAAGAAGCTAACTCCTATTGAACCATGTTAGCCCAGAGAACACACAGCAGCCCTTAGTCAAGCAGAACTAACTCAGAATTCCCCAGGCTTGATCTCCCACTCCATTCTTACAAAATAACTTCATATTTTTTGTTTCTCTTTGCTCCCATCTCACCAAGCTTTTTCATCTCTGCTGTTTTCTGGATTCCTTGGTGCCCTCACACATCACTGCTTATTCTCTAGTGTGAGAGGGGGGTGTAAGACCAGGATCAATCGTGTGATTGATGCTGCCTTATGCTGGGAACACCAGGAAGGATATTGGCTTGTGCTGGGAACCCGCTGGGGTTTGGAATGAGAGCAGCTCCTCCTGAATCCCGTGTTCTGTAGCAAGGAGGATGCTCGGGCAGCTGCAGTCATGCATTGAATTTTTAGACAGGAGCTTTTGTCTTTGCAGTGCCTTGGGCTCTCTCTGCTTTCACGTGTGAGCGATCCAAAGTGCTGAGCTACACAACGAGCTGCTCCTTCTTGCCTGCATCTGAGCAATAAAAATAGTTCATACTTGGTTTCCCAAAACATTATTGCAAATAAATGAGTACGAAAGAGGCTGCACAAAAACATTTCTACGAGTCTGTCAAAGTGCTCCGAGGCTTGTGTTGGTAGAGAGGCTGTTGGGGAGGTTCCTGGTACGAAACTGAGTTTTAAATCTGATGATAGAATGCAGTACAGCAGTGCCGGCCCGAGACACAGCTCGAGCCCAGAGTTCATGGTACACAGCCCAAGGGGGCTGAATTTGCTGAGATGAAGGGAGGTAAAACCAATACAGAGTCGTCTGTCTCTTGCACCTGTCTTGTTTACTTTTTTGCACTTCTAACCATTAACTGTTTCCCTAATCTCTGCTAATTACATCCTTAATTGCATTAATATGCATTTTCAAATCTTAGCAGGAGAGCCCAAATTTTAGTGTTGAAGCAGTGTTTGGAAGAGCTTCCCTGGAGCTGTAGGGATTCAGAGCAGTCTCTCCAGACACAAGGCTGACCTTATGCTGTGGTAGGGGTGAAGTACAGCAGGAGCTTTAGGATGTTGTACTCTACCCTTTGCCTGCACATTAATCCGTGTAGTTTAAGGACTTCTTCAAAGCTTTCCTACTGCTTCCCAGAACAAGCTGCCTAACTTGGAAAAGGGACATTGTTAGGTCACTTTGGGGCCAAACTTGCCGTAATGCCTTGACTGAAAAACACAAGTGCGTAGTGTGGAACTTGAAAGTAAAAATTCCAAAGAAGTGAGAATTGTCTGTTGCCACTGGTCAGGCAGAGAAAGGCAAAAGCTAATTAAACGTGTCTTGTTTTTCACTGCAGTCTTGAGTAGGAAGTGCTGGCTCTGCTGATAATCAAGGGAGCTGAGCCTTAATCCAGAGGATTCTGAGCTTCAAGAACAAAGTAACCTGAGAGTGTCCCTTCAATGACAGAGCAGCCAGTTACCAAACTTAACATTCTTTCTTCTGTCACTGTTGATCTTAGTCTTGCTTGTGTAATGATACTTAGCATTCATCCTTTCATTAACTGATGCCTTTTCTTTCTTTCCTTTTCAGCAATACTGGAGTAATCGCTTCCTAAACAATTTTGCAGAAATGTAAGGTTGTTTTGTTGCGTGCATGTGTTTTTAGCAACACATCTACCAAAACTTCTGCATGTATCGTGTAAAGATTCTTTGCTTTCCCTAAAAACAAAACTCATTGTGTTCTCTGTGGAAGAAATGTGTGGTACCATTAGGACTTCATGATACAGATGTACAAACGTGCAATATAGCTTACCAAGTCGGAACTCTCTCCAGAGAAGTTGGGTTTCTGTGCTGCATGGAGAAGAGTTTGGTTATCCTTGAACAAGAATTGTGGAGCTGTCAGCCACTTTCCATATTCCTGTATGTAAAATGTCAGTTTATACAATGTACAATATCAGATAATGCATGCCTTGGGTTGTAGACGGATCTCTCTCTGTATTGTATCATCCAAACATCCTACTCCAACAGCTTCTGTACAATGCTCTCCTATTTATAAATCCATGGAAACGATTACAGATGAATGTTAAACCGTAAGCCTCCACTTCATAACGTTGGATTTTTTTATCGTCTGTGCAAATCAACCTCTTTTGCACTGTAATGTAACTTATTTAAATCTAAGGCAGTAAGACAGATGTTGGTGCAATACAAAATATCGTGATGCATTTATCTAAAAAGCAACAACGACGTAGCCAGTTCCCACAGCTGCATGTGTGACCTTTAGAAGTTGTAAATAAGATCAATTGTCTATTGACATGCTGACAGTAAGGAGCATCACACCTAGTTTCATTTGTATCAGGTAAATAAATTTATTCTACAATACATACTCGGCGTGTTATTTGATGCACTTTGTTTCCTGCAGGTCCGTGCGCAGGCACTGCAGCGCGCTCTTACTTTAATGCCAGGATGACACTTTTTAGCACCAACACCAATTGCAATCTTTCCTCCTAGAACTATGCAGATGCAGCTGCTCCTCGGCAGTATTGACCTCCTCGCTGGTGTGATTTCCTCTGTCCAGGGGCTTGTGTGTGTGTTTAAGGGACACTGTCAAGTACTTTGATCACTCAGTTTTTTTAAAATGCTCCATTGTTTGTAAAATCCCTCTGAGAAACGTAAAATAAACAATTCTTTCCCAACTACATCTTTATATTTTTTTTTTGTCCTTTTCTATTTTCTAAATTGCCCCGGCCTAAAGTAGCTCCTGGTCTCTTCCCTTTCTGTAGGCAAAAGAAAGAGGAGCCAAATGTGTTTGCTCCAAACCACACCACGAGCATCCTGCTGGGAGTGCCTTGGGCTCGCTCCCTTCCCCAAACCAGGGGCTGTTCTGCCACGAGCTCACAAGGCTGATGCTGGGCAGGGCTAAAGCACTCCCAGGGTAAAAGCTGGATTTTCCGAGTGTCCTGTAATGCTCTGCTCCAAAGCCCAAACACTAGGTTTTGTTTGGAATAAGAGACAACTTAGGAATGTGTTTTACATTAACTGTAATGCCCTGCCCGGGGCAGCCCCTGATAGCAGCACCCTGCTGGCAAACGGCATCATCCAAATGAGGTGACACATCTGAGACCCTTCAAACGCAACTGTGTGAGATTTAAAAATACAAGGGTCGAATTCCATGGTCCAGCAGCTCTATAGGATGGTGGAGGGTGCATTAACGCATCGGGCTGAGCTGCTGCTGGCTGCTTCCTACTATGGTAGTGCTGTGCTGGGCAGGCTGAGCTCTGCTGCTCGCCCCGGGGCTGTCAGAGCCCAGCTCCGCACTCCCTTATCTCCCGCTGCAGCTCCTCCCGCAGCCGGATTTAGAGCCGGGCCCTGGCACACACCGCCGGCACTGTCAGCACAGCCCCTCCCGCTGCAGGGCTCCGGCAGCGCTTCCCACGGACACCTGAGCTCAGGACCGCAGGCACTGGGCCAGGGCAGGTGGGAGAAGCCGCCCCATGAGCACCTCTTCCCGTTCACAGCCTCAGCCCGGCTGGGAACAGGAGCGTTTCTCAGAGCTCACCAGCGCTGTTGTACCAAAGCACCCGTGTG
Source organism: Falcunculus frontatus (assembly GCA_013398115.1). Taxonomy (NCBI): domain Eukaryota; kingdom Metazoa; phylum Chordata; class Aves; order Passeriformes; genus Falcunculus; species Falcunculus frontatus. Next base: position 462,983 of record VZRV01002663.1, read on the forward strand.
GAACCCGCTCCAGCCCGGCTGCTCCTCTCCTGCCCCTTTTTTCTGCCCGGGGAAATTCTTGTCCCCAGCACCGGTGCCAAAAGTAAAGCTCAGCAGTGACAGGAAGTCATTCAGCACCCAGCTCGTGCTGCTGTCACAGCGAGGTGCATTCCTCGGCTGGTTCCAGCAGCTCCGCGTTCAGACAGCGCTGAGCAAACTCACACCAACTCACACCTTATTTTTAAACTTTTCTTTAAAGGATGATCTGCAAGTTTGAGCAGAACGAGTCCCCCAGCTGGAGTACAGCCATGTGAGGAGAACGTGATGCTCAGTGGGTTGCCAAGGTACTCAGTGCAAGAGTATGGGGTAAGAGATGCTGAAATAAACAGCTTCATCTTCCCCCTCCTCCTCCTCCCCCTCCTCTTCTCCCTGCAAACCCCCAGCTCTAAAGCATCACGTGGATGAGCCCACTGACAGCAGAGAGCAAAGAAAGTTATGAGGCATTATGGACATATTACACCAAACTCTAAATACAGAGGGCAGGAAATATCCCTATTTTTACCTCGAGGTGAATTTGAGTATGATTAGAGCCCACATCCACCCCCAGGAGGGTGGGTGAGAAATGGGAGGAGCTCTGAGCACCTGAAGAGGTCTTCTAAAAGATTTCATCCCAACAGTTTACCCACACAGAAGCCCAGGGAACACTTTGGACATCAATTTATCAGGCTCCAGGGGTTTACCTGATACCCCAAACCATCACTCTATTTGCCTCATCGCTGTTATGATGGGATAAGGGAGGAAAAGGAATCTTATCTCCAAACTCACAAAGTCCTTGGCCCCTCTGGAAGCTCTTTGAAAGGGAGGTTTGTACAGGGTAAACATCCACTGGAGACCCCACACCAAACAGCCCAGAGCCACTGACTTTGCAAAGCAAAGGCTCAAGCCAGTGAGTGAAAACAGATTATTCTTTCTATCTTGTTGTTCCACCAAGTGATAGCCATGGACTGGCTAAAGGACTTTCCTTAATATATGAATTGTTACACTGAAGTTACCCAGGTGAACATTTTATTTTTTCCCTGAATTGTTTGCACCAAAATAACTAATTATTATCTATTTCCTCCCCAAACATACAGTCTTCTATACATCCTTGCCTCCTCTTGGCCAGCTTCCAAAGGACACTTTAACCACCTAAGGCTATTTAGTTTGAAATCATAGGTTTATACTGAGTTTAAGCCCTCCTAAGGTCACCAAATTTAAGACCCATGGAGACTACAGATCTGGTTTTTTTAAATATATTTGGTGGTGGTATGTTTGTGTAACTTGAAATGACAATGGCAGACACAGCCTTTGAGGTTTTCTTACCACTGAGATCTAAATGAGGGAATAGGGTTTGCTGAATCAGAAATCCTGCCTGCTTCTGCCCTGGATGGATCAGTTTCCACATCACTGAGCTCCTGAAAAGCAAGGAGGGAACAATCACCACACAAAGAGGCTTAATGAGGAAGACAGTTACTGAAAGGGGGGGGAAAAAAAGCCCTGGTTAATCAAAAATCTCTCTATAATCAGCAGCAGCAGAAAAAGAAGAAGCACCTCGATTCAGCAGAGGACACTGATATTAGCCAGCAGTCCTCAGTCCCTTCTTTATCTCTGCTTCACAATTCTAGAATTCCCATGATCTGGAAACCAGAATTTTTTCAGTACAACTGGATGGCAGCAGATTTCTTGCCTCATGTCCAAACTGTTTCACTTCCATCACTGATTTAACACAGCCTGAACTTCGGTTCTTGGCTTTGTGATCTTTTTTTCTCGGGTGCAGAGCATGTGACTGAGGGAGGGAATGAGGTCAGCTGCTTATTAAGGGCTAATTGTTATATTCCCTGAACTAAATGCCTGTAACTGCACTGGAGAGTACCAGACCTCTGCAAAACCAGAGATCACATTCTAAAATTAAAGCACTAATGAAGGCTCATTAATAGGCAAGCAGAATCCCTCTGGAATTCTGAAGTGAGGGCCAAATATATCTCTCTATATAATCTCAACATGTATGGCACCTCAAAGTCCCACAGTCATGGTGCAACTCTTAGCAAAGATCACACACAGCCACCCCAACACATCAGGTACTCACCAGGCTTTATGTGACAGCTTCTCACTTTCAGTAAGGAACTGAGTTCTCAGGAAACCAAAGCTGTGAGGATACAACTCTACTTTGGACAGCCATCTCAAGGTGTTCTGAGGGGTGCCTGGACTTGTTTGCTAAAGCTGCACCTATGGACTCATCTTGAAGTAGTTTTAGTTTCCTGCCTGTTCTAAAAGCAGAGATTATCAGATTATCTACAAACACACTACAGAATGGTTTCAATAGAACTGTGGTTTTCCAGTTTCCTGTTTTATGTAAATACTTCAGAGAAATGTGTAAGGCCAGTGGTTTCCACCTGCAATGAACGACCTATTCAAAGCAACCATTAGAACAAAATGGCTGAAAAATGCATCACATACCTCACATACTCCTCATCACAATTAGATGTATCCTGTCCTTCATTTAATAACACAAATAACTCCATTTTCATCCACAGCAGAGGTTTGCAATGCAACTAGAAAGCTAATGCAGCTACCCAGCTTTCAGCTATAGAATATGTCTGGTGAACACTGAGTGTGAGGAGAAAGCAAAAATTTTTTATATAAAAAAAGATGTTTTGAATATTGCTTGCATTTTTTTTCTGTTATGAGATGTGATGAGCTGAAATCCATTCACTGCATCCCACAGCAATGGCAAAGAGATGAACAGGATGAGGCTCCTCACCTGCCAAAAAGTCATTAATGAAACATTTGCTCTCCCTGAGATGCCCCCATTTGGTGGATTTGCTTACTGGAAGAGCAGGAGCAGCTTATGCCAATCCAACTGCCACGACAGCTTTGCTTTGCTGTTCTTCCCCTATCACCTTCAAATAACCATAATTCAGTTTGGTATTTTGGAAAATCTAAAGCCCACAGAATTCCAGAGAGAACAGACAAGCAGCTGTTTTCTTTTCTTAAATGGATGAACTATTGGACTCCTCCTTTGTAAGCCATGACATACCAAAACATTTCCAAAACAGACAATAATCTGCCTCTTCCTTTTGTTGTACATTTTTGATACAACATCACAGAGGGATATTTTACCCTTATCTGCCTTTCAGGGAGAAGCTTCTTTTCCATGTCATGTATTTTTAACAAACAGCCATTTTTCCTCCAGCTGATACTCAAAACTACTTTTTAGCTTTCTAAAAAGTCTGTGTGTTCCAGCATACCTGTGGTAACAAAGTAAATACAAAAGGAATTAAACTCTCAGTATAAAGATTAAAAAACCACGTTTTGGTAAAGACTAAGGAAATCAGAACTGTAAGAAAAATAAGTAATTCCTCTTCCCACGCATCAAGCCCACAGAACTGGAACAGTTTCTAGATTACCCAAAGCACTTCACCCTTGAAATGCTGAGGTTGGGAATTTGTACATGAAGCAATTTTGCTTCAAAAGGTGAGGGGAAAAGATGTGAATTCAAAAACCACCTGACAAAACCAGGAAGTATATAAACATGGAAAAAACAGGACAATATGTGGATTTGCATAATTTAACATTTCTCCAGCAGTGCAAGGGAAGAGGGATGAATTCTTTTTATAGCATTTTAAATGTCAGTGCTGTACACAGAATGTAAAGTGCTTTGAGTCACTGCTGCAAAACCTTCCAGGAACATACTGAAATAAAATTAAACTGCATTTTAAAATAAATGCTCACGTACAGGCTTTAAGTGATTACAGGGTTTAGTAAGGGTTGAAGAAAAGACTTTAATTCTCCACCACTGGCTCAATTCTGTACACAGAGAAATCAGTCAGCTACAAAAAGTGTCCTGCAAGTCCAAGTTGCCTATTGTCTCAAACTTCTCCTGGACAGCACAGGTAATGCCCTAGAAAAAGACAAATTAATTCAACAAACAGAGCAAAAGAAAAGTGCTGCTTTCAGCCACACTCAAGTAACTCCCCCAGACCTCAGTGGGAGCAGCTCCCTCAGACTCAAACAGCTGCATACAAAAGAGTGAGACCTTTCCCACAAAGGAGTACAAACCACTGCATTTACAACTTGCCCAAGCACACTTAGCCCTGGACAGAACCCAGACATTGTTTTCATCACAAACAACAGGCTCATTACACACCTCAGATTCTGATGGTTTTAGTTTTAGCAGGAATTTTTTCAAAATCAAAATGGCAAATAACCTCGGATGCAGTTAGTCCCTTACACTTAATAAATAAGAAGCATCAAGAATCTCCACGGTATTGAGATGCACAGAACTATTAATTGGTTTCAGAGTCTATTAAAAAACCAAAAAAAAGTCCTTTGTTACTGCAAAAAAATCATAGTTTCAGTTCTTCTAAGAAGAGTGGCCCTAGGGGTGTGTTCAAGTGCCAAAACAAGCAGCAGGAGGCCTTTTACTGCATCCCAAACCACTGTTCTTGATCTGCCCACTGAGCTGCTTCACTGTCACTGCCTTCCAAGTCCCCCTCTTCTCCACTCCCCTCCATGTCATCCACATCTTCTTCCTGGGTGGCATCTGTTGGACTTTCCTCTTTTTCCATTTTCTGCAATCCTTCTAGTGACTTCTGATCGTTTGGATCCAAACTGAAGAAAGGAAGAAAAAGAAAGCATTGTCCTGAAACTATTTTTCTCTTTATTTGTGACCTCAGTGTAAAGAGTAACAATAGAATCTCATCCTGTTGTCCACACTTCCTGTTTAACATCATCAGGAAGCTTATTTTAGATGATGATGCAACTTCCCCTTGAGCTACTGTAACACTATTAAATCTCTTTATAAAACAGTTCTGATCCCCAAGAATGCATTTATCTAAACATCCCACTCTTCCAGAAAACTTAGTCACCTCTCCCAACAATACTAATTATAAAGTAACATGAAAGCAGTAAAAATTTAAATGACTCTGACTAAATATAATCTATGCAGGCAAAAACCAGCTGACCCATTTAAGCTATACAAGTTTGCAGCGGACATAATGTGCTGGATTTAAGGCAAATTGAAGATGGTGAAATCAAAACATAGGAATATTTAACAAAGTAACACCCTAAAATAGCATTTAGATTATGTTAAGTTGAATCACACTATTTAAATTGATGGGATAGCTCATTTTTATATGCATCTTCTAGTGTAAAGGAATGGATCTTAAAGTCTGACTATATAATAATTAGTAACTATAAATAATTCCATGCCTTAATCCTTTTTTTAGTCAAGAAATCACAAGCCTAGTGACATATTTAGAGTCAAAACAGTCCCTACCTTTTGCACTTCTCAGTTCAAAGTCTTAAGACCAACCAATACATTAACAGGGTGTCATTTGTGTGGCTGTGCTTGTTTTAAGGGAGATTGATGTAAAGCCACCTCTGATTCTCATCCTAATCAATTAATAGCTCATCTTTTCACTCAGTGAAACTGATTATTGGTTCTTATAAACCTCCTGCAGTCTCAGGGTGTGCTTTACCTCAGGGCTATGCTGTACTGGTCCATGGCTTCCTGGTACTCGTTGACAGCCACGAGGAAATCCCCCAGGATCCGGTGCAGCACACAGTCACTCTGGTTGGCCAGGGCATTCCTCAGCAAGGCAATCCCATCTTCATACTTCTGCTCTCTACCTGTTCAAAGGCAAAACTACTGTTTTAATTAATAGTTGAGACAAATCTGTAAAAAGTCACAGTGCTCACAGTCTTCCCAACACAAAGCTATTTCTCCCTCCTGACCTGTCAGCAGGGAGGACAGCAGTGCTCTACTTCTTGCAAGATTAAGTGTAACAATCTTTTTGTTGCAATAGCTGTTACACTCACAATTACATCTACTTTGAAGTCAAAACATTTTGTTTGCAATTGCTTTAAGTGTAGTATCAGTTGATGGATGCAATTAATTGCTGTGATTTTTCCTTCAGGATAGAACTGATAAATCCCTGGACTGTATCATCACTTCCCATCATCCTTCCCATCGATGTGGCTGCAGAACTGCCTTCCATGTACAAGGGTATCTTTAAACAAACCAACACGGGGGGAAAAAGGAACTTACTCAGAAGTTCTGCTTTCTTTACCACAGCTTTAATGTAGTCAGGTCTTTGGGTGAGAGCTTTATCCAGCAATGTTTTTGCCTTTTCCTGCGTGACTGGGTCCTCCAGGCAGACTGTGGCCAGCAGAGTGAGGGTCTGTGCATTTGCCCCCAGGGTTTTGTACACGTTGTTTGCCATCACCATGGCTTCACGGATGCTGTTGGATGCCAGGTAACACTCGATGAGACCTGGTGGTGTCAGATGGAAACACTTCAGGGTTTGAGTCACCATCACAGGCACTCATCCCTCCACTATTATTTGCACTTAGTAGCACTCAGGTGCTGAACAGCTGACACTCCAATAAGGAAATACAAATTGCAATTGAGAAAGTGAATCTATGCATGTCAACATACTCATTCTACAGATAATTGACTTGATTTGTATTAATAGGCAGGCACTGAAAAAAAACCCCAACCCTAAGTACACCTAATCTAACCTTTTTGTACAATTCCAACACAGAGATAATTAATACTTAACCTGGACTCTTCACCACTCACTATCTACTTGAAGCTGCTGTTGAGATCAACAAGATTTAAATATTTAAACAAATATGACAAAACAAACCCCCCAGCAGAACTAACCATCAGTTAAGGTCATCCTCCAAAAGCAAGATGCTCAAAACACCTAAGTTTGTTTACATCCAGATTAAGCAAAACAAAAAACAAGAAACCCCCTTTCCGAAAATCATTCTTAGTCAGAAAATCCTCCACAAATCCATACATTCTCTCGTACCCCTCGCCTGACCGCTTGGACTGCTTCATAGATTTTGAGATAACAATTATTTACTGGAAAGCCAACAGGAGGGAAAAACTGCTGTTTATTCCCTTGCCTCATCATCAGCACGACACCAACCCTCACACCAGAGCAGCTGTGAGCAGCTTTCCGTGGCTCACCTTCGTAGCAGTCCAGGCGGCAGGGCGCCAGCCGGATGGCCTCACGGAAGTGGATGATGGCCTCCTGCACCCTGCCCATGTTCCTCAGAGCAGCTCCTTTCAGCAGCAGGGCCTGGACACTGTTGCTGTTCAGCTGGATAGCTTTGGCTCCCAAGTATAAGGCACGGGAGTATCGTTTGCTGTAGAAACTGTGACACCTACAGAAAGATGAGAGGGATTGTAAACAAGCGCTGCCTGTGGTGCCCGTGCATAGTCACGGGGGGTTTTGAACTGCTTGCATTTGAAGTGAAGAAAAAATACTTCTTCAGGAGTTTAAAAAAAACGCATTATAAATATTAAAACTGTTGCTGCTATTTAATGTATTGTTGGTATTGCACAGGTGTGGTAACTCTAATAGATTTAACATACAGAAAACAAATGTGATAGATATTTACAGAGAGCTAATTTAAGTCACACAGCTAATGTAAGAACAGAACAGACAGGATAGAAAAGCACCTTCTGAACAAAACAAGATGAACCCACTGTGTCCGATGTAACCCACCACATTCAGCAAATCCAGAGCTGAGGTGAGAAAGGAAAGAAAACAACTCACCCAGATACCACCCAGGGCTCTGCGTGTTGGTCAGAAATATTGAAAAGCCGGCAGCCCAAGTTCTCCACATCCTCCAGCCGACCCTCACGCGCCAATAAATAACCATAAACATCCATTCCTGAAAAGACACGTTGGAGGATCAATCCTCAAGAAATGGAAAGTTCATTCACAAGAAAAAAAAGCCACCAAAACCACAAACATCTGCTTTAAACTGCGCAACTACCAGGAAGGGTTCGAGACATGCAGCTTCTGAATGTCAACTCTGAACTGAAAGCTGGGTAAACAATATACAATATTCCACTGCATGTAGCTTCAGGTCAACCTTCTCTCAGGATTTACTCACCTTTTATTAGGTAAGGATCCAGCATTTGTGCTTGTTCAAATTTTAGGATAGAGTTTTTATTATCTCCAGCTCTGAAGTACAGGTCTGCTAAGCTCCCCAGCAAGTCCACATTATCCCTCAGCAATGACTTCTTCTCTAAAGAGCTTAAAGGGAAAAAAATGCCTATTATTTATAAATGCCATTTTGATTATCATTGTATATAAGAATTTATGTATTATTTGATTGCATCACGCTCTTTCAACTCTTACCAAATGGTGTTTATTGCTCTGGTGTTGTCTCCAGTATGCACAAAGGCATATGCCTTGATCCACACAGACAGCCAATCCAAATTGGGAATGCTCTGGATTATATTGATGGTCATGGAGGCCACTTCTGCTCCCTTCACCGACAGCGACAGCAAGCCTGTTCAGAAGGGTTCATCCATCAGTCTCAGCCACCCAAAACTGCTTTTGATACAAATTGTCTGAGGGCCAGAAACTCTGTCCCTCCACAAGCACAAACAGCTGGTTACAGGCCTTGTTACAATTGATAGAATGTGGGTATGACACACAAATACAAGACAGTTACAGAGTCCCGAGTGAAATTCAAAGTATAACACTACTGAACCCTGCAATGCTCACAGTGTGCACACACCCACCTAGGATGGCATCCAGGGCCAAGGGGCACTGCCTCAGCACTTCTTTGTAGCTCGTCACCGAGGAGCGCTCCTGACCCGCTTTCTTGTAGAGATTTGCCAGCATCATATTGATCTACAGACAACAGAAATGTGGGGACAGTCAAGTGTGAGGAAGGAGAAGGAATCACTTAGAAAGGTCACAATTCTGTCTTCAAGCCTGCCTGCCTCTCTTCTGGGCAGAAGACAAAATAACCTGCTCTTCTGAGAACACTCTGAGGTACCATATAGTATAAAATGAAAATTGTGGCTTCTTTCTGAGTGCAGAAATAAAATCTACATTCTTTTGTACGTGCACAGTGCACCTTGAAATCTGTGCTGTGCATCAAAGAAGTGAAAAGATGGGCAAGTGCTCATACATGATGCCAAGAAGGATCTGTATACCCATTAATCAGTCTCTTCCAGGAATCTCTCTGTATCCATGGAAGTGTTTGAATTAGCTTAGCAAGGCAGAGAAAGTTTCCATTCAGCTTCTGAATGAAGCCATGATTGACTAAAGAACAGAAATTATCTGAGCTCTACACAACACAAGGAGCTGGTTTCTGCTACAGCACTTTCATTTACTGGTGTATATACAGGCAAAAAGTTTGCTTTTCTCAACTTTTTCATCTTTTTTCTGTTCTCTAACTTGATCTTTGAACGGAACACTCTGACATTAACTGGAGCTTAAGCCATGTACACTTTTAGGACAATTTAACATGAAACACAGTTGACTGATCTGATGTGTTAATCTTTTAAGCCCTTCTGAGTAAAAGAGCCAGCGAGCAAAGACTCCACGGATTTGGCACTGCAGACCACAAAGGGATCTAAATATTTAACATTATCTAAACTGTTGTTGAAAAGGATTATAAGATTTTAAAAGAAGGAGCACTAGCAAACCTTCTACTTGCCAAAATCTTCAGCCTTTCAAGGATTTTGCACTGCTCCAGCTACACAAGAAGTTAATAAAAATGCACAAAACATTTACCGCCTTTCTTCTTATTTTTTTTAATTCTTTCTAGCAGAGGAAATACAAAATTGGTACGATTTTAAAGGAAAGGGTCCAAATCAGCTATTTTAAAATTAGGAAATGCTACCAAACAATATTTAACTAAAGAAAAAGACATAATGCCATTATACCTACATACTATGTTCTGCCCTACAGATACATTGACCAAGAACCTGTGACAAAAACCTGCCAGAACTCACCTTTGGAGTTCTCTGCCTGGAAGGAATCCCATCAAGAATAGCAATGGCATCTTTATCTTGCTTCAGCATTGTGTAACATTCAGCCATTTTGTATTTCACTTCAATTTCTGATGGTAAACACTAAAACAAAAAAGAAAGACTTAAATATGATGTTGATTTAATCAGGTATGAAACTTTTAATAAGGTTTCCTCATAAATATTTATACTGTGTTGAAAAATATCTACTGCAAGCAAGTTAACAATGCAACTCCCTGCTAGTTAATATTGCTCCTGTCTTCAAATTAAGAGTATGAAGTACATATACAGAAAAATTTTATGCTGGAGACCATTTTAAGATTTGCATTAGAAAACACCACACAGATATTATCAAACAAATTAACCTTAAATGTCAGGTTTATTTGACATGATAAATGCACAGTCTAAGGTATTTAAAAGACATGTAAAGGTGATGCTCAGGGAACATGGATAGTGATGGACTTGGCAGAGACTCGATCTGAAGGATCTTTTCCAGCATCAGTGACTCTGTGAACATTGAGTCAGCACCATTAACTGGAAGGGGGAACGTGATCACTTTGTGCAGCACCTTATCAATTCTTAAATACCTGGCTTTGGGGTGTTGATGCAGCATTCCCAGTAGAAGGTCTGACTTTGGAAGTTTTACTTAAGGCTTTTTTCTGCTGTAAGGCCATTGTGTACTTGCTGACAGCATTCCTGTATTCCTTGTCATGGAAGAGGGAGTCTGCATGATAGACAAGGAGCTGGTACTTCTGAGATGGAGAGAAGAGTTCCCTAGAAGAAATGCAGACAAAAAAGCTGAGGTCAGCTGGCTGCACAAGAATCAAAACTTTACAGATCCGAAGTATTTGTAGCTTTGGTTTGTCTGGCTTCAACTTCCAGCTGCTGCAGCTTCTTTACTACAGAGGAAGGACCATTGAGTAACAGGGACTGATTCCTCACACAGGGGTTATCTCAGCAATTTCTTTTATCTGTAAACAAACAAATCCAACAGCCACTCCTGACACCTCATCAGCAACAACAGCTCAATGTTTGGCTGCTTGGCCACTGCCCCCATCCTTGCCATAACAAGCCACAGGCTGTCAATGTCCATTACACAGCATCAACTTTCTCCTAGGATTTATTCACCTTTTATTAGGTAAGGATCCAGCATTTTGCCCATTCAGATTTCAGAACAGAGTTTTGTCTGAATGGACTCAAGTTTAAAAGGCAAACCAGCTCCTTGTACAGCTGTTGTGGTCCTAATCCCTATTCCCACATTATACAGACCCCCTTTATAACACTCCTAATATGTGTGCAGACCAAATAACCCAACTGTGGCCTTCCAGGACCTGAAGGGAGCCAACAAGAAACATGGAGAGAGACAATTCTCAAGGGCCTGGAGTGACAGGAAAAGGGGAAACGGCTTCACTCTGACAGAGGGCAGGGTTAGGTTGGATATCAGGAAAAATTCTTCCCTGTGAGGGTGGGGAGGCCCTGGCACAGGGGGCCCAGGGAAGCTGTGGCTGCCCCATCCCTGGAAGCGTCCAAGGCCAGGTTGGACACAGCTTGGAACAACCTGGGACAGTGGAACGTGTCCCTGCCCAAGGCAGGAGGGGTGAAACAAAACAATCTTCAAGGTCCCTTCCAACCTGAACGATTCGGTGATTCTGTGATTCTCTGCCGGGACACCCACGTTGTAGCGGGCACCCCGAAGGGACGCTGATGCTGATACCCGAACAGAGGCGGGCTCCATCCCCTGCAGGGACGGGGCAGGGGGATGTGAGAGGACAGGAGAGGGGCAGGAGAGGGGAAGGGTGGGTCAAGGAGAGGGCCAGGGACACCCCAAAAGCGGCCCCGCTCCCCCCACACTCGGTGGCCGCGCGCGCCCCCTGCCGGCGGGGCACTCACGGGTTGTTGCCGCTCATGGTGAGGAGCAGCCCGCTGAGCAGCCGCACGTTCGAGTGCAGCCCGGCGGCCGCCATCTCGCGCACGTGCTCCACCACACTCATGCTGCCGTCAGAGGGGCGGAAGGGACGGGACGGGACGGGGGGAAGCGGGAGAGACACGGAGCGAGGCACCGGGCACGGAGCTGCCGCCGCCGCCCGCCGCCACTCCAAAATGGCGCCACCCCGGGGTCCTCGCGCGCCGCCGCCTGCAGGCGGCCAAGGCACTGCCCGCGCGGCCCGACAGGCGCGCGGAGGGCAGCCCGCACCAAGGACCCCTCCGCGGCGGCGGGAACGGGCGTGAGGGGAGAGGATCCCGTCACTGAAGGGATGTGCTCCTCTGGGCGTCCTCTGGTGGAAGACACACGCCCCGTGCCTCCACAGCTTCCAAAGTTCGCCTCTTGTCCTTCTGAGAATACGCTGATGGTTGCTGTAGCTAAATGTGACTGAGGTCTCCGACGTAACGAAGCTCCTGCCCATAAGAATTGGTAACTGGGGAGAAAGACCTTTCGAAAGCTACATTTCTTCTGGGAAATGCCTCACTAGGCCTACCATTAACTACAAGGATAGACTGAGAGATGAATCATAAGCTTTATTTTCCCACCTTTATTACAAAAACATTATAAAACATGGCTATCCTATTCCTAAAAATTGAATTGGGGGAGATTTCAGTTTGGACATAGCATCACTGCTGTTGGGGGAGGAACACAGCAAACAAACACACCACGCAGCAAAACATCACCAGCACTGGGCTTCAGGTAACACTAAAAGTGTCTTGGTGCTGTGTGGTGACTGTGACACGAGTCCTGCCATGAAGGAACAAAACCTGAATAAACTAAACGTGAGTTTGTGTTCTTCCAGAAATCATCTGACTGATCAGAACAGCCACTTTTTACCAGTTCGGGAGTGTTTGAATCTGCCATCAGAAAGGCAGCCATAGACCCAGCTGTGTGGGATCTGCCTGTGTTACCCTGTGAAGGCATGTCAGGAGCACAGCTCTGTGGAGACAAACCTGCTAAATGAACAGGTAAATTGCTGCGAACTGCAGCCCCTGTATTTGGAATGTATATGTAATCCCAGTTTTCAGTGAGAATTATTTGCTTCCTACTGATTAATGTTACATCATGGAATCACAGAATGATTTGGGTCAGAAGGGACCCAAAAGATGATCTCGTTCTACCCTTGGCCAGGGACACCTTCCACTGTCCCAGGTTGCTCCAAGCCCCATCCAACCTGGCCTTGGACACTGCCAGGGATGGGGCAGCCACAGCTTCTCTGGAGGGCCTCCCCACCCCCACAGGGAAGATTTTTTTTCCCAGTATCCAATCTAAACCTGCCCTCTGTCAGTTCAAAGCCATTCCCCCTTGTCCTGGCACTCCAGGCTCTTGTTGGCTCCCTTCAGGTCCTGGAAGGCCACAATTAAATCACCCCAAAGCCTTCTGCTAAAAAACCACCCCTCTTTGACTTCTTTGAAGTCTGTCCCTAAGACACACAGTAGTTACCACGTTAATTACAAGCGAATTTTATTGAAAACAAGGTAAAAATCACTGCACTGGACAACACAGCGTGAGAGGTCTGTTTTCCCTGGACAAAGAACACCCAGACTCCAGCCAGCAGAGCAATGACACAGCTCCCCTGCCCCACAGCCAAGCCCACTTCTTCTCTTAAATACAAGCCCTGTTTTAAATGCTGTAGCCACGATTACAAAGCAACTTGCATCTGAAACAGCACGTTAGAAATCACTTATTAAGCACCAGCTTAATAATATCTGCTTACACAACTTATCTTTTTGCTCTCCCTCCATCACTCATTGACAAGGTTTGGTTTTTTTCTCTTTTTTTTTACTTCATAAGCACTTAATTCTTCCTTGGTACAAAATGTATCCAAAACAAAGGCAAAAGACTTGAATATCTTGCTGTGGAAATGTTTAAAGTTGTTGCCACTTTGCTTCACTGCCCAGGGCCTGAGAGACTCTTGTTCATGAACTGCCTCTTCACAAAGCAGATCCACCACTGCAGAAGGAAGTAGAGAGTCAGAAAATCTGCAAAAGTGGTTTCCAATTGACTTTAAAGTATTCAATCTGTGACATATAACATGTTAAGACTCCAGTTTTCCACACAGTTTTCCACACTGGTTTCTACTGGAGTTGAGGTGAACAAGACAATAGGAATGGACACAATGAATTCATATTACAGGACTTTGAATTAAAATGGGAAATTCTTTCTCTTATCTTACTTTTATTATATTTTATTCCAATACAGTCATAAATGAGGGATGCATCAGGAAGCTATGCCTTTGAAAAGAAATTAGCCTAAGTAATTTCAACATTAAATGCAGTCACATTTGCCCATGAAACACGTGAACAGTCAGGAGGTGACTCATTCATTGATTAGTGATTTTTTTTCAATCTGGATACAGGCAAAACAATTGACTTCAAAGCAGCTCTCAAATCAGAGCTACCTGGGAAGACAAACAGCACCTCTTGTGCTTGTGAACTTCCATTTGCACTCCAGCCAAGAGCAGATGTGCAGTGCTTTGAAGAGTTGAACCAGACACCTCTCATTACTGCCCTGCTTTTGAAACTAACCCACACTGGCATTCACTGTCATATCACATTAGATTAAATTTATTGATAACTTGCAGCTGCCATTTCACTGTAAAATCAGTCTGGCTTGGCTGAAGTTACCCATCCCTGACCCTCAACCCATCATCTCACTTCCCTCCATGTGGCTGAAAAAACACCCCCGACCTCTCATTAACTCCATGGTGATGCCACTGAACTCTTACCTTGCTTGGCTTGTCACTCTGAGGATCAAATACTTTGTCACAAAGGCGGAGGCCGGTTTCTTGCCTCAGCTGCTGCAGGTAGGCCCTCATCACCTCTGAAAGCAGCACAGCAAAACCAGGGTAAACTGGGGAGCACCAACTCAAACTGGATTTAACATGGAGGCATCAGCGATCACTGCTTAAAGCAGAGAGGGAGTTTCACATCTGCAGGTACTCCCAGCTGGCTGAGTTGGTTTGCTCAATTTATCTATGGATCCTGGGAAATCCCCAAGATCAGAAAATCCAGCTTGTGCTGCCTTTAGAAGACAGACTGCAGATTTAAAAGGTTTCGTTTTAACAGTAATTTTTCTAACTGCAGTCACAAAAATGCAGTTAATAAAGTGTGAGCCCAAGGCAGCCCTCAGAGGCCCTGGGTCAGCCTTACCTTCCTCCTGCTTGTTGGCAGGTTTGGCGTAAATGGCATTAAGTGGAAAGCCAGGCTCCCCTGGGATTGGGAAGTTAGTGATTCCTAGAGTGTACATTTCCTTCTCTCCTTGGCCTTTGGAGTTACACTGGAAGAACCAGGCAAACAATGGATTAGCAGTTATAAACAAAAGCTGGGACAGCATTAGACCCAAATATTTTACAAAACTGTAATATAAAAACTCATCAGGAAGAGGAACAGAGCATATCCACAGCCTTGGAGTATTTGAGACTGACAACTTGGTCTGGGGTGAACAGGATTATTTGTGCCCCTGGAAGGAGAGTATCAGGAAATCCTTTCCTGAGAACAATCCTCAGAAAAGACGGTTTCCCTCCTGCACAGAAATTCAGTTTTCTTACCTTCTGCAGCTTTTTCAGGCACTCAGAAATGTAGAGGGTTACATAGATCAGTGTTCTGTCAGCCTCATTCTGCAAAACAAGAGCAGGAACTCTTAGATTGCAGGACTTTGTGGAAGTGATAAAGTCTGAAACAGGAATGAATTCAAGCCATTTTGGGCTATAGTTTCCCCATGAGAGAGAAATTTTCAATTCATGACATTTACCCGATTTTAAAGATTAAGTGGAAGAGGAGTTTTTGTGATCTACTAGAATTACTTCCTTGAAAATAAATTTATATTCACAGCACCAACCCTCCAAAGAACTAATATATGCTCAGTATCTCAGAAAATTACCTTAATTTCATAATTTTTGAAGAAGACATTAGCTTTGAAGTAGTAGATGGCTTCATCTATAATATCTGTGTCCTTAGCTAATAAAAAAGAGATACAGAGTTAAGCAGTGCACTTTTAACACTACATTTTTCGTAACTTCTACACACTGAAATACATAAATAAGGATTATTGCAAAGGCAAAACCTTGGTGTTTACAAAAAGCAGAAGTCAGCACCATCTAACAGAAAACATGTGAAACACCATGAGCTCAGACTGGAGTACTTAAGCTTCCTACTGCCTTCTCCTTCCCCTGTGACATGTCACTTCACAAACAGCAGCAATTCAGCAGTTCCTCACTTTTCTACCACTTTTGAGTAACTCATCAGAGTTTTAACACCATAAAAGGATAGAAAAAATGTTTTTGGAGAAAGCATACCACCACAATCACTCCGATTCCATTATTCTCTTCAAAAAAAAGGAGGGGAGCAGAACACAGTGACAAGCTGACCTTTGCTACCATCCAAGACTGCTTAAATCCAGAAACATTTCCTTTACATTTCCCTTCTCAAACTGAACCACCACATTTCTGGGGGATACCACGCCTGGGAAGTTTGGGTGCTGAGGGGGAATCTCTACCTGGCTGCCTGCAGACCCTGTCAGGGTGCCTCTAACTTCATTTCAATTCTTGAAGCCCCACACCCTTTCGTGCTGCAGTCCCACCCCTCATCCCTCACAGCAGCCAAGAGTCTCCGACCGCAGCCCAAAGAGCGAGTTCTCTGCAGCTAAACCCCAACTTCCTCTGACACAGAGGCTTCACGCCACCACAGCATCCTCAAAATTCTGCTCAGGAGTACAGGGAGACACGGGGAAGCACCAGAACAGCAACCAGACGCTTGGATTACTGAAACAGCTAATTTAGCAAAATACAGAGCACGTTTATCTGTGCATAATTATTTTCTATGATTTGCGCAACTGCAGCAGTTGAAAACTTTTTTCCTCCTCTCTAAACTGCAAAGCCTTCCATTTCCCACCCCTGACTCGTCTCATCACTCTTCTGGGGCTGGCTTAGAGCAATTCCTGAGATGATGAGCTATATCCAGTAATTCAGACATTATTATAAACTTACTTTCTCGAGGTGCCGGGCCCTTGAACTGGCTTCTGATGGGTAACAGTGCCATGTTCCCAATTAGCTTGGTGTCTGAGTCCATTAAAGTGGAGTGGTAAGCCTAGAGACAGGGAGAGCTGGTTATTGATCCTACTGAAAATAGACATTTCCATATCCAATCACATGTCCCCTGTGTCTTCATCAAACAGCAGTCACAGCCTAGTTCATTATAATGCTTCCAGGATTTTTTCCTTGCACAAACAATTGCTATTTTCTATTTGGGCTCAGATCTTGATGCCATTCTGGTGAGTACCATCAAAGCACCAGCACTGCCACCATCTGCAGTCGCAGTGGTGGGAGATGGGATAAAATCCATGTTGTTGGTCTGCAGGCACAGTTCATCCCCAGGCTGCCTGACCCCATCCCGGTAGCACCAAATGGTAACGGTCCTGCTACCCTGCTAAGTTTTGGGGCATTGTACTGAAAGTTAGTTGGTCATTAAAAAATATGTAATTTATTTCCATGTCTGACTATTAATAGTAGATAATTATAAGTAAAGCCAGGCTTAATGCACTCAAAAAACCCCCAAAACAAAACAAAAAACCAACTGATTTAAGTGAAAAACAAAACAGCTTTCTGCATACGACAAATTCTTCCTAGAAAACCAATTTTCAACAACTACTGAGTTTATTTTCAGGCACTTTCCAAACGTTTCCTGGGTGCTGTGCCAGGCCACTGGGAATCCCTCACCTCCTCACAACCCACCTTTTGTGGGGGGCAGAGGAGGATGTGACTGGGGGAGGGTGGGTGTATAAAGCAGTTTATTTCCCTGAGGAGAAGGTGGTGTGAACAAAGCCAGAGCAAAGCCCTGCTGTGACCACCCTCTCCCCCGCTGCTGCCGGGGTTCGCACCCTCCCGGCTGCGGATGGATCCCTGGCAGGGGGAGGAGGATGAGGAAGAGGAAGAAGGCGGCGCTGGCCTTTCAGCAGCCTCCCATAAAGAGCCATTCCCCGCTCTCAGCAGCGCTCCCCGCAGCTGCAGCCCCTCTTTCCCCNGCGGGAGGGGAGCGGGGCGAACCGGGCAGCAAAGCGGCCACAGAGCTTCCTCCTCCGCCCTACGCTGCAGGAAATGAGGCAGCGGCAGAGGCGGTGCGAGGAGGGGAAGCGGGAGCCGTGCACCGCCCCGAAGGCAGCGCACCGGGAAGGGATCGCGGGAGGCATCGTTGTGCCCGTACGGGGAAAGGGCCATGGAGGGGCATTGCTCTGCCAGGGCACTGCCGGTACCGGGAGGGGATCCCGGGAGGCACCGCTCTGGCCGGGCAGCGCCCGCTCGGGGAAGGGGTTCCGGGATGCTTCGCTCGCAGCTGGTTTTCTCTCTTGTGCGTTTCCAGCACAGCCCAGCCGGCTGCACGGGGCACTTCATGTTCGGAAGCACAAGAGGGGTCCAAACGTGTTGAGTTCAGAGGGATATAATATTTTAAGGTGCACACTCCACTTACTATCAAGCCATTACCTTCCCTGTGACCCAGCGTCGCTCGATTTGTCCCCTGGTACCTGACTCACGGCATGAGTCAGGGAGACGAAATGGGGAGCTTTGGAAGGTGAGTCACAATAATTCAGCTGCAGGGTTGGGGTTTGTCCTTTCAAAACGCCCTAAGCATGGCTTGTCCCAATGCCAGTCTGGAGGTGAATTAAACCACCGAACTTTCCCCAACTTTTGCATGGTTTAATCAGCCAGATCAAGACCTGCCACATACAGATTTTTGTGAGCCCTTTTCCTCTAGATATGCAGGATTTGCTGGTCTGTCGAACGTCTTGTCCAGTTCTGGCTCTGCTTTTTCATATTTACTAATGCTGGCCCATGTATTTTATAACACACAAGCATAATAAAAAATATGGTTTATTAAAGTAGTTATGAGGTCATGTAACTCACTCTCCACTATAAATATTAGGTATTTTACAGGTAAAACAGCAAGTGTGTTTGTGTAGGGGTTGGGGTTTTTTTTTTCATTTTTATTTTTTACCAAAAGCAAAGTATTTTCCTCCCGGTTTGAATGTTTTTTACTCATCCACGTGATCTTGAAAGTATTCATCCACAAGAGCAGATTTATCTTCTTCACATTCCTGTAAAAAAACCCAGAAAAAATATAAACCTTCCTGGGTTGAACACAGGAATTATCAGGGGACTTTGAACAGTCATGCAGGAAAAAATCTGAGTGATCTCAATGGTCGTTTCTGACATTTGAAAGTTAAAATTCTGTTAATTTTGAAAAACAAAGCACTACTTTTAAACACATCCATTTGATCAATCTGCATATGCAAGGTGATATTAGAGAATTTCACTTTTGTAACTCTAAATAGAGATGGTACAAGCATTGTCACTGAAAAACTAAACATGGCTTATTTTGAACCGTACTAAGACAATAATTTATTAGCAAGGAAAATAACATATTTATATTACAACTTCTATTATGGATCCTTTCCAATTTTTCATCTTCTCACCAGCAGTCCCTTACCTTTGGTTCTTTAAATTCCAGATCTTCCCCATACTGAATGGTGAAGTCTATGTGCTGCAGAACTATGTTTATACTTTCCTCATCAGAGCGATCCAGAGGCAGAAATCGAACCATACCATAGTCATCAATCTACAGAAGGATTCAAAGGATGTTGGTAAGGAAATGCAGTAAGTTAATTCTCAATCACAGCACTCTGAGCCACTTTCTTAAACCACATTTGTCTGGACTTCTAAATACCATTTAAAGTCACACTGCAAACCAATGGTAATTCCCCACTCAGAACACCTGGTTACCAGACCTGAGTTCTACACAGTAGAAAAAGCCATTTCCCAAAACTGCCAACAGAAAAGAATTCAAAGAAAATGTATCGGCTACAATCCAGATATCAAGAGTATCATATCAATAGTATTAAGAATCTCATGCTAATCTGAAAAAAAACCCCAAACTGAGTTAAAAGAGGCAAAAAGTGATAGTGAATTTTAGGGTACCAGCTCAAAAGCAATATACCTACCAATCCACAAATAGATTTGGTCAGTTTTTTAAATCTTTTGCTTCTCAATATATTTGTAGAATCTTCAATCATAGAATACATATCTGGATCCAAGTACCTGGAGAAATAAAGTCATCACAAACACTGAGAGTCTGTCATTCAGAATGACACAAAAGATCCAAGATAATTACTTACAGAAAAAGCCAAAGATCAGTACAAACACGGAGCTGTTCTTTTGACTCTGACTAAACCAAGCATCCTACCCAGATGTTTAAAGACTATTGCTTGAAATAAATTAAATCCATCTTCTCCCACTCCAAAAGAGTATATTTTAATTGTGGGAAACATTAAACTGAATTTTCAGTGAACTTTGCCTCAATATATTATACTACAGAGCAAATAATTTTTTGGAACTTACTTTTCTATTTCCTTCTTGGCTTTCTTGCTCAGCAAATCCATTTTGGTCATGACATTAATCTGTGGAATCTCCAAAGAGATCATTGCACTGAGAGCTGCCAGGATTCCAGAAATAAACTTGAAAAGGATGAAAAATGATGTATTAAAGTACAGCAAAACACAACACAAACACACAGGACACTCAACCACAGGCCAAATCTAGTCATGAATATATGAAACATGGACACGAAGCCATATGAGGAATCATTCTCTCTGCTGGAAAAAGGAGGTGCCAAGCATCCCCTCTACTTTTGGAGCCTCAAATATGGATCCACCACTGAAAAGGGCATTAAGAAAATCCAAACCCTTCTTGGGACAGTTACTGCTAAATGGGGAAAGTGGCCTGCTTGTTCTCCCAGTCTGAGAAAGCTCTCATGGAATCACAGAAGAATTTAGGTTTGGAAGGGACTACTGGAGATTATCTGGTTCTTACAACTGCTTAAATAGAGGAGCTTCCAGGTCACACCAGGCTGCTCTGGGGTTTGCCCAGTCAAGTTTTGACTCCATGAACATTCACTGCACAGTCCCTCTGTGCCTGTCCCAGTCTGGGACAGTGCTGGCTGTCTTTACATCCCTCTGGAATTGTCCTTGCTGCAAGCTGTGTCTGAGGCAGCTGATGACAGCAAACACATCTCCCTGGACATGGCAGTTTTTCCTCTGGGCAAACCCAGCTCCTTGAACGGCTCAGACTTGTTGTTCTTTATCAATATGAACTTTATCAACAGATTTCAAATGTATACCTTAAAAGATTCCACCATAAACTGAGAATCCACAAGGAAAACTCCACAGACACGGAATTCCCACTGCTGCAGCTGCTCCACCAACTGTTTCATCACTGGCAGGTGCGTGTAGAGTTCGATCTGACCTGGGGCACACTCAGGAGATTAATATGCAGGAATGTGAAGCAAACAGGAACAGTTCACAGTTATAAACAGACATGGGAATTGCACTTAAATAAAAAAAGTAAGGAAAGCACCCTCTTTTCAGGCAGCTCTGACTGTGTTTGGGTAAGTGGAAAAGAAATAAAAGGGTGTTTTTCCTCCTTTGGTCTCCAGTTAAGTGTTAAGTTTGCAGTTGCCACAGTATTCCCACAGCACATGATGCTGCCAAACATCTGTGCAGTCACCCAGGTCAGCCCAGGACCAAGTGCACTCCTGAGACACCTGAAAGTGACTCTGGCAACTGTTAATAGCTCAACAAAATGTGAATTATCACGACCATCTACAACCAAATTTCCCAATTTGCAAATTCTCCAATGCTTATGAAGAGTGATACCAAAACGTTGGCGCGTGTTTACCTGGGCAATCAAACAAAACATAGTCATCCTCCACGTGCCCAAGGCTCTCCTCCAGCCAGCTGAAGTTATTGGCAAAGTATTCCATGCAAAACACCAAGCCACCATTGGGGCCAAACCTCAAGGACTCATCTTCCATGACATCGTCCACTTCTATCAGCTCGCGGATGTCTGCGACAACACCAACGTCACCAAAGGCAGGAAATGAACTCCCCAGGTGAGAAAACCAACAGGGCTTTACAGCAGTGCTGGGTGCAGGGGATCTCCCCACCCACAGGAACGCCCAACAGCCAAACAAAACAGGTTATGTTCATGAAACTTACACAAAATTATTAATTCCCCAAATACACACAGATATGCTAAATACTTCCCCGGATTTATTTGGGTATGAGTAGGGGTCATTTGAGGGTCCCTGGTTGTCGTTTGGGAAAGATCTTATTCTCCAAATTTTCATCTTATGGTCCTGCATCTTCTAATGAATCTCTTCTCCTTGGAAGTATCTCAGCTATGTGGCCAGGTCAAGATGCACTTTTATAATCTTTGTTCAGACACACTGTTGCTCAAAACTGAGACATCTGCCAGTACATATTAACCACAGGGGTAGGTAAATACAGGGATTAAACACGAGCTGACACAGGGCAAGAGTCACTGATGTAGGCAGTTATCGCTATTACAGCACTACATCAATCTCTCACATAGGCACTATTCGGTACCAGACCAGGCATTATTTAGAGTACCACTGATACAACGATCACACACTATTTTATTTAAACCATTTCCCACCATCTTCCCGCACTGCTGCGTGCGCTCCCTTTTAAAGCAATACAACTCGTGTGGTAGCACGCCCACGGGGCGGTTGGAGCCCAGCCCAGCCCAGCCCCGCCCGGCGGTGCCCGGGGCTCACCGGGGGCCGCCGCTCACCTGCCATGACGGGGTAGCTGAAAAGCTCGGCCGCCGGGTCCAGGTTCACCACCTGCACGGCGCGGCCCAGCGCCTCGCAGTGCTGCACCATGGTGGAGCAGTACGTGCTCTGCAAGGCACACACGGCCGTCAGGAGCCGTCACGGGGCTCCCCCCGCCCGTCGTTCCCCGCCGTTCCCCGCTCACCTTCCCGCTGCCCGCCGGGCCCATCACCAGCTGCGCGTACCGGGGCATGGCTGCGGCGGCCTGGCGGGAATTGGCCGCTGCGGCGCTCCGTAGCTCGGCTGAATACGTGAACGGCGCAGCGCGTGGCCCTGCCCGCCGCGGTACGGCGAGCCGGCGGGGTCAAACTGTGCACGCCCCTCTCGCGAGACGGTGGCGCTGGGGCGGGCGCACGTGCGCGCGCGGTGAGGGACCGGGACCCGCCGCGGCCCGAGGGGCCTCCGGTAACACCGACACCGCCCCCGGGTCCCCCCGCCCCGCTCCGCTTCCCTCCGCTCAGCCCCCCGCCCGGCGGCTCCCACACCCGCCCGCTCCCTTTCCTCCGGAGCCGCGGCGCTGCCGCCCCTCGCAGGGATCCCCCCGGTGCTTATACCTGAGCATCCTCCCGG
>VZRV01002663.1:486412-509687 GCA_013398115.1 Falcunculus frontatus
TCCCACCGTGTCCATGATCCCCACCATGTCTGGTGTCCCAGCCCTCATCCCCCAACCTGCCCTCACTTTTACCCCCTGACCACCCAGCACCCTTCCACGCCTTTTTGGAATCTTCATGAGCACCCCAACATCCTCACCCGCACTGTGACCATCTACCTCCTGTGTTTGTCCCCCTACCCTGAACCCACCATCTCTGGAACTTTCCCTCAGCATTCCTCACTGCTCAGCACAGCTTGTACAACATCCCAAGCTCCCTCACACGTATCCTGTTTGTTCCCGTCGTCCTGGGGGATTTCGTGTGTGTTCCAAACTCTATCCTTGTTGACTCCTGTCTTCTAACTCCCTTACTTGAAAATGTGTGTGTAAACCACTATTAAATCCATTAGTGGGTTGAGTTTGCTTTCCTTTTTTATGCTCTTCGTTTTTTTTTTTTCCCAGTGTTCTTGGATCAGATTGTGACTCTTCAGGCACTGATTTAAATGACCTCTTTTCTTTGCTAATATGCGAGAGGTACCTGCCCCCAGTGCCACTCATGTGCCACTGATTTAACATGATACTTCACGTGCTTAACCCAGTGTGTTCTGCAATTCCATGTTGGTTTCTGAAAGGTCTTTCTTCATTTTGTGGCACTTTGGGTTTTTTCCCCTTGTGTGCTAGAATTCCAATACTGCTGGATATCCTTTGTAGCCGTTTCCCCCATGTTTTCATTATTTTTGACTCGCATTTTCTTCTCCCTGGTCGCTCACGCTCTTTTGACACTTGCTCCTATTTCCTCTGGGATTCTCGTTGAGTTGGGAAGGATGTGACTGACTTAAACCCAGACCTTGGGTCCTGATTCTTTCACTGTGTGCCCTCCAGGCTTGTGACATGGCCACAGATGTGGCTGAGCCGGTGGTCCCTGACTGCAGAGGGGACGGCAGGAGCGGTGCCAGGTCAGATGCTGATTACCCCCTCCGGGTCCTCTACTGCGGAGGCAAGTCCTGAGAGCTTTCTGGGTGTGAAAGGAGAGTGGGAGCACAGATCTCTTCCTGCAGGAACTCAGTAAAGCCATTAGCTCAGAAAAGGCCTCTGAGCATTAGTACGACTGTAAGAAATGGAATACATAAAATTAATTGTTGTACTGTGTTTAGAGGGATTCTTTACTTGTTACTTCTGTAGTTACATGGGTGAAATTTAAAGGGAAGTGATCTTGACAGGTGTGTTTTTAGATAGGAATGTCATTTTGCTTCAGGCTGGAATACAGTTGCAGGGGATTAGGAAACAGCCATGTTGTGTGTGAAAGTCTGCTCGTTGTTTGGGTGGTCGTGGGGCTGAGCCCCTCTTTGGAGCAGCTCTTAGAAAAAGGGACACTGACCAAACCACGTGGTACTTTAGGTGTATCTTTTCCCTCAGGTAGAAGTGGTGTTTTGTTCTGTAGCTGTTCCCAACCTTGGGCATCTCCTCCCCTTCCCTCAGTGACTGGCAGCTCTTGCTGTGATGGTTTTATCCTAATGCAGAGCGTGTGAGCACAGGTCTAATGAGAGAGGAATTAAAATGTGGAGTGGCAACAATAAAGTGATGTTTTTTGAGTCAGTGTGTAGTTATCACCAGAAGTTATGTAAGAAGTCATCCCTGACTTTGAAACACCATTTGGAATTTAATTACTAGGGCTGTAAGTAAAAAGGTAAAAAGTAAAAAATTCCTTTTGTAATCTGTTCTCTTTTTTTCCCTTCTTTCCTCAGTCTGTTCGTTGCCAACAGAGGTGAGTTAATTTCTTGTTGTCCAAGTTTCCTTCTGTCCCATTATGCCATATTTTGGTGTATTTGTGACGTGTTTTGTCATTCCTTCACTGACAACATTCTTATGGCTTTTCTCTAGTACTGTGAATACATGCCTGATGTGACTAAATGCAGACAATGGTTAGAAAAGAATTTTCCAGATGAGTTTGCAAAACTTACAGTAGGTAAGAGTCTTTTCTATTTTCTAACTGGTATGTGTCCTTGGACATATTTAGAAATATTTGAGCTTGTCCAGTTTTTATCTCTTTCCTTTTCCTGCTGTATCATGTGAAAGTTAATGCTTTGGATGCTGTGAAATATGTTTTATAATGTCAGGAAACGCTAAATAATCAATGTGTAGTTTAATTAATAATATTTGAGCTTTCTTAAGGTTCCTACCATAAACAGTCATCTGTGCACTTGTTTCCCATCAAAGTTAGTTTATTGGATTTTATGTCTGTCCAGTCTACAGTGGATGGCTGGAGGAGAAGTCATCAATAATGGGGAACTTATTTGTGTGCATTTGGAATCTCAGTATTAACATTATCATTAATTTCTGTCTCTGTGCAAGAGCCTTTATTGAAATTGTCACTGTAGCTTTGAGCTAAGGCTTTTCTGGAGTCTGATTTGCATAAATGCTGTAATGAAGATGTAATATGCATCAGTCAAGGGGCACTTCAGCATAGTTTACTGATTTATCAAAATATTACTTTACTGTCTGTTCCTGTAAGGCTGTGGGTGTCTGACCACTAATTTTGTTCTTTTTTTTTTTCCCCTCACTCCTTTCTGATGCACTTAAGAAAATTCACCTAAACAGGAAGCTGGGGTTGGAGAAGGCCAAGGAAATGTGGGAGGAGGAGAAGAAGAGGAGAAGAAGAAGCAAAAGAGAGGCAAGGTCTAAATAGTTGATTGTGGTACTGATTTAAAAGCAGTTTGGGGCATCCCTTTCTCACCTGCTGCTCTGGAGCAGGGCACAAATTCCTTGCATTTTGGTGGTTAGCTCTGCACAGAACATAGGGAATATCTTCCTCCCTGTGGCAGCAGAGTTAGCTCTGTGTTCTGTGCCAGTGGAAATGTTGGACAGGAGGCACAGGCAGGGAATGAGGCACAGAGCTGCATCCTGTGCCTCACTGTTCTTGTCCCTGCTGTCACACTCAGTCAGGGAGCAGTTCTTCCCAACCTGCAATCAGCTGGCATTTCTCCCGGAATGCTCTGCCCTGTTGAGCAGCACTTTATGGGTTGCTTGCAGAGTGGAACAAAGGCTGCTTCCCTCTGTTAATGCCTCATGACTCTGCTTTTGCCTTTGTTCCTTCACCTCTCTGTATTCAGGGAACAGGATTTGGTTTTAGGCTTTTTAATCTATTACCTGTGTCTCCATCAGCAGCTGTGTCTCTTCCCAGCAGTAGTAATGTATCTTTGTATCTTCCAAACCCAACTTTGGGAGATACAAAGTTGTGTGGAACAATTTAAACACACTTTTATCTTCAATCGCTGGAGTTCTTTCTGCTGAATTAATTAACATCCTTTCCAACATAAATCAGAGTGCTGGAGCTGTTAGTATGCATTTGCCTGTGCAGTGTCAGTTCTGTGTAATGCTCCAGAAATTATGATTAATACCCAGTAAGATTCATATTTTATGCCACATATATTTTTGGTTTATATTTGTATCTTGGTAACCAGTTTAATTTACCTTCTCAGTAGGCAATGTGTAGTGACAGCAGTATTCCATGTTCTGTAATTTGGATGCTTTCCCCAGAGATTTCAGGGCATTTTCTTTCAACATTAATTTGTTGTGAGGGGTGGTGTGATTAGTTTTCAGTCTGGTTTTTGGTTCTAAAATAATAGTATTTAAAATATTTAGTGATTTTCTCCTAGAACCTAAAGTTTCCTGAAAATTTACAGTATGATGTTACGTAGGATGGTGTAAGAGTGACCATAAAACTGTGAGAGAAAACAAGCACAAACTTATTAAGACACTGCAGAAAAAATTAAAGGCAGAAATTTACTGTCTTAAAATTACCAGACACCAGTTTATAACAAAGCAGAATTGAAAGCGCTGCGTGTTAGAAACAGAAACAGTCCCAGGGGTTGGTTTACTTGTCATAAATTCTTTAGATTTTCATGCTGAGAAGGCTCAGAAACATGAAACTTCAGTTACCCTGGAATAACTTAATGACTGTACACAAAGTTAGCCGAGATCTTAATCTGCCTTGAAGAATCCTAATGAGTGGAATGTATCTTTTGCTTGCTTTACTCCAACTCATAAATGCCTGGTGTGGGGAGTGTTCCCCCAGGCTGGCCTAGAATCAGGCAGTGGGAAAGGTGGTGTGAAATGCTGTGGAATTGGGCTGCTGTGGCTGGCTGCTGTCACAGGTTGTGGGGTTTGCTGCTGGCTCAAATATCCTCGTGTGGTTCACTCTGGGGTCATGCACAGGTATCCAGAACTTGATCTGCTGTTTAACCCAGCAGCCTGAGGAAAGCAAGGCCTTGTGGGCTCAGGAAATGGGCATGAGCAGCTTGCTTTGCCTCAGACACAAACCCTGAGGATGTTAGAATACTTGTGGAAAACGCCAAAGAAAAATTTGTTCCTAGGATTACACCCAAAGAACAGTGTAAATCTAGACCAAACACAGTGATTGGTGAAGTGTGGGGAAAAGCCCTTTTTTGCTGACTGTAGTGGGGGTCTGCTGTGCAACCTGTGCTTGAATGCACATTTGACATGTATATGTTGTTATTTCTCATAATACTGAGCTTTGATGACACGGGGTCTTTCTTAAATAATAGTAAACCTGAGACAACGTGCAAAATATATTTTTGATTACCAACAGTGTTGGGGAGGTAACAGTTTCTGTGTTTATAGGGATGAAATCTGACCTTGTGTGCTTTTTTCTTTGATGAACTATGGCATCATTTAACTAATCATGTAACCTTATGCTCTGTTTTAAAGGTGGAAGAGGTCAGATAAAACAGAAGAAGAAGACTGTTCCACAGAAAGTTACGATAGCTAAAATTCCCAGAGCAAAGAAAAAATACGTCACGAGAGTGTGTGGCCTCGCAACGTTTGGTGAGTTTGGGTTTTCCTGGTATTGGATGTGCCTGCCTTTATCCTTGTGGTATTTCTTCTGGTTGTATTCCACTGAGGGATCTGCTTCCAGCTGTGGGAGGTGAAAGTCCCAAGGTGCTTTTAGCAGTTCCAAAGCATGTCAAAGGTACACCGACTTCCCACAGGGATAAATGATTAAGATACTTATTGCCATGTTGTTTCAAACAAATAGGGCTACAGGTTTTTTGGAACAGGGCACAGACCCACGTCAGCAGAACGTGTAGAGGACGTTCAGCACTTTCTACCTTGAAGCATTTGTACATCTGTAGAGTCAGATGTTTTGGGTGTAAACAACAGACTTGGCTTTCGGTGGAAACCGTAGCAAAGCTTCAGCTGTAAAGTGCCACTACTTTTTCAACAGTTAAAACAAGATTTTGGCTTTAAACTGGAGAAAATATTTTTATGACAACAACTGTATTGAAATTGTTCATTTTCCCCTTGGCAGAAATCGATCTTAAGGAAGCACAAAGGTTTTTTGCTCAGAAATTTTCCTGCGGTGCCTCAGTAACAGGAGAAGATGAAATCATCATTCAGGGGGACTTTACAGATGACATTATTGATGTAATCCAGGAGAAGTGGCCTGAGGTAATAAACCCTTTCTTCTGTCAGGAAGACACACGCTTTTCCACACCAGCCTGTGACTTTCCAATGACTTTGGAAAAGGGTTTCATCTTTGGCAGCACAGATTGGTGCATAAAAATAAAAGAGCAGTTGTTGCATTCCCACCCTGCAGTGAGGGAGGTATGTCAGAATAAATCCAGCTGTCAAATTATCTGTGGCTTCTTTGTGACCATTTCTTAACAGTGAGTGCCTGAATATTCTTACCTTGCCATCCTATTTTTCGACACCTCTTAAAATATTGCAAAATTAAAGCAAACAAGAAACCCCAAACCCCACACATTTGTGCTTCAGAAGAGGAGATCAGCTAGTGTGGGTTGGACTGAAATTTAAGGCTGAGAGCTGTAATTGCAAGGGCTTTCTCTGACTCTCCCTTGTCCTGGCATTTCCCAAGTGGAATTCTTTATGGTTTAACTCCATAGGCCTGTCTTTATTCCCAGCCCTGCAGGCTCAGCTGTGTCCTGTAAGCACACGTCACTCACGTGGAATTTACAGCAGGGAATCTGCAATGGTGCCGTTCAGTTCTCCCACACTTGACTACATTTATAGGGGTGCACATCGAAGGAGACATGTAAAAAGAAAATACTTAATTTGCTGTGTTTTGGCTTTTTCTCCCTAGGTGGATGATGACAGCATTGAAGATCTTGGAGAAGTCAAAAAGTGATAGTGAAAGACTACGTTTATTTAATTATATGGTTATAAATGATATAGCAAAAGTGAGGCTTCTAAATCCATTTGCTCTGCAGTGAAACTGTGGAGAACCCATATCCTTGGCATTCTCACTGTTCTGTATAGGCTGCTTGTTTTTTTGTTTTGGGGTTTTTTTTGTGATATTTGCCAAAGTTAAATTGGGGTTCTACCATGCTTACGCATGAAGTAGATTTAAATAAAATTACTGTTCCTCACTGAATTGAGTTTCTAAGTTTTTTTTACATCTACTTTTCTCTATCTTACGGGAAAATAAGAATTTAAGGCATTAAAAGTTTGGTTTTCATCTGCTGTCCTTTCTGCTGAACTTAAGTGAATAAGGCATGTGGCTGATGTAGACATTTTACCTCTCATTTACCTGCAGAGAATTTTAGAAATTAGGATGGAGCATTCTAAAGGTTTGTTAGCAATGAAAGGACAGTGAATCCTGAAGTGGTCATTCTACATCCCTGCCAACTGAATTATTTTATTAAGTGGAAACACTGAGAAATATGTGAATATGACTTAAAAATTTATGCTATTTTCATAATTCCACAGGTCTCCAACCCTGCTGGGCTTCTAGGTGAGGCAGCTGTAGTGGCTTTATGCTTTTATCGTGCTGCTCATTCAAGAAAGGTAGTAATGAACACAAATTAATAGTGAGCACTATTCCACAGGCCATGTTAGCAGGTGGGGTGGGGTGCCAGCTCTGCTCTCTGTACTCCCACAAACAGCCTCGAGCATCAATTTGGTGCTTTTGGTTTCCCTGCTCCATTTAATAACAATAAATGCTCCCTGGTGGAGTCCTGGAAGTGACGTGCTCCTGTCACTGCAGGACCTCGGTGAGCTGAAAGCCAAGGGGGTGATGTGTCAGACGCTCTGTTCTCTTCCTGTAAAGTTGCTTTTTTCAGTGATTTCTATTTATAAACCATGGGTGTGTGTGGAGAGGTAACTCTATCCCCGTAGCTGGAGATCTGGAGTAGTTCATCTTGAGAGCTGACTGCATCTCTGTAGTCCTCCCTACACTGGACAGGGAAGTTGCCTCCAACCCGTAATATCCCGCCGTGTCCTTACTCATCCCCTATTAACAACGTTATTAATTATCACATTTTTCCGGCAGCTTCAGCCCCGCCGGCAGAGCTCCGAGTGAGGCGGCCGCGGGACTCGAACCTGTGGGTGAGGGACTCGAACCGGCGGCCCCGGGACTCGAACCCGCGGTCCCTTCGCTGCGGGGGCGGAGCTTCCGCCAACGGCGGGCGGGGCCGGGCGGCGGCGGTGGGTTGGGGGCGGCCGGGGGTAATGGGGGTAACGGGCGGGGGGCACGGGAAGCCCCCGGGCTTAGGAAGGGCCGCCCCAGCCGGGCGGGACACCGGGGGAGCCCTGCAGACCTGCTCGGGAACGGGGGCCGCTCCCCGGGGGTGGTACCTCAGGGCCCCTCCTCAGGCCTGCGGGAGGCCTCAGGGCAGCCCCCGCCCCGCTCCGGCTCAAGGCCGCTTGTGCTCCCTCAGGGTCGGCGGGTAACGGGGGTGTTGAGCGGGGGAGGCTCCATGCTGAACGTGACATCCTGGAAGCGTTCCCGGTTCCGCTAATGCCTGGCAGAGCTCTGGCCCCCAGTCCCCTATGAGTTCATCACTGCTGCGTTCTGCTTCGCCCCAGGTAAAACATGAAAGTGCCGCTGACAATCGGCTCTATTTTTGGTTGGAGGGCGCTCATTGTGCTGCTGATGGTTTGAGTCATGGACCGCAGGTGGTACCACGGTGTTCTGCAAAGGGCTTCAGTCAAGGGCCACAGGTGGTACCGCGAGCATAAGGAACTTTTTGAAATGGTCTCTATTTATAATATAAACATAGCTCAACTGAAAATAAAACCCTCGAGTTTATTATGACATAATTTGTCACTTCCTTGTGTTGAAATGCATTCCGTGTCTCACCCTTTATAGGCGTTTAGCCCAGATCACAAGAACAGCATCATTAGGAGACAGAGACAAGAACTCAAGCTTTTAATTGCAGAACTGAAAGATCGTGACAAGGAACTCAATGACATGGTGGCAGTGCATGAGAGACACATTCAGGCCTGGGAAGATGATCGCCAAAAAATACTGAGTTTAGCAGAACAATGCAGCTTATTAACCAGTAAGTGTTGTGATGTAAAGTATAAGAGCTTGGTCTTCCAAGTATGTTCAGGTGCTTTGACCACTCAATAACAGTTTTGCATTATATAAGGAACCATTTCTCACCCTTCAGCCTTTAAATTTTATTGTCTCTTTCTGAGATCTGAACTTCCACCCTGGCGCTGAAGTGATCTGATCTTGAAGGGGGTTTGATGATCAGATAACTCTTTCTTGTCCCAATGTGTAAATTGCTTCTGTGAACTCTTTGAAAAATAATCTGATTAAATAAATGGGGGGGGGAGAGAAAAATTTGCAACCTGCTGGCGAGTTACAGAGCCCTGTGCTCTAAGGTTCTGCTGCACAGCTCTGAACCAACACAAACCACCCAGTGAAACACCTGGTGGCTCTGAGCAGTCTCAGTACAGAGCTCACCACGCAGTTCCTGTTCCATCTGACCTGGGTAGCCAGGGAATCCTCCTTCAGAGTGTGCAACACAAGCATCCAGTTCTGAATCGTGTGATTTTAAAACACTGGGTTAAATTATTTCTGAGATTTAAGGAGTTGCATGACAGCCTCTGAGCTGTTTTCTCACAGATAACTTTGTCTCCTTCCTTTTCAGGTGAGCTGAACGAGAGAAATGCAGTTATAAAATCACTGACCAAAAAGTTAAAGTTATTAGAATCCCAGCACAATGACAGTAAGATAACACTTGAAAACACACAACAGAAGTTTAGAGAGCTCACTCAGAAAGTATCAGATTCATCTGTTCACTGCCAGGCTCTGGAGGTAGGGATTGAGTAATGATCTGATTTTGCAGTCCATGCGTGTACAGGATGCCTGTGATGAACTGTAACATTCCAAAAGCTGAGACATGCAGCTTATTTAGACCCCTGATCACAAGCAAATTGGGGAACAATTTTTACTCCAGTCCTCTTTTCTCCAGCTTGCTCAGGATCCCACATTGACATTCATGATGTTTAAATAACGTGGATGCATTTGCTGGGGAAAAGTAGTAACTTTGAATCACTGAAGTTAACAGCTGACACTTATTTCTGTTCACTAGGAGAAAAATCAGAGTCTCCACTGCTCAGTTTTGGAACTGTCTGCTAAAACAGGCCAGCTGCAGGCGAGGGAACAGGAGCTTCTCACCATGCTTCAGCTGAAGGTAACATCTGTAACATCTGTCATCTCATGGGCACTAAACGTGGTCAAACTGCACTGCAGCTGTTGGTGACTGTGCCATGAGGCTTCTGTCACTGTTGATCTCACTCATGGTTAATTCTTAGGCTTGTGTGAGAAGGGAAAAGTGGTCAGCAATAAACTGGTTTATTTTCACAAACAAGCTTGTTTCCAAGCTTTAATTTTGGGGGTTTTTTCCCTCAAAAGCTCAGAAGGAAGTCTGTGGATCGCTTTAACTCCTGCAGAAGGATGTACTGCTCTTTTGTCAAAACCTTTCCATGATACAAAAAATAAGAATTCATTCTGTTTCCTCTTTCAGGACAAGGCTTTAATTGAAACAACTGATCAGATTACTGAGGTTACATCTAAATTTAAGACACTGGAAGGTGCATTGCGTGCAGCAAAGTTGGAGGAATTCAGTCGCAACAGAGAACACCAAGACCTCAAACTGACACTGAAGGACGTCGTGTTTCAAGTGAATAAGATGAAAGGTAAATATTTATACAGGGCACCTAATTTAGTGTAGGCCAGCATGGTTCCTTTTCACTCTGGGAAATGTTACACTTTGTTTTACAGATGTCCTCTCTGAAAAGATGAAAGAAAGCAGCAAGCACCAGGAGGAAATCAGTCACCTGAAACAAGAAAATGGCTGCTTGAGGAGTGAGCTGATACTGGCAGGTAAGGATGGGATTTTGGCCTTTTGTGCCTTGGCTTTTAACAGCTCAGAGACTTCTAGGCAGCAATTCACTGATACCTGTGAAGGAGGCAGCTTGTTACCTACCTTCCTTGCAGTTTAATAAAAGTATATCCCTTGTGTGCCATTCTCCTATGGAAGCAATATCTGGGGCTTCTGCAGGGACACTTTATAAAGTCTTGTGAAAGCACAAAGTTCACCAAAGTGATTACACAGGGAGGAGTAAGTGGCTCAGGGGATTCCCTCCTGAAAATTTTGAGACTTTTCCTTCTCTGTTGCTTTCTTTAGGTTTGGTTTAGGCTGGTTTAATATGCAGGCCTTGGTAAACTGCATCTTGCTCTCCATAATACCTTTGTTTTTGAGTGGAAGAACATCTGGTGCTGCAGGGGATAAGAAAGGTCACTGCAATATTCTTGGGGACAACCACAGAGACCTTGAAGGATTAGGTGCTCAAAGGTGTCCTCTGCTGTGAGATAATTTCCTTTCCTATCACTTTTAGCCTGCTATGACCTTTGCCAGATATTGATCCCATGCCTCATAATTTTAAAACCAATAGAATTGGGAATTGTTTCTCAGCACTTCTCTGTACATGCATGAATTAGAATTAATTAACTGAATTTCCTTTATCCTTGCCTCTTTTTTTTCCCTTTTCCCTTTCCCTTTTCTATTTCCTTTCCTTTCTGAAAATGTTAAATAAATCAGTCAATGAAGCACAGTATTGCTGCTGGTAAAATGAAGCCAGGTACTGAGGAAAAGTCCAAGGAAAACACTTGATTTTTTAGTTTTCTTGTGGGTTTTGTGCTCCTTTTATCTGGAGGAGAAACAGATCCCGTTGATCTTAAGAAAATGCTTTTGTTTTGTTTCGGTACCGCCTTCTACTGCTACAGACACAGCATTAGCAATGCACTTGTTTTGTGTCTATTTACCTGAAGTGATAAAAACAATTACTATGTTTTGAAACAGTGGAGGAAGCACAGAGAAAGGATCAACTTTATCAGTTTGCCAAGTCCAAGCAAGTGCGGATTGAGAAAGAATTGTCCAGTCTGCGACAGGTACAGCCCTGATCCTGTTTCTGCTCTGAGGTTAGAGAAGCATTTTCAGTAACATCAGGCCTGCATGGAGCAGTGTAAAACAGTTAGAGCTAGATATTATTAATTAAGGAAGAAAAAATCTGTTTGTGCCTTGCTGGGATCCCTGTAGAATGTGGATTTATTTCATTTGGGGTTAAGCTGAAAAGCCCATGGTGCTTCCTGGGAGGTCACATGAAGGGCAGCAGGATTGGGATTGCACACCTGCCCAAGGTGAACTCAGCAGTGTAAGGGACATGGTGTCCTGGCAGATCTGTTTTTCAAGGCTTAAACCCTGTGTGTTCACCTGCTCTCAGGTGAGGTTTTCAAGGTATGTTCCATTTTTTAAATTGTAAATAATTGATGGGTAGTTACCTTCTCCATTAACTTCACAAAAAATCCCCTGCAGTAAAAGCCAAATCCCATGATCATCATCCATGTCCTGTAATTCTGTAGCTGTGGACAAGATAATAACAACATGGATTAAATATCAGGTAACAGTAATGATATTATATTTATGTTTCAGCGTGGTTCCATCTTAGAAGAATACTCCAATCTTCTAATAGAAATCCTATTTATTGCTGCAAAGTGTTATTTTCCTAAATACATACAGAGATGTCCTCTTAGGTTTGGAAGTCTTTGTCAACAGTTAGACTACAGGCATTGGTTTATAAGAACATTTTCGAGGACATTTTTGGAAGGCAGGCACTGTGGTACTACCTGATAATGATGTTCCTGCACCCAGACGTTCACTAATGCCCCTGTCTCTAACAGGTCTGTGTAAAACAGCAGCGGGACTTACACTTCCTTCATGTCAACTTGGATAGCTCTCAGGACTCCAGGCAAAAGCATGAAGAGGCAGCAAGTGGAAGGAGGTAAAGATATTTTAATTTTTTTTTTTCTTAAATAGTTTGTCCTCAAAGACAGACTTCACTGTTCAGCCTTAACTAACATCCTAACAGAGGTGTGTGCTGGGTCAGGATGCTTTTGCTGGACTCAACCACAAACATCCAGTGAAGCTGTCAAGTACCTTGTTTTTTATTTGGTCAGGAGAGACCATGAACATCAGTCACAGACCAAGTGTTGTAGCAGGCCAGACAGCTCATGATTTTTTTAGAAAGTGAAGTAGTCTGGTGGTAGGGGTGTTAATCTGGCTCCCTACTACTTTTGTTTAAAAAGCAAAGTTTATTTTAGGAAGTAAACTTAGAGAATTGGTGCACACCCTGGAGGTTCAGACAGAATCGCCACACTGTATAAAACATGAGGGAACTCTCAGACTGTTTTTGAAAAGTTAACACCCAAATCTGGGCAGATTTTTCTGTGGGGTTTTGGCAGGATACAGCTGCCTGGTGGTGTGTGAGCTGCTGCAGAGCTGTGGCAGCAGCCTCTATTCTGTAGAGCTTTAGGAGTGCACTTGGGGATGCTCTTTACCTGCAGTGATTCTGACTTGTTTTTGTCGTGCCGTTGTAGCACAGGGGCCACATTCTCTGCCTCTGAAAGCCCCAGCGAGACAGACATGGGTAGGACTGAGGGCAGCCACAGGATGTGCGAGGAGTGTGGAACTGCACCAGTTCCAGCAAGTAGGGTAAAACCCACCCCTGAGATGTGTGAAGTAGATAATAGACAGTTACAGAATGCTTCAGACTTGGAGGAAACTACCTCAGCGTTCTTAAACCGGTGTCAAAAAGTTGTGAAAGGCTTGGCTGTCCCTGCGGAAGAAGGAGAAAAGCAGGATGTTGCATCAAGCTTTGATGAGCTAGACAGTGAAAAATTTCGTGAGGCAAACAACACGAGGCCATTGAGAAACAGGGAAATTGGAGAGAATGGAGTGAAAAGCAGAGACCGAAAAACCTTTGAGGTGTCTTTGCCTTCGTATGATCATTGGCTTAACATCAGATCTCGTGTAGATTTGCAAAGCACTTTGATCCAGAACAACATCACGTCTGACAAAAGTGATGATGGCAACAAAACCTGGGAAGAGAGATCTGAAACTGAGTCTAGCCAAAAAAGCAGAGAGACTCCTATGACTTGCAAGTCTGAATCTGATTCCTGTATTAATAAGTTAATTGTAAATAAAGTTGAACGATGGAAGCCGCTATCAGATCTGGAATGGTTGGAGATTTTCAAACCCAAAAGGAGAGATGGAAATACATGCCGTGGAAAAGATTACAGCTGTTTCGAGACTGCAAAAGAGATGAAATGTATCTGCTCAAAAAGGTTATGAGTTTGTTGCCTTTAAGAAATAAGTATAAGCTAGAGTTATGTAGAAACTTAGGTGTATAAGCTCTCGATATTATCTCAAGCTATGTTTAAAGTAACTCCTGTTTTAAATTTAGTCTATCAACTTGAAAAGTAACAAATGTAAAATAAAAATAGCTCTTAAAGTATCATGATTCTATTTTTATGCATTTATTTTTCCTCATCTCTTATCCCCAAGAGCTGTGTGGGCAGGAGAAACTGCAATACCGTATAACTTAGCCAAATAAAGTGATTGAGAAAATCTTACGATTTTTTGAAACCCCAGGTGTTGCTTGTAACTCTGATGGGTCAAATATATTCTGACCAGAGCTGGACTTGTACAGTGATGCTTCTGTGAGGCAAGAAACAGGTCCAGATTTTGTGTGTTGCTTTAGTGACTGTGTTATTTCTATTGAGAAATCACACCTTGGCTGGGCGAGAATGTGGGACACAGCTCTAAGCACAGGCTGCTGCCTCTGGCAGGGCAAGAAATGAGATGGCAAGATTTAAAGGACAGCAATCTGTCCACTCTCCAGTTCATGGGACTCTATCCTTCTGTTTGTGCTGTGGGAGGAAGAGGACATGTGGTTGGGGACGAGCAGAATGTGGTTTCTAATGCTGAGAAGTGTCACAAGAAGACTCAGGTGCCTCAGTGGTGTTGGAATGTCTCCGAGATAAAAACATTGCTCTGCATTTACAGAAGTGGCTTTGTGCCTGCACAAGCAAAGGCATTCAGAGCTGGGACTTGCTGTGGATTTGTTCTGTTGGTTCCTCTACTTCCTTTCTAAAAATTGATTTACCAGCTCTATTTTAAGAGGATTTCTGAAGTTTCACACCGATTTCATAGCTGCCTTTTAGCCAGAGGAGGAGCCTTGCAGCTGGTGGTTTGACAAGCCCAGTAAATGAGCAGCTGTTTAAACCTGCTAACAGTGTTTGCCTGCAAATCTGCCCAGCATCCAAACAGCTTAATGTTATGGAATGGAAAGATCTGATGTATGGATGCTTTCACTCTGTGTGGCTTTTGAAACAGAAATATTGTAGAAATTGTTGCTGCAGTGAGACAGACCTGGTCAGAAACAAGGTGAATGGGCAGCCACTGAAAAAGAATGCTGGCCTGGCACATTCCCACGTGCCTGAGCTGAGCTTCACACGCTGTGTGGACTCTCTCTAGTTTCCATTGCCTATAAATCAGTGAAAAGACTCCACTCTCCTTCTGTCTACCCTGACCTTTCTTATCTACTCCCCCGGCAGCACCGATGACACACTGCCATCCCTCCAAATCCCTTTTGAGGCTGGATCATGAAAGCTGCTTTCACTTTTTGTCTTGTCCTATTTGTCTCGTCCTTGAGTGAATTTTAAAAGAAAAGGAACAAATTCAACCTGGGCAGTGCAGCCAGAAGAGAGATCCTCCAGTTGGGGGGGGGGCTGTGCTACCCACTGGGGATTTGCTGCTGAGCTGTCCAGTTTTCTTGATGCCCACATTTGGTCCTGGGGCCCTGCTAATTGGAGATGGATTGACTCAGTGCAAATCCCTGACTGTCTGCTCTCCAGCCTCTGCTGACTCGGATTTGCCAGGCAATAAATCCTCGCCCGTAAATGGGAGGAAGGCAGGAGCATTGCTTCTGTGAGGGATTAATGGCAGAGACCAAACACAGCATTCCTCCTGGGACTTGAATCTGGATCCTCCAGTTTTCCATTGCTGCTTTCATAGTGCTGATGATGTAGCTTGTGTTTAGGGAAGGCTGCTGGCACCTCCCTGTCAGCCCAGCAAATATTTTTGCCATGAGTTCCTGAATTCTGGAACAGCAGACAAGGAGGCTGTTAACAGGCAAAGGGGATTGTGAAATCCCAGAGTGCAGGAATCATTCCTGTGTGCTCTGACTTGGTGACTTTGTTTATGTTGGGCCAACGTTTGCTGCCTTTGGATTTTTATCTCAATTCTCATTTTAAAGATGGAGCATCAGCAGGTACTTGTTGAGTCTGCTCGGGCTGGATTAAGCCACTCATTCCTGAGCCATTTCCCTGCCTCAAAATGAAACCTGCTTCCCCTTCCTTTCCAACCTATGTGTTTTCCAGGACAGGCCATGCTCATCTCATCTCCTCACATCCCTGTTCCAGGCTCCTTGTTCCCTCACGTCTCCACAGAACCTTTCCTTGTCAGAAACGCAGACATGAGCTCTTCTCTCCTAAAAGAGAGTCTGTTTTATGCCAGTGTTTAATGGGAAAAGTGAAATGGGACACAGCAGACACTCATGAGCTGGCAACTCTCACGAGGGCTTTTTCCTAGATTGAATGTCAGTTAAAAATACACTTATTTTTAACAGTCTTGCCACGTGTGGAATGCATTGTTACACCAAAATAAGTATATAAAGAATATCTAATGAAATGTTATCAATTCAAAGATGGTATTTTCTTTAAAATAGACATCTTTTTTCATTATTTGCCAATCTAGGCAGGGCTAGCACTCTGCTTCTGTTGTGCTCAGAAGTTGATAAATGTGGTTTGCTCCTGTATTTAAAAATAAATAAACCCAAGCCTCTTTGGGAAAACTCTCCTATGATCTCTGAAGCGAGATGATGACTCTAAACCACTGTGAAATTCCCTTGAAAGGTACACCTGCAAATATTAATTTGCCTAATGGTTGATTAAAACCAAAAGGAGAGTTGGGTGTGAGAGAAGAGGGAGTAGCAGAGTATTGGGAAGAACGAAGAATTGCCTTTCATGTGCTCTTTGCAAGGTTAAATACCCACTCAAGCACATGGGCATGGAGCTGGTTGAGACTGGTTGAATGTCAAACCCTTGTCCTCAGAGGATGAAACTGATCTAGGGAAGCTGTTAAACATGGGAATGCTCTGAGGAGCAGGGTAACCTCCCAAGCTCCTTGGTTTCCTTGGCTAAGGGCCCACAGTTATTTGTGTTGTGCCACGATTTTCCCTTGAAAGTTTAAAAAGGATGGTGATACTGTTTCTGCCAATGTCTTAATTTTTTTTAACAGTAAAGAAAACATGGATCTGAATTCCTACCCCTTGGCTTCTCCCCATTTGACATCCACTCAGAAGAGCGACATGACTCAAAATTCCGGGAAATCCTCCGGTGAAGACTCCCCTCTGGACATCAGTGACCTGGCAGTGACTAAACCAACAAACAGATGCTGCATGAACACGGTCAGTATCTTACTGCACAATGTCCTTGACTGATTTTGAGGGGAATTATGACTGGTGGTAGGAATGCAAATGTCTCCTGGCACGGAAAAAGTAGGGACTGAAATGATGGGACAGCAGGCTTAAGGAAAAGGTGGTAACATTTTTTTTTTAAAAAAAACTCCTTGTTGTCTCAATATGTCTTGGATGGCATAAGTATAAATGAGTTTTTAAAAAATAAATAAGGTTTTGGAATGAAAAGCTTGAGGAAAATAGATGCTGGCTAATGGGTAATTCCACTAAATATCTGAGTACACGTGGATGCAGCTATCAGAAGCTATTGGACATTGTTTCTTTCCTGTTCTGCTTGGTCT
Organism: Falcunculus frontatus; assembly: GCA_013398115.1. Lineage (NCBI taxonomy): Eukaryota > Metazoa > Chordata > Aves > Passeriformes > Falcunculus > Falcunculus frontatus. The sequence continues at coordinate 503,380 of VZRV01002663.1, forward strand.
TCCCTCTTTCTCATGTCTTTATTCTCCCCTTTATCCTTGAAGTACCTCTCTTGTGTGAGTTCCATATATATGCATGTGGAAATCTGCTAAAAAATGGCCCTAGGAAAGAGCTCTGTGTTTATCAGAAACACCAGCAGTTAGACAGAGTCTGTTAGGTTGCAGTATTTTGAACAGAAACATTTCAAAATCAAAATGCTGATTCTTGGTGCATTATAATTCTTTGAAACACTCCAAAAAAAAAACATCCTTCCATAACTTTGGCTCCTCTCTGTGTCCTCCAGGATACCAGTTCCCTGTTCTGGAAGCTGGAGCGCTCGCTGGCCCAATCCCGACAGATGCTTACTGATCTGGAGCTCAGCCTTCTCCACACCAGCCCTTCCTGCATTCCCAACACCAACAACATGAATAAGGTACAGATTGCTCTCCCAGGACTCAGGTCAGGTGCTCAGGATTACTGACTGGGAGCATCCTTTCCCTTATGCTTGGCTTGCACTGCGTTAGCAAAGCATGAGGAGGATATTGGTTATGAGGAGACAATTCCTGCGTGCCTTAGTGCTTGAATTTTTTATAGGGTTCTGTATGGCTGCTCAAGGTCATGACAGGATTTGACTGTGTCTAAACAGATGGAAGGCAGAAGTCATTTTGGGGCAAGCTGTAGGAGGTCTAGAAAAAAGTGAGCACTGGTTCTTTCTCACTTGAAGCAAATGAGATGATTTCTCAGGCTCAGCACACACTGCTCTGCTGTCCCAGAGACTCACAGTCAGAACTAGTTTATTATTATATTCACAGAAAGGAGGGCAGTATAGGGGACAGGTGGTATATAGGATACTTTTGGATATGAATTTAAACCAGAAGTTCTGCTTAAATAAAATTAGAGCTTTTGTGGGTTAATAGTTTTAGCTCCTTCATTGCAGGGTCAGAGAATATATTCAGTGGTCAAAGAAAAGAACCTGTATGCAGTTGTCGGGGCAGTTTATTTTAGGAGCACAAGTGCTGATAAAGCTCCTGTTGAGTATTTGGGCAGTAGAAGTAATCAGAGAAAGGGTCACTTGTTTGGTGGATAAATATCCATAAGAATTTCTACCTCGTTTGCCAAGGACGTTGTACTTTTTGTCCCTAGAAATGAGTACACTTGTGCCGAGGTATATCCCAAAGGGAGGATTTAGGCTCCTGGTTTCAGAGCAGTGCTGAACCCTCATCTTCACCCTCACACGTATCACCTCCCTCTAAAAAGTTGCACTCCTTTTAGCCTTAGATGAACTTGACCAGAACAACGTTACTGTAAGGAACAGACAAAGCCATTTTTATAACATTCAGCACCATAAAACCTTCGCTGTGCTGGGCCTGAGTGTAAAGGTTGTGTGCCAGCGTTTGCATCAACTGAAAGGATATTTTGTTCAGAAGTTCCTCTGCAGGATTTCATTCAGTGGCAAAGACAGCAGCAGTTTAGTCTTTTGCAAAGACTCCTGAGTAGGAGGATTCCTGAAAAGCTCCCTACAACACAGTGCTTGCTTGTGGCTCTTGCCCAGCCCCATCAGCTGTCTGGCTCCTGCTCACTGCTTGGCACGTCACAGCTCGGCTGCTCCGGCTGCCCGTGACTCTGCTTTATAATCTGATGCTGCATTTTTGAGCTTGGAAATTGGCTTCTCCTTCAGCACGGGTGCTTTGGTGGATAAAAAATGAAGCAGGCTCGTGTGTAGTGGTGGGAGCAGATCCTGAGCCACATCTGTGGAACTTTGATCTGCTTTCAGAGTGGTTCTGGGCAAAAACTCGTCAAGCGTGTTTGAGTTAATCTATGCAGGGCAGCTAACCTGTGCTTAAAACCAGGCTTACCTGGGGCTGTTTTAAACTGAGCTTTAGAATGTAATACATATTAAAAAACAGCCTTTAGAATTTAATCAGGAAGAATTTGTACGTGTTGGATTCTGTGCCCTGCTTGGGGGAGGGAGGAGAAGAGGGAATTAAGAAGTGTACCCCTGCTGCTCACCAGCTTGAACCTGGCAGCTCTGGAAATTTTATTCTCTGGGTCTTTTGATTTCCATGTAGTGTTTTTACATTACAATGGAAACAACAGAGCTTGCAGAAACTCTTCACAGAAGCCAGTTATCTGCTGCAGAAGAAAGAGATGCTAAGTTTCGGGTTTTTTTCTCTGTGATGTTCCCTGAGCATGAAGGTGTTTTCGGCTTGATCTTTTTTTGTTTGCTTCCCTCTATATAAATGCATCTGCAATATTAATACACATTATGGATTACTGAGATGGGCCTGGCACAGGATTCTAAGTGCGTTTCCAGTAAAACTCTTGTGAGTACTGTAACAGCAAACAGATATTAAGGCAGCAAGTAGTTCCTTTAGTCAAATAATTAAACTTTTCTCAAGCATGTTCCTCATCCTTGGGGCAGTCAGATCTCACAGCTTCATTCCCCAGTACCTGCACTCTCCTTATTGTAGTTAAAACCCTTCTGTGTGTTACAGATAGCAGGATCAAGGATGTGAACATTGTGGAATGAGAGATTGGGAAGTTTTTTCCAGTGCCAAGGCCAAGGGCTGTTTTAGGACACTGTTCCTGGGCTCAGAGCCCCAAAAGTAGAATGTATTGAATAGAGCTATTTCAGAATATCCAAAGCAGCCTTGCCCACAGCAGATTATTTTTTCTTTTTGAATCAGGAAATTTCTCACTCTCTGATTATTTGTTCTCCTATTGTGGATTGGATGCTTGCAATAGGCACCACCTTGTCTGGCTCTGAGGACAAAAGCGTAACCAGATATGGTTAAAATCCTGAACACCACATGAAACTGAATAGGAACCAGCAACAATGAGGAGAAAAACTGGCAAAAAAAGAAGAAATCTTCCAGTGCTGACACAACCTGAGCTCCTGCCTACAAAGGGAGGTTATCCCACATGCAGCTGGGCTGTGACACTGTGTGCCACCAGGTTTCTCATGTGGATCAGCCTCAATTCAGGGGGGAGACAGGGCTCAGTTCTCTCTTGGATATTCCAGCTGCAGTCCCTGAGCTGTTTGTGCCCTGTGGAGCCAAACCCTCTGTGCCCTGGGGAGTCTGGGTGGTTTGCAGCACCCTCGTGTTCTGCTGCTTCTGCATTAAGCCTGGAGACATTGAGTCTTCTCTCAAAACCCGTCGGGGCTGCGGAGTGCAGCTGATGGGGCACTTGGAGGAGATGGATGCTGAGTAGCTGGAATGCCAAACCTTACTCTGCTGTAACGTTCCTGTGCACAGAGAGAGCTCTTCTTTTCCTAAAAAGAGCCCTGAGGTAAAAGCAGCCGGAGGTTTTATAGGTTGAAGCCAGCACTGTGACTTGCATCCTGAAACCACTGATGTTACAAAGCTTCAGGAGCAAATCCCCAAAAGTGCTGAGCCCCGTGCTGAGGCAGCAGAGTGGTGAGAGCACGCTGAGCCTACAGAAATAATCACATTTGCCTCAAGTGAGAAAGAGCTGGTGGAACAAACGCCCCACAATCCACCGTAGATCCATGACAAGAATGAGTGACTCTGCGAGTCACTGGCTAATGCATAATTCTCATTTTCTTTGTGTGTTAAAAGGCACTGAATCACTGTGATCAGATAGATCTGAAGCAGAGCAGGTCCAGAAATAACTGAACATTTGTGCAGTTTCGTATTATACAGAAGTGACTGAATTGATTTTGGTTGTGCCTGTTTGGTTTTAAATTGCTTTGAAACTCATTTGAGGGCAGGTGCACTGACAAACATTAGGGTAATTTCCTCCCTAGCTGCCAGTGATTTAGCCATTCTCATCAGTCAGTTGTTTTGCCTCTAGAGAGAGGTTGGGTGGGTGGGAGTTGAAGAACTCAGGAGGAAAGCAGTGAGTAAAAGGCTATATTGAGTTTTGGACACAGCAGCATGTGCCACTGCTCATAAAGGGTGACTCAGTGGCTGGCCTGGGGCACAAAGATCACTCCTTTCCTCAAAGCCAACTGGAGAGGTTTTATTTCCCAACACCCCGGTGGTGGCCCTGAGACTGTTGTCTTTCTGTGAAGTACTTTGTTTACCTTTTCCTCTTTATATTTTTACTCTGTGCTCTTACTCTGTTGGCAGTGTGAAAATGTGTGTAGCAAATTGACAGACGTGTGATTGCGTCAGATATTTCAGAGGAAATGTTCCTGCTTTTTAATAAAAATCTTTTTATTTTCTGCAGAGGAAGAAGTTGTTTCCAACGCAGAAGTAATTCTGAGGACCGAGGATCATCGACCCGGCAGCTACAATGGAAAGTTACCTCATTTTTTTCCATGGTCCTCCCGAGTGTTTGAAAGACTCTCAAGTGGCAAGAAGATGTGACTCTGTGGGAATGTATTTTATCTTGAAATAAACCACAGAATTATGCCAAGATTAACAAAGCTGTTTTTATAGCTGAGAGCTCAGGTTAAACACTAGCTTGTTTTTTAAGAATCTGAAGTGTGTAATTGTTACAACATAGGAACTATTTTTCTTTTTATTTTTTTATGGTGGCTCAGAAATATTTATAGAGTATGACACAGCCAAGCATTCTTTTTTTTTTTTTAGCATATTGTTTTTGTTCTCTATTTCTTGCCTTGTAGAGAGAGATGAATAATGTTTATAGGAAGTTCCCAATTAGTGTGGTAAGCAGGAACTGCCTCCGATATTGCTGAAACGGGAGAGCTGTCACCCACAAGATGGGCAGAACAACTTTCTGCACTCAGGAGCTGGTTCTTCCAACAGAAGTTTATGGGATCAGGTGTGTATGGCCTCTGTTTGCACTGCAGAGCACTAGCCAAGTATGATGTGACCTTTTTTCAGCATTTAAACTGGATATATATTTGCTGATTGGGCAAGACACGCTGTTACCACAATTTGAACTTGTTTTTTAACTAAGAGATCAAATAAGCTAATGAAGCTGATACTTTGTTGTGTCTTTCTTGCCCGTTGAACACATTTAGCGCTGAATTTCTGACACTTCTCAGCACAGACACGAGTGGGCTGCTCAGTCTCTTGCAGGTTGGGAGCACTTTGGGACACCAGTGCCCCTCCCACAGCCCTGTGCCAGCGTTTTTCCTGCGCGGGGGCAGCCGAAGGTGGGAGTGTCTGCTCCATCCACTGCCACCAGTTACTGCAGGGAAACACAACACTCCGTGGATTCCCCTCGTTAACTCTTTCATTTCATTTTCCCCTTTCTCTTTAATTACCCCACAGTGACAGCCTTTCCTCTGGGTATTAATGCCCCAGAATTAGGTGGCCAGTTCTGATCAGAGCTGCAGTTCTCCAGACTCTTTCCCTGCCTGCTCGCCAGCAGAGGAAAGCTCAGCTGCTCCAGCTCTTTCCAAGTTTCCTCAAGCCTTTACAGTGCATTTATTCCTCTACCTGCACAGAACCTTCTCAGGCTCCATCCTCACAATCTCCTGCTGTGGGTATGACACAAATTCCCCTAAAAAGCCGATGATAACAATGCTGTGATACTCACCCTGAAGCTGTCCAGCAGCTACACAGAGAAATTGGTGTAACTTCCAAGAGGGAGCTGCACCGGTTTAAATGTGCTTGAAGTTCCTGGATGAACTCACTGAGTTTAAACCCTTTGAGAGTTTAAAATGATGGCTTTAAAATCAATGTAGAAAACTGAGCTCAAGCGATGCATCAAGAATCTGCAGATCACTATGATTTTGTGTCGGGGCTGCCCTGGATTTGTGGAATGGGAAGAGGGGAGTAATTGGGTTAATTTATTCAGCGCTAAGTGACTTAAAACCCAACTGCATTATTGACCACACTCTGAGGCTCGTATGGAAACGCTTCAAACTCAGAGCCTTATTTCTGGAAGCAGCTCAAATACTCCAGGGAGCCCTTTGCTATTGTATCCTTGGACTGAATTATTATTTAAAGACAACAAAGCTTCTGTTCAGCCGCGGCCTTTCCGCAGGGTGGATGCGAGCTCCGGTCATTGACTTTGCTAACGGGAATTGGTGTTGGAGCTCCGGGGCTCGGAATGAGCTGCGCGTGTGTGTGCAGGTGCAGCGGGAGAGGAGCGAAGATGAGCACTGAAAAGGGACGGCCGTGCGGGCGGTGACCCCCGTTCCTGGTGTTTCCTGAGCTGGGCAATCACCTCGGTGCCTGGTGCTCCGCGGGGGCCGCTAAGAGACGTGTCCGTGTCCCGTGTCCCGTGTCCGTGTCCGTGTCCCGCGTCCGTGTCCCGTGTCCGTGTCCGTGTCCGTGTCCGTGTCCGTGTCCCCTCTGCGTGTCCCCCCCGGGGGCTGACACGGTCCCACCTGCCCGCGGGGGGAGCGGCGCTGCAGTTCCGGGCGCGGCCGCCAGGGGCGCGGCGGTGC
>VZRV01002663.1:510014-526875 GCA_013398115.1 Falcunculus frontatus
CGACCGCGGCCCCGCCGTGCGCCGCCGCCCCCGCGGGCAGCAGGGCCCCGCGCAGGCGGTGCGGCCCCCCCCGCACCTCCCGGGCCTTATCGCAGGTAAACACGGCCGGCAGCGCGCAGGGAAAGTTTTACGGTGTCGGCGGGAGCGCGGCCGAGCCCGGAGGCTCCGCGGCAGCCCCGCGCCCCCAGCCCCGGGAATGGGCATCCCCGCATCCCTGCCGAGCCCCGGCCCCAGCCACGCCGGGGGCTGTTTGGCCCCGGGGCTGGATTCCCCTTTGCTCCGCGGCTCCGGGGTCACCCCGCGGGGATTGGGGTGTTTGGACCCACGGAGGGTGGCAGAGTGGAAACAGAACCCAAATGTGTTTGTGACTCGTCGTGTCCGGCTTGGCCGGGGTGTCCGTAGTCCTGTGGCCCCCACGGGGCGGGCAGTGGTCGGGCACTGATGGGGCTGGCATTTGGCTGGTGGGAAATGAAGTACTCAGCGTGGGCAGGGATGGGCAGAGGATGGACAAAGTGACGGGCTCGCTGCTGCCCCAGCAAAAATAACAGTGCCCTCCTGCACTCCTCCTCTGACCCGTCTGCTTTTGCAAGCTGTGCACTCATCGCAGATGTTTTTCCCTTTGCTCTCTGTTCCTTCCTCAGCCCCTGGGCTGGTTTGGCCCCGGAGAGCTCCAGCGAAGGCGGGTGGGAATTTCAGGCCTCGCAGGGTCACGGCGCCGGGTAGGAAACGGAGCTTGCTGGGTTTGGGGAGCAACACGAGCAAACCGGCAATTCCGGTTCCCTCTGGACGCGTCTCCTTCAATCGTCCCGCTGGGCACCGCTGATAAATGATCGCGCTGCCCCGTGTGCCCAAGGGCTGCCCGTGCCGGGAGCGGGACCCTCCTCCCTCCCGCCCTTCCAGGGCATTTTGGGCTTTTCACTGGGACTTGTGCTCTGGAAATCCACTCAGTTACAGGGATGCTGTGGGCAGAGCCATGGACAGGGCAAAGAGGTGATTACTCTCCAATTAGAGCTTTTAGCTCTCCGACCCCAGGCTCGCCGGCTGGTGGTCACATTCACTGCCCAGAACTGACCTTTTTGGAGCAACTGCTAAAAACTGTCCTAAAGGAGCTTTATCCTGCTGTGGTTTCCGTAGTGGTGCTTCAGTGAGAGCAGAATTGGTCAGTGTCAGAACGTGGGTATTGATCTGCCTTTTACCTCTAATTATAGCAGCTGCCGAGCCGGCCACCGATCGCCTCTGTGTCATGGGGGTGCTGGTGGCACGTCCCCATCTCATCTCTGTGTCACAGGGGTGCTGGTGGCACGTCCCCATCTCATCTCTGTGTCACAGGGGTGCTGGTGGCACATCCCCATCTCATCTCTGTGTCACAGGGGTGCTGGTGGCACATCCCCTCCTCATCTCTGTGTCCCAGGGGTGCTGGTGGCACGTCCCCATCTCATCTCTGTGTCACAGGGGTGCTGGTGGCACATCCCCTCCTCATCTCTGTGTCCCAGGGGTGCTGGTGGCACGTCCCCTCCTCATCTCTGTGTCCCAGGGGTGCTGGTGGCACGTCCCCTCTGCTGTCCGAGGATTCTGTACCACCCTGGAGAGCGATGCTCCACGAATCCAGAGCCCCATCACTTTTTCCCCTGTGAGGGCCTGGGTGATGTCTGTGGATACAGAGAGGGGTTGCTGACCCTGCTGTGATCCCAGGTCCTCGTGGGTGACATGAAGGTCACCTGCTTTCCCTGAAAGTGCTTTTCCATGTCTTGTGTCAGGCTGATGTAGATGTCCCCCTTGGAGAAGCCATGTGTAGGAATTAGGAAATCACCATCCCCCAGCAGGCGCTCGCTCAGCAGCCTGGCAGGAGGAAAAACTTGCTCTTTTCTACTGCCAGTTTTTGCTTTTCTTAAACAAAAAGGTTAAAATTCCAGTGAGCTCTGGAACCCACAAGATTACAGTGTGTGTAATTCACTGCCAAGGGGTGCTTTCCTGGTGTAATCTGGGAAGGAGCAGCATTAGGAAGGGAACTCTGGAGCAGCCCTTGTAGCTCAGCTGTTCTGACAGCTCTCGTGCTGCCTGGCCAGGGAGGTTTCCAGCTCGACGCCCTGCTGCCAAAAAATCTCTCCTGCTGTGGCATCGTGCTGGGACCCAGCATCCACCTGCCAGGTGGGGATTGTGACCCTGTGGGATGCCAGGGCTTGGGGGAGCCGTGGGCGGGAGGATCAGCCCTAATTAAAAGCAGCCTGGAACGAAAGGGTGGATGTAAACTGCGCTCCTTCATTTGGGCGCTTTGATCCCAGCTTTAGTCACCAGCTTGGTACGTGCAGGCTGTGAGCAAAGCATTGGGGCTGCACCTCTGTGGGCTCCCACAGCCCACAGCCAGGCTGGTTTTGGGGTTGGTCCCTCACCCTGGTGCCTGTCAGTGATGGGAAACAGTCCATGGGTTGCATCAAAGTTTTGGCCAGGCTGGTTGTGCACCTGCAGTGACAGCCAGGACCTGCCCATCTCCAGCTGTGCCAGTGGTGTCCCAAGAGGTTGGGTCAAGGGTGACTCTCCCCGTTTCGGAGCCATCCTCCACGGCCTGGCTTTGCCAGGCAGCCAGCAGGGATATCCTGACAGCGCCCGTGTCCCAGGCTGCGGCATCACCCCATGCCCATCCCTGGTGTCACCATCCCATTTTCCTGGATCTCCTGGCCAGCCTGATGTTTGGAGGCAGTGAAAGCACACTTGAGGGATTGGCATTGGTTCTGTGCCACCGTGGTTTATCTGGGGCCACACTGGACACAGCATCTCATGGTGATGCTGTGGGTGGGCTGGGGCTGCCCCCACGTGGGTCCAGTCCTTGTGCTGGACATGAAATGGCTCAGTGAAACCTCTGCACTGAATACCAACAATGAAACCAGCCTCTCCAGCAGCTCCTGGGCTGAATTTTGGCTGGTCAGGCTAGCAGTGAGACCAAGGGCAATAAATGCAATAAAACTGCCAGTGGGAATAACAGCTCTGTTTTGGGACAGACCAGCAGGGTCTTCGCTGCAAGATGCATTTCCAAACCCTGTCTTGCCTCGGCTTGGTTGCTCCCTGGTCTGTGATAAACCTTCCTTTCTGTCAGTATCCCATCCCTTTGGTGCCAGACTGGGAGGTGCTGGCCCTCCTGAGGACCTGTGCCACATCTCCCCGGCCAAGCTGCCATCGAGGGCACAGCCTCTGCCAGCTCCAGGCTTTTGGGTGGCTATGAAGGCACTTGGGGAGAGGCAGCTGTGCTGCAAGTGCCTGTTCCCGGGCACTCGAGGCTCATTAACCTTTGGGGATAAGAGGATTAGAGCAAGTCACCGGCTTAACTCCGCTGCTGCATCATGGCCCCACATGGCGGGGTAACACCGGGGCTTTGCCAGTGCAGGAGAGGCAAAGCCAGCCCCTCTCCCCAGCAGCTGGGCTCAGCTTTTTGGGACAGATTCACTCTCTGGGATGATGCACAGTTTTGTTGCTGTCATGGCCATTTTGTGAGTAGCTGTTCTAGACTCCTTTGGGGTGGGTTTGGTGCACGGACACCTTTGGCATCGCCCCTTCAGCATCGGGTTCCTCCTGCATAAGTCAGGAGCACTCGAGAACTCAGGGTCGGGTTCCTCCTCCTACAGGAAAGCACCTCATTTCAGAGGTGTCCCTGGACAAGCAGGCATGTGGAAGCAGGTGCTTTCCCGGGCAGGTAGATAGGATTTTTGTAAGGTTTTAGGGCTCTGGAGCTGCAGGGAGGGACCGAGTTCCTCTTCCGGCACGAGTGCTGGCAGCGGGGCTGCTTCCTGCCTTCCCAGCTGGGACCTTTTTCCTCTGCTGGTGACAGAGGGCTCAGGAGCACAGGCACAGCCTGAGCACTCCTGTGAGGGTGAAGCAGCTCAGTTGAGTCTGAGGAGGAGGAGGAAGATCCTCATCAAACGCAGCAACTTGGATTTGCAGCCCATCAACACATGGGAGATGCAGCTGACCCCAGTCTGGGGTCATCTTTTGGAATAAATTAATAATTTAAAGTGTGCTGTGATCAAACACATCAAAATACAGATAATCCTCCTCTGATAATCACATTGCTCTGGATTTTTGCTCCATCAGGAGGGGCATTGAGGCTGCCACTCCCTCCTGGCTTGGGGGCTGCATTTCCCCACATGCTGTTTGCTCGCAGCAACATCCTCAGAAGAACCCAAACCACTCCCCCGTGGTTCAAAGGCTCCTTGTGATTACACAAACAACCCTGGAATTTGGCATCTCACTGTTGTGCTTTAATGTTCCCCGGGCACGGCGCTGAGTTCAGGCTGCAAAAATGCAAAAATTGGTTTCCTGGGACAGGGACAGCCGGGAGCACCAGCGGCAGTGGTCACATTCTGACAGATCCTGCTGGGGATGGGGGGGTGGTTTAATAGATGCTTTGTTTGTGGGTAAAAAGGCCTATTCTGATGTGTTACAAATGACTTTGAGGTGACAAGTGTGTTCTGAAATTCAGGGTATTCCCCAAAAGCACCAGCACTGCACTTTGGGGTGTCAGGGTAGCCGTGGGGGTCACACCGTGTCTGACAGCTGCTCTCTCCCTTCCTCCTGCAGGCCATCAGCATCAGCAAAGCCATAAACACACAGGAGGCACCAGTGAAGGAGAAACATGCCCGCCGTATCCTTTCCCTTGGCTCGCCAGGACAGCACAGAGGAGTTTGGGGTGTGAGGGTGTCACCCAGTGATTCTGGGAGCTACAGGAGATTTGGGAGACAGAGAGATCAATCCACGCAGAGCTTGGTTGGGGGTTGGCATCGCGTAGGTTCATCCATCAGTGAAAAGGCAAACAAGAGCAGTGCAATAAAATCGCATTTCTTTGGCAGTAAAAGGCAGAGGGCCTCGGTGTGCCCTCGGCAGGGGGAGGTGCACCCAAAATGATGAATGGGGGTCTTATCTGGAGGTGCAGCATTGTGCCTGTGATCCCTGTGCTCATGGGGCACCCCAGAGTGTGTCCCCTTTTCAATGAGAGTTGAACAAGAGCAGTCCCCAGCCCAGCCTGTCCCCTGCTCCGTGGGTATCCACTTGGCCTTGACTGCACTGGAAGGGATCATCCTGGGGACACACCACGAGAAGGGGGCATTCACCTTCTGGTCCTATGCCATTGGGCTGCCCCTGCCCAGCAGTGCCATCCTCAGCTGGAAGTTCTGCCACGTCCTGCACAAGGTCCTGCGTGACGGCCACCCCAACGTGAGTGTCCCCTCTGCAGCGTCCCTCCTGCTTCGCTGGCAGGGGGAAATTTTTGGCTCTTGCCAACATCCCTCTGCACAGAGGTTCCTTTCCCTACCCCAGCTGCCTTTCCCAGGCCGTGGGGCACTCTGTTATCTCTCCTCTTTGAAACTTCCCCGTGCAAATCCCCGACTTTTGGGTACCACTGAAAGGCTGGAACTTCTCCCAGAGCTGGAGTGGTGTAGGGGGCCAGATCCCTCCTCTTCCCCAGCATCAGGGCAGACAGGCAGGTGCTCACCCATGCCAGTCCCATTGTGCCACATCCCTCCTTTTTTTTGTCTCCAGGTCCTCCAGGACTGCCAGAGGTACCGCAGCAACATCCGAGAGACGGGGGACCTGTGGGTGAGTGGGGCAGAGTGGAGGTTTGTGCCTCCCAGGGGGTTTGGAGGTGGGTGCTGAGGAGCACGGTGGGCACACAGAGAGTGAAGCACTGCCTGAAATCACCTTCTGTCTCTGCTCCCTGTGGGTGATGGTTGTGTCTGTGGTGGAGCTGCAGGGCCGGTGCAGGTTCTCTGGCTCCTGTGGGATCTGCTGGATCTGGTCCCATCGCTCCAGATTCCCCATGTTCCCCCTCATGTCTCTGCAGGGCCATCTGCACGACAGGTACGGGCAGCTGGTGAGCATCTACACACGGCTCCTGCTCACCAAGATCTCCTTCCACGTCAAGGTGAGACCCTCTGCCCCCTCCACACCACCGTAACGAGGGGATGTGCCACACCAGCAAAAACATCAGCAGCAACTGATGGCTTTTTCCTTCCTTTTCCAAAGCATCCCGAGTTCCCCCCGGGCCTCGAAGTGTCAGATGAGGTGCTGGAAAAGACTGCAGGGACGGATGTGAACAACATGTGAGTGTCTTGGCAGGGCCCAGCGGCCGGAGTGCGATCACCCCCTCCGTGACCCACGGCTGGCAGTGTCCTGGTAACAAAACCACTCCAGGATGGGGCAGCCACTGGGATTTTGGGATTGTTTGGATGGTTCCCATTCCTCCTGCACCCACAGAGTGCTGTGGGATGTAAATGCAGGGAAAAAAAGCCCCAAACTCTTGTCAGTCAGAGCCCTTGCCATGGTGAGGACTCTCAATGAACACGAGCAGCTGGAGCAAAGACATCTCTGCTGTCAAGTGATGGAGTTTTGGTTTGTTTTGGCAGCTTCCAGCTGACGGTCGAGCTGTTTGACTACCTGGACTGTGAGCTGAAGCTGTCAGAGTCAGGTGAGGAGGCGGCAGGGGCAGGTCCCTCCCGCTCGCCCCGGGGCTCTTGAGCAATAGTTTCGCTCTTTGGTCGGGAATGGAGTTCGGGGAGGCCGAGGTTGGAGGCTCAGGTCCCTCCTCCCATGAGATTTCGGAGGTGGTTTCTCAGCTGGATTCCCCTGTTGAAGCTCTGTAGAGGCAGCTGTAGGAAAATACCTAGGGAATGTGGCTGCTCTGAGCCCACCTGAGCAAGGCAGAGCGTTGTTTTCAGAGCAGAGCTGCTCTGAAATATATTTCTATTTCTTTTTTGTACAACCACGTTAATCGTATGCATTACACAAATGCTTTCTGTCCCCCTGAAGCAGAGGAAGGGGCTGTATGTCTTTTTAAAGACTCATTTCCCCTCGTTGGAATGCCTCTGGGGAGGGCTGGAGGCCCCTGCTCATGTCTCTCACCTCCTTAGGAATTTTTAGATGGCTTAGAGGTGGTGGATTCTTCCTCTGTCGAGAGTCAGGAACACGGAGCTGCCCTGGAAACCAGGGCACAGCGGGAGCGACCATGCTCCCGACAGCCTCCTGCTTCTCCTCCTGACCCAGTTATACAGAGAATTTATATTCATAAATACTTTAAAGCTGAGCGGGGAAGAAGCCAGGGTGGATGTGCTGCCTGGATCCCTGCCAAGGGAAGGGATCTGTTTCCGAGCAGGGGCAGGCGAGGCTGCGGTGCCGCCGGGCTCGTCCCCTGCCCTGGGATCCTCTCCCAGATCCTTGCATGATTAAACAGAATGGAGCAAAACCTCTCACTTTCCCCAGCTGTGTCATGCAGCGTCAGCTCCAGGGCAGCGTCCTGGGGTTAAATCCCTCCTTTTTTGGGGTCGGGGTATCTGTGGCAGAGCTGAGCACCCCTTCCCTGTGCCAGCGCGGTTCCTTTGGGTGTTTTTGCTGCTCGGAGCGGGGTTGTCTCAGCTCGGGGCAGCAGCCCTGGCATTTCCCCGTGTCCCACATCCGCCGTGGTTAATGATCAAGCGGCGTCCCGGGCGCGGGCGGCTCTGCAAACACGGCTCCCCTCAGTTTTCAGGCAGCTCAACACCTCGATGGCCGTGTCGCAGATGTCGGCGGTGCAGTGCCGCCTGGCCCCCCTCATCCAGGTCATCCAGGACTGCAGCCACCTCTACCACTACTCCGTCAAGTTAATGTTCAAGCTGCACTCCTGTGAGTCCCGGGGATGTGCTCCATTGCTGGTGTTTGCCTGGGGTGGGCTTCTGCACGTGGGGATGAGGCTGGCTGTGGATTGAAGCATCCATCGCCGTGTCCCTGTATCACAGCTGGGCTCTAGGGGCCTGCTCCATCCCACACAGACATTCCAGATAAAGGAATTAGAAGCACTTGTCCTTGATTAATTCAAACCCACGTGCCCTGGCCTGCCAGCCCCCTGCATGGGATCACTGGGCAGCACGGTGCCAGCAGCCTCTTGTGGATGTTTTGGAGTTCCCACACCCACATTTCCCTGTGCCCCATGCCTGGTCCCTTTGCCAGGGATGGGAATCCCCCACTCCCATCCTGAGCCCTCACATCCCACTCCCTCCTGGCTTTTACCCTGCTGGCTTTTGCAGAGGAGGGGTCTGGGTACATGTGAACACACGTGCAGCCCCACATCAGTCACAGCTGTCCCTCCTCACCCAGGTCTGCCGGCCGACACCCTGCAGGGCCACCGGGACCGCTTCCACGAGCAGTTCCGCAGGTAACCGGGGCCCAGGTGGGGAGGTGGGGTCCCCTCTCTCCTGCCAAGCCCCCTCTCATTTCCCCTTTGTCTTTCCCTCCTCTCCAGCCTCAAAAACTTCTTTAAGAAGGCATCCGACATGCTGTATTTCAAGCGGCTCATCCAGATCCCTCGGCTGCCGGAGGTACGGCAGGATTTGGTGTGGTGCTCTGGAAAGCTTGTGGGTGCCCCCATGGATAGGTTTGGGGTCTGGGAACACTGCAGAGGGACCCTCTGGCCCTGTCAGCAGCACAGGGATGGCTCCCTCCCTTCCTTTAGCACTCTGCCTCCTGTGGTTCCTGAACCCCTCAGCGAGGCTGCAACAACTTCTTGTCCCTTCAGAGCCCCCCAAATTTCCTGCGGGCCTCGGCGCTGGCCGAGCACGTGAAGCCGGTGGTCGTCATCCCCGAGGAAGCCCCCGAGGATGAGGAGCCAGAGAACCTCATTGAGATCAGCACAACTTCCACCACAGAGCCGCAGGTGGGGGCCCAGGGCTGGGATGGGGTCAGGCTCCCGTGTCCTGGCTCAGCTCAGCACCCTTTGTCCTCCCCAGATCACCTCGGATCTGTTTGAGCAAACCTTTGGGCCACCCAACGGCGTTTGGGATGACAGGTATGGGGGGGCCAGCAGGGGTGAGTGGCTGCTGCCACGTGGGACCAACCTGCCTTTGTCCACAGGGATGCACAGATCGAGAGCCTGAAGAAGGAGGTGGACACGCTCCGTGCAGAGATGGAGAAGATTAAACTGGAGGTAAAGCCTGGCTGGGGAACAGCTGGGGTGGGAGAATGGGGGTGGGTTTTGGTGCCGTGGTGTGGAAACTCTGAAGGGATGCAGCAGGAGTGGGGTCCTGGTGTCCAGTGCTGTGTTTTGGGACCTCTCCCGGTGCCAGGATGTGACTCCTGATGGGGCGGAGGCATGTGAGACCCATCCCTTGCTGTCCTGGCTTTATCAACACGGACAGATTGACTGCAGGGGCAGAGGGGAGAGCTTTCCTGTGCATCCCACGGCTGCTTTGCCCAAATTGCAGCGGGGCATCTGGATGGGGTTTTTGGGGAGGGAAGAGCCGTGCCCCAGTGCCCGGTGACCCCCGCAGGCGCAGCGCTACATCACCCAGCTCAAGGCACAGGTGAACAGCCTGGAGGGAGAGGTGGAGGAGCAGCGCAAGCAGAAGCAGAAGGCGCTGGTGGACAACGAGCAGCTGCGGGATGAGCTGGAGAGGCTGCAGAGGGTGAAGCAGGACAGCGACAGGTCACAGCGGCTCTGCGCCGAGGCCGAGAGTAGGTGCCCTGAGGTGCCCTGAGGTGCCCTGCAGAGCCTGGGGGGCTGTGGCCACCCTCGCTGCGGCCACTGAGGGTCCCTCACCCCTGCAGAGAAAGCCAACGCCACTGAGATTCGCTACACGAAGCTGAAGGAGAAGCACAGCGAGCTCATCAATACCCACGCCGAGCTCCTGAGGAAGGTAACGCTGCTGCCACTGAGGGCAGCGTCCCCGCATTAAATCCCTCCCTTTTGGGGTTGGGGTATGCAGGCCAGAGCTGAGCACCTTCTCCTCTTCCTTCATGGTCCCTTTGGGTGTTTTTGTTGCTGTTTTTTGGTCTGTTTTGCTGTTGTTTGGTCTGTTTCTGCTGGTTTCTGTGGCCAGTGTAGCTGGTGGGACATCACTTGTATCAGTAGTCATGGGATGCTTGGCTCTAACCCTGGAAAGGGGCTCTCAAGGGTTACACTGATGACTGAGATCCTGTGTCTCAGTTGTGCTACTCACCTGTTTTGTTTTTTGCTTTGGGTCTTTTGGTCTTTTGCATTTGTCCCTTTGTCCCTCTGCCACCAGTGGTGTGGCCTGTGCCTGCCCAGTCCCCCTGGATTGGTCCCATCGCCCTCTGAGCACCGGGCAGGGGGCACCCCTTGAATCCATGTCCACTGGCAGCCAGCACTTTGGGTGCTGTGAGAAAGGCATCTTGGAGCCAGAATTTGTTTGGAATGGGTGTGGGGATGGTGAGGGTCCCCCTTGGAGCACCGGGTGAGCCCTGTGTCACCCCACAGAACGCTGACACCGCCAAGCAGCTGACGGTCACACAGCAGAGCCAGGAGGAGGTGGCACGTGTCAAGGAGCAGCTGGCATTTCAGGTGGAGCAGGTCAAGCGAGAGGCTGAGATGAAGGTGAGCTCTGGATCCTTCCCTGCCAGCACTGAGCCCTCCCCAGCCTGGGAAAAGCAGTGGCTGGGCACAATTTGGGTGCGAGGGAAAAAGGTGGTTGTTGATGTCAGGCCCTGACCCAGGGAAGAGTTGCCCTGGCTCCTCAAGAAGGTGTTAATATATTCTTCACTCCCTCTTGCCCAAATCTGCCTTTTCTTCCCCCAAGAAAATGCCACAATGCAAACTGATGGGTTTGAGTGCTTTCATTCTCTGGGGCTCAAGCTGGGGGCTGCTCCCAAAATTCCTGGCGTGGGAAAAGGAGCCCTTCCAGGAGACACCCCCTGCCCAAGACCCCAAAACAAGGCTGGGTTCATTCCCTCCATCCCGCTGTGTGCTGGTGCCGAGTGGGGCCGGGGTGTGGCAGGGGCTGAGCCCTGGGCACGGGGTGTGGTTGCAGCTGGAGGACCAGAGCGTGCAGATGGAGCAGCTGAGGCAGGAGCTGGACGCCCGCCGGGACGAGCTGGAGCAGGCGCAGCGCTCGCTCAGCCACGCCAAGCAGGTACAGGGCTGGGAGGGCAGCACGAGCTTGGGTTCCCCTCAAACCCTGTCACAGGGTGATGGACCTGCCACCACTGCTGAGCCAGAGGTTCAACAGCACCCTGAGGAGCTGTCACAGGGCTGAGCATGGGCCCAGCCCATCAGTGTCTGACGCTCCCCCCGTGTGTCTGTTGGGCTCGCAGCGGTGACAGGGGAGTGACAGGGTGTCCTGGCCCCCCCATGGCAGGCTGGTGTGGAGCTCAGTGCTCAGGTGGACGCTCTGCACGCCGAGAAGGAGGTGCTGAGGCGGTCGGTGAGCGAGAAGGAGTGCGAGCTGCTGTCCACACGTGGCCTCATCGAGGAGAAGGAGCTGCAGCTGAGCCAGGAGGCAGACAAGGCCACGAGGGAGATCCGAGAGCTCCAGGGCAGGCTCCTGGAGAAGGTACAGTGCTGTGTGAAGAGCCCACTGCCCCTGTGCTCAGCGGGGTGAGATGTTTGGGGGATGCTGGCTGAGGTAGCCAGTGGGATACCACTGCACCAGCAATCATGGGAGGGTTGGGTCTCATCCTGGAAAGGGGCTCTCGAGGGATATGCTGCTGATGGGGATCCTGTGTTGTAGTTGTGCCACTCACCAGTTCCTCCTGCCTCACAGAGCAACCAGGAGCAGAGCCTGCAGCAGAAGCTGCTGGAGGAGCAGTTTGGAGTCCTGCAGGAGACGGTGCGGGAAGCCCAGGACATCCTCCGGGATGCCATGGCCAAGCTGGATGACCCCCTGCACCTCCGCTGCACCAGCTCCCCAGGTATGTCATGCTCATTCAGGGGGCTGGAACACGCTGTGCCTTCTCCCTCCTGGACAGATAATGTTGCATCTCAGCTCTCCCATGGCATTTTTTCCATCATACCCGAGGCGGTTGGGGTCAGACTTCCCCAGGATGAATTTTTACCTCTCACCTCCAGCGCTATTTTGCTCAGATTTTCATGCTGTTCCCCAGCCAGGGATACACTTCCACTCAGTGGTGCCTCGTGGAGTCAGCACTGAGGTGCAGACACCCACCAGCCTGGCCGTGCTGATGAGATGAAATGCAATTCCTTGCAGATTACCTGCTGAGCCGGGCGCAGGCGGCGCTGGAGTCCACGGATGCCCTGGAGAAGGGGCACGCGCAGTACGTGGCCTCCATGGCAGGTACCTGGGGCTGGGACGGGTGGCATTGCTCCCAGCTTGCTCGTGTTTCCGTGCATCCAGCAGCCCCTGGCAGCTCCGGGGCCGTCGGCAAGCGGCAATGCCCTGGTGGCAGAGGGACACGGACGGGGCTGGGCGCTTCCCGTGCGCTCGTTCAGGCTGGAGGGGTCAATCCCAACATCTCTTTGAGTCTTGTACTGGTCCTTGAGTGCCTTTGGGGACAGGCTACAGCCCCCCAGCAGCTGGCAGGGGGTGCCCTGGGCTGGCAGCTCCTGACCCTGTGCTGTCTCTGGCAGATGCTGCAGGGCTGGTGGGGGCTCTGGCCCTCTTTGCACACCTGGCTGCTGACACCATCGTCAATGGCAGTGCCACGTCCCACCTGGCCCCCACGGACCACGCTGACCGTGAGTGCAGGGATGCAGGGGGTGTTGGGGGGGGATTTTTCCTCATGGGGCTTTCCTTTAGGGAGGCCGTGCCAAAGCCTCCTCTGCCAGGAGCAGATTTTACCGAGGACAGCACATTCCCCACGCTCCCCTTCCCAACATTTCCTGCCCTCTAGTGCCCCTCCCTGGGCCTGGAACATCACATTGCTCCTGGAGACTTGTTTATAATCTTCTGGAGGAAATTTGCTGGATGCTGCTGGTGCTCAGCTGTGGATGAGGGGAGGAGGAAGACGAGGATGGCAGGGCTGGGATGAAGGGACCTGTTGCTCTCTTCAGGGCTAACGGAGACGTGCCGGGACTGCGGCCAGCGGAGCCTGGACTACCTGGATGAGCTGAAGGACAGGCAGAGGCTGGGCCATGCCGAGCTCGGGGACGTGCGGCGGGCGCTGCGAGGGGTCCTGCAGCTGGCCCAGGTAGGAAATGGAGCCCAGCACAGCCACCTTCCCACTCCTGGCTGGCAGGGTGGGTCCCAGGGAACACTTTGGGGTGGTTTGTCCCTCATACCCACAGGTTCTGGTGCTTTCCTTGAGCCATCTGAGCTTCTGAGCACTGAGACCCTTCCTGGTGGTGCACAGAGCTGGTTGCCCTCAGATCAGCTGGGGTCTTTCAGCCCAGTAACCCCTGTGGAATGAAACCTCCCAGCTTTCAGATATTCCTCCTCATGAAGCCCCTATCAGTCTTTTCCTTCCCATCACTCCTCAGTTCAGCTCTCCAGAGCCCTCTGGAGCAGCAACTGGTCCTGTGATGGAGTTTTGTCACCTTGATTTGGGGCATTTCTTACCTCTAAGGTCCCTCTGCCGTGTTTGCTGTAAGTTGGTGCCTTCACCTTTGCAGGCTGCAGAATGCTGCTCCTGCAGCTTTAATTATTTAGTGAGGGGAGAAAAAAGGGAATCAGATACCTTGGTTTGTAGTTATTCCTTATGAATATTCCCTTCTGTCCCTCTGCCTAAAACCTGGTGCCTGCTGCCCCCTCTGGCAGGAGCTGAGACCCAAGAGCTTGGACATCAAGCAGGAGGAGCTGGGGGACATGGTTGAGAAGGAGATGGCCTCCACCTCGGAGGCGATCGAGGATGCTGTCAGGAGGATAGAGGTGAGACAGAGCTGCAGGATGGGCCATTCTGGGGCCTTGTGGCAGCAGAGTGTCCATCACTCCTCCACCTTTCTCACCCCAACGTGGCATCCAGCCCTTTCTTTTGTGATTCCCAACAGGAGATGATGAGCCAGGCCAGGAGCGAGAGCTCTGGGGTTAAGCTGGAAGTGAACGAGCGGTGAGTTTTGGGGAGGGATGTGTGACAGGTCTGTGCCCCGTGCCCTGCTGGGGTGTGCTCTGCTCCAAAACAGGCTGCCTGGTCTCCAGAAAAGACCCATTTTCTGAGGCCAAAGCTTCCCTGGATGCTGAACGCTTTTCTCTTGCTTCCCTCCAGGATTCTGAACTCCTGCACGGATCTAATGAAGGTCAGTGCTGCAGAAACCCACCTGGGGTGCACAAAACTGTAACCTCCCACCATCAGCAGCATCAATCCTCCTCTATAACACCCCCATCAAACCCCAAAACCTGTTGTCCTTCATTCCAGGCTATCAGACTTCTTGTAACAACATCTACGAACCTCCAGAAGGAGATAGTAGAAAGTGGCCGGGTAAGTTCTGCCTTACACTCATCTCTCTTGTGCTGACATCAAATACAGAAGAACTTCCCCCAAATTGCAGAAACACTCTGGATTTCATGGCTTCCCATGTTAGCAGCACTCTGGCAGTCCCAGCTGCTGGAGATGGGCTGCTCAGCCCTGTGCTCTCTGCACACATTGCTGTCACCCTTGCAAAGCCTTGTCCATCTAAAGATGATGGCCCAAACCTGTGTGTTTTAAACCAAACCCAGTCCATATTTGCAGGCTTGGGGCTCCAGCGTTGGTTTTCTTGAAAATTATTTAAGCAGGTCAGTAAGAGCAGCATGAAGAGCACAGGAATGCTGTCACTCCCTTGATTTATGCGTTTATATATGAATTTATATATTGTTACACTTTATATGGATATTTTACATGGATTTATACATTGTCATACATTAGACACAAGTTAATCCAGGCCATAATATTCTCTTAACAACAGGGGGCAGCAACAACTCAGGAGTTTTACGCCAAGAACTCGCGCTGGACCGAAGGGCTGATCTCTGCCTCCAAGGCCGTGGGCTGGGGAGCCACACAGCTCGTGTAGGTACCCCCAGAGCAGGGGCTTCCCCTGGGACACAGCTCCATGGGCTGCACCCGGGGCTGGCTCGAGCTTCCCTGTCACCCACTCATCCAAAATTCCCACTGCTGAGCCGTCATGGAGCACTGTTGCTAATTCCTTGTGGAGCATCGTTGCCAACTCTTTGCTGGCTTCTTATGGAGCCCCATTTGGCTCATTGCTGATTCCTCGTGGAGCTTCACAGCCCGGGTTGGACCACACGGTCACCCAGCTAGGGCTGGCAGTTCCTCCCTGTCTGCACAATGGGAAATCGAATCCCCCCTCTCCTGGTTCCTGCTCAGATGGTTGTGGAGGGGGTGGTTGGGATCAGGGCAGGGCATTCCCTGTGCCAGTGTGGGAAATGTGGGGGGGTCTTTTGGGCAAAGCTTTAAAAATCTCATCCGTTATGAAAACAAAATCCTGCCTCTGTCCACATCACCTGGATCGTGGCTTTGAATAATTGCTTTATATATGAGCTTTAATAACAGTTGGACTTGAGGGTCTTAGAGATCTTTTCCAACTTTAACGATTCCGTGATTCTGTAGTTACAAAGCTGCTGGATCCAGCTGCTGATTTCTGAGGATATTAGCAGGAGATAAAGAATCTGGGCTTGCTCTGTCGTGCACAGTCTCTGACACAATCTCCCTTCTGACCCCCAACACAGGGAGTCTGCAGACAGGGTTGTCCTGCACACAGGGAAATACGAGGAACTGATCGTCTGCTCCCATGAAATCGCTGCCAGCACAGCCCAGCTGGTGGCTGCCTCCAAGGTGGGTGTCCCAGCAGCATCCTCTGGGTATCTCCTCATTCTGTCCCACAGTGTTCCCATCCTCTCTGCCAATCCTGCAGCCTCCCAGAGCAGGGAGAAGGAAACCTCTTGCAGTTTTCCGGTCAGTCTATGCTTTTAATCCACGTGTTAATATTCCCACACCTGAGGCTTGCCTTGGAAATGAAGATGTGTAAAACCTCCCGTCTTCCTCCTGTCAAGCTGGTTATGTAAGGAAAATGTTAATACCTAAGGAGAAATCAAAAAAAGCAGCTGCAGAATTGAGGATGGTGGACTTTGGTCCTTGCCACCTTTCCTGTTGGTGTGGGTGGAGGTGAGGGGTGGAGGTTTCAGTGAGCACACAGGGATGCAGGGGGAGGGGGATCCATACGGATTTTTACAGCAGATGGTTTTGAAATTAAGAGCATGGTTAAAAAACCACAGCTATGTCTTCACTGAGTGTTTGCCTCAGGTGGGAGCAGAGCTGGTTTGGTGCCCTGAGGCTGAAGGGCTTTGTAGGGATCACCTTGTCTGGCCATGATGGGATCACTGAGGATAAACCTTCCCATCTGTCCATCCATCCGTTCTTTCCACTCCCAGGTTTTTGTGCCCAAAAGCTCTTTGCCTCTACCTGGGGCTCCCTGGAGCTCCATGGGGGGTTCGTGGTGGGCACCCACAGCCATCCCTGTGCTCGTTGCAGGTGAAGGCCGAGAAGAGCAGCAGGAACCTGGCCAGGCTCCAGGAGTGCTCACGCAACGTCAACGAGATGGCAGCAAACGTGGTGGCTTCCACCAAGTCAGGGCAAGAGCAGATTGAGGAGAAAGGTGAGGTTTTTTGCTAGGAAAAGGTAGAAAAACCCACCCCAAATCCCTTTCTGGCCTGGGGAACACCCCGAGGTGTCCGTCCAGCTCTATTATGGCCAGTGAGTGTCCTCTGTGAGGGGTACACTCAGTAGGGTCCCTGCTTTCCTCCACAGACACCATGGACTTCTCGGGCATGTCCCTGATCAAGCTGAAGAAGGAAGAGATGGAAACACAGGTACGGCCCTGAGGTGGATTCGGTGCGGCTGCAGACAGACCCAGGCCCACACTGGGGGTCCCTCTGCGCCCAGCACGGGTCCAAGGATGGATTTTGGGCGCAGGTGAAGGTGCTGGAGCTGGAGAAGCGGCTGGAGGGCGAGCGGGTGCGGCTGGGCGAGCTGAGGAAGCAGCACTACGTCCTGGCCGGGGGCTGCGACGACACTCCGGAGGATGGGGAGGCCAAGCCAGCGCCGGCACCGCGACGAGGAATCCTCAAGAAACCCCCCATTGCCCAGAAACCCGGCCTAGGGGAGGTGGGGCCCGGGAGGGGGGATGTGAATGGGGCTGGGGGGTGTTTTTTGGCACGAGTTCTGA
>VZRV01002663.1:526910-545704 GCA_013398115.1 Falcunculus frontatus
TGTTTGGCTTTGTCCCCCTCTGGTTGCAGCCCTAGCGAGAGCCCGGCCCCACACATCACGTTGCCTTGGCGCTGCTGTGCCTTCACGCGCGGGGTCTCCTCACCGCCCGGCCTGGAAAAAATCTCCAACTGGATCTTTTTTAAGGAATATATTTTATTTTTTGTTCTCCTTTTTGTCTGAACTGTAGAGCAGCGGGGCTCCTGCGCTCCCCGGGTGCTCTCCTCCTCCTCTTCCTTTCTTCTCTTCCTTCTTCTTCTCTTCCTTCTTCTTCTCTTCCTCCTCCTTTTTCCTCCTCCTCCTCCTCGCCTGCCAACCGGCTCTCCCGGTTTAATTTAATTTGGGGTTCGTTTGGGTTATTTTATTTTTTTTTTTTTTTAAGGACTATCAGCACTAGAAGTTTTCAGTAAATGTAGCTCTACTGTACTGCTCAGACCCTTTCCAAGAACTGTGAACTGGTTTTACAGTAGGAAACTGGTGGGCTTTTCTTGCAACCATTTTTTTAAATTCCCCTTTTTCCAGCCTGAGGAATATTTGACTTCATTTTGGCATGGGATCAGCCCTCAGCAGGAAGGGAAACGTTCGCCTTCCCCACCACGTGGAGCAGGGCTTTTGTAAGGGAAAAGCAGTTACTGACACACACTGGCAATAAGGATACAAACCTTTTTATTTTTTTTTCCTTTTCTATTTTTTATTACTACAGCAATGTCAAGGGATCAGTTGCATTACGTTTTATATTTAAGATAATTAGCAGAATTAAATCTAACCGTGGCCTATGGGAGCTGGGGGCTAGAGAAGTCTGCAGCAATAAGGAATTGCTGATGTGGAGAGATGCGGGGGCAGAATCAAAATCCTGTCAGCTGTGTCTTCCCTTGGAGCAACTACCAGGATGTAGATTATTAAAGGAGCAATATTTAAAATACATTTGTGTTGCTTTGTTGTTGGGGAGGGGTTGATGACAGGGCCAGGGCCATGACAAGGGGATCTGTTGGTTGCAGCAAACTGACTCTGAGCTGTGGGGCAGGGAAAGGCAGTAAATTAGCTAAATGTGCATAAATATATCTATAAATACACATAAATATATATATAGAGAGTCCTCTCTCTGTGTGTGTGGCCATATATATCTATGGTTCTGCATGTGCCTATTTTATATATATATATATAAAAATATAGATATATATAAATATATAATAGGCAGCTGTACATTATATATAATATCATATGAGTGATAAGACTGAAGCAGAGTTCAGCATGAGAGGGTGACCACAGCTGCCTTGTCTTTAAGTGGAGATTTGCGAGGATCCTTTTCATGTTCAATTAGCATTTTCATCCCACCCCTTGTTACCCTCAGACCCAATTACAATCAAACTTCATGAAAGCCACCGTAAAACCCAGGGCTTTCTGTCTCTGTGACTGACAAGGGGCTGTAAAGCAGTTAACTAGAATTACAAGTGGCTGTATCTCAGGTAAACACTTTTATAAGGTATTTCATTATTTATTTTAGTTTACGTAGCAGTCTCGTGATGGCCAAAGCTTTCTGAGGTTACACATCACAAAACTGACTTTACAGGTTTATGGGCAGTGACTCAAGTGCCAGTGCTGGTTTCCCAACTCGTTGTATGGCCAAAGTGCATTCCCCAGGGAAGGGCTCTGGGGTTACCCCGGTGCTGCTGGGCGAGGCCAGCAGCTGCTCTGCTCCTGCAGCTTCTGCTGAGATCCCTCCAGCCTGGAGGTTTATTCCCTGCTCAGCCTTTCCATGAGCCCTGGGAGAGGGTGACACGGCCCTGTCCCTCGGCTGACTGCTGTCACATCAAGTGACAATGACACAGCAGTGACACGGGCCAGCTCCCTGCTGAGTTTCGTTTCCTTCAGAGCCCTTTTCTCTCAAGGAAGTGCTTTCTGCAGTAGCTCAAGGTCTATTTATAGATGGTGATAAAGATATATTTGCTGGGAGACTGACGTCATCCAACCACTCACACCATCACATTTCATCACGGAAATACAGATTAATCGAGAATTAAAACTTTTAAACTCTCACTACCCTAAGTCCAGCCACAGCCCTACTTAAAATTTAAAGAATTCAAAAATAAAATGTGGCTTTGAGATTGATGCTGTGGCTAAATGTAACTTGTTTACCCCCACTGCTGTCACACTGTGATTTACTTAAAATTGTCCAGGCCAGGATAATCAAAAGTATCAAAAAGTAGCAGCAAAACTAAAAATATTCTCTATAAACCACTTGAAATGTAATCTAAATTAATTTTTGTACAAGAATTAATCTTACTGTCCAGGCTAAGATTTCTCTTCAGTCCTCTACTTTTTTGGAAAGTGTTTGCTATTTGTAGCTGACAGAAATATCAGAATGACAAACTGTGTGTCTGCAAAGGTTTATTTTGAGGCTCCATCAAGACATCCGCTTGTGCAGGATCCAATTTGCTAATGACTTTTAAATACCATTATTGTGGCTGTGGAAGATGAGAGGAAGATATTTCACTCCCTGTGCTCCCGAGAACAAATTTTACTCAGTACCTGTAAGAGAAGCAGTGGAAAATAACCAAGTTTTGAATGTTACCTTCTGTTCCCTTCCACCGAGGTTAGTAAAGTACAATTTATTTTTTTCCGATTTATTTTTTCCCGGAGCAGCTCTCAAGCAGGCTGTTATCACAGCCCTCCTCTGCCCACCTCCTGGCTCCCTCAGCAGCCAAGGCTCCAGTAACCACGGATTAGTTCAAACACCAGCACACGAAGCTGCTGCAGCTCAGCAACAGCATCGCTACAGAGAGCAAAGCTGGCAAAACACAAGTGTCAGACCACTGGGGGAAAAAAACTGCATTGAAATGAAGCACACAAACAGAAAACAGGCTCTAGGAAGTCAGGTAAAAAAACCCAAACCACAAAACTTCTGCGAAAGTATGTTTTTAAGAGCCCTTGAAGCTGCAAAAAGCAGCCACTCCTTTGCAAGAAAAGTTATTTTTCTGCTGTGCCCAACCAAGCACGAATTACTTATTGAGCACGATATTTAGGGGTGGTATTTCCTGAATGACCCACTCAGAAAAGTGACTTAGGAAACCCAGAAGCACCAGCTACTACAATCATTTAACAAATGCTTCATGGGTATGCAAGTTTAAATCAAAACAAAAAAAATACAAAGCTGGTCTGGATTCCCCTCATACCCTGTGAGACAACACCCCCCAGGCCAAAAGGCATTTCCAATTTCTCCACCATCAGCATTTTCTCCTCAACCAGGTGGTCTCATTCCAGTGCTGAGAACTGGAGCCACTTTGTCACCTCCCACCCTCTGTGACTGGCTCCCTTCAGGACCAACAAACCCCTCAGAAATTAGCCCAACCCGAGCAGTGGTTGCTAGAATAATGTGCAGTTTTAAGTGCAAGGTGTGGGATTATGTGGTGAGAGGAAACATTTTTAGCTTTGAAGGAAAAAATAATTCCTACTCATCACCTACAGGAGAGCAGAAAAAGCACCTGTGAGCGGGTTGGAAATAATAAGCAGTATTTAAAAAAAATAGCTTTTAGCTTACAGCAGGATCCAGGGTATGCACTGGCACATGTCCCAGCCTCAGCAGCCTGGGATTTGTCCTGCAGGTAGGGGTAAAAATGGAGAGTGAGGCCGAGAGCCCAGCACAGGCTGCCCAGGGACAAGGTGTCTGGGGCACAGCCTCAGCAGGGCACCTCGAAAACTTCAGTTGAGACCCAAAATCTCTCAAAAACCCTCAAGCAACACATCCAGTTCCTAGGGACCAAGTCTCATGGAGGTGAAGAGGTGATCCTGTGTGAGGGATGATTAATGTACAACCCAAGAGGACTCAAATTACAGGACCAAGGGCAAGGGAAGGACCTGCACAGCCCCCAAAGCCACTTCCAGGGAAGGGACAAGCCAAGGCCACACGGACACCACAGCGTGTCCCCAGCACACCTTTTTTTTTGGTAGCATTTTGCTTTTTTGTTATCCAACACCCAAGTGCCACGTGGTCCCCTCCCTGGTGGGTGACACCTCCTTTGCCACTGGGAACAATCCCACACCCAGAACAATCTCCTGGGGCACCGACCACAGGGAAGGGCCATCGGAACCCCAGCTTTGGAACAGGCACAGCTGGAGTCCTGCAGCTCTTCAAGCTCCAAAACACAGAGCAAATTCTTAGAAGAGAAGAGCTGAAGAGCTGCAAGCTTTTACATAACACCTTCCCCTGCCCTCGCCCACCTGCACTGAGTCAGCACAGCAGGTTTTCCTCATCTGCACTTTCCCTTTTCTGCAGAAGGTTATCCAATCTCTGCAGCCACCACAAACGGATCAAGAAACAATTAAAAAAGGGATTTTCTTCCCTAATCAGTTATTCCATATGAGGATTTCTATTTCACATCGCTACTAAAGCGACAGATATCACAGAAAATTACATCAGGGCTTTTCTGCCCTCTGACTCATATTCCTAAATAACTCTGGTTGACTCATTTCTCCGAACTTGGCTGAAATCTAAGATTTTCCTCTCCTAAAAAAAAAAAAAAAAAGGGCTTTCTCCCTTCAGCTTTTCCAGGCGATTCTGAACATTCCCACTAGTTAATTGTAGGAAGTTAAAAGCAAAGGGATTTTACCTGACAGAGAGCCCACCTACCTCACTGCCATGATTTCAACATGTAAAATCTCCTCTGAGCAAACCCATCCTCTATCAGCTCCATACAAAATGGACTCGCTTTATCCAGTCATTAAAAACACAGCCAACAGATTGACTATGAATAATTAAAGCAGTATTTTTTTCAATTTTATATTTTACATCCACCTACAACTGTGTTTATGTCGCTACAGAAAAAACACCATTAGGGTTGAAAATCATTAATATAACTGCACCACGACTGAATGGAGCCACAAGGGGACAGGGCACCAAGAGATATGCTATTTTATTTAAAATCAGAACACAGTAGATAACAGAAAGACTTCTTATGCAAACAAATCCACTGTATGTTTCACAACTTGCTCGGCCTATAAAATTGCCCCTTATTAAGACAGTCCAGGACCACACAGAGGAACTGTTCAGGCACAGGACGACTCTGCCCCCTCTGAACTCCATCCACATCTGCAGCTCCACGTGAGGGTAAAGAAAGCGTCACTTTGAGCTCTGTATCTACGCCATGATTCCAGTTTGAGATGGCAGAGAAGTCCCAAGAGAGGTCGAGACTGAGGCTGTGGAGGTTGGGGCACTGATGGGGATGGTCACCTCGACCAGCCAGTGCCCAGCTGCCTCCTGGCATCCCACGGAAGCTCGTGTTCCCTGTCACCCCTCTGGGACCAGCGGTACAGAGGTGACCTGTCTGGATCAGCTGTGCTGGAACAACCGACTCCACCTTCTCTGGGAGGCAGCCCTGAGTGCAGTGAAACTCACCCAGGAGTCAGAACTGCTCGCTGCTGATCCCCAGTCCAAGCCCAACCACGTCCAGGTGTGTTAGTCCCACCTTACAGAACTGCATACAAAAGACTGGCACAAATAATGCTGCCCAAAGAGAGCATTTCCAATGCTACCAACACTCTAAAGCCGTGTTACACATTGTATTTAAAGGATTTTTCTCCACTCCAATTGCTTTGGGGAAGTATATGCTATTTGTAGCAGACATCAAAAATCCTTTTTTGTATATATTTTTTTTTTTTAATTTTTTTTTTTGGCAAGCATCGTGAGCCACCCCCTCTCAAGTCTCAGCTTGCCTATGGCATTTTAATCTCACTATCTTATAAACAGTGCAAATTAGTACAATTCTAAACATCCTAGCCAGAGCAGAATTTATTTATTAGCTATAACAGAACAGGAGAAGCTGTTGAAGGGCAACAGGTTGAAAGCACTGACACAGCTCTTGCCCGACTCATCCAGGTTAGCATTTTGTCAAGTTTGCTGCTGGAAGGATTTGAACAGCTTTCCACAGTCATTTTTCTCCTTTGCCCTTAAACAACACCAGCAGTCAAGTAAATATTTACAGTTTGTGTGCACACACACACACAAAATTAATGGCAAAACGCTTCCCATGAGCAGCTGGACTTCAGTTATGAGCTTGCAATAACTGAAACATCACATGAGTTACATCATCTACGTTCAAACTTACCCATCAGTGAAGGCAACTATAAGCTTACAAATAGCAGATACAGCTGTTTTTTTCTGAAGTATGAGGGTCAGTTTTTTGTAAAAGTCAGTGCTCTCCAAGAGCCCTTATATTAGAGTTAAGCAATGGCCATTCAAATGATAAAAATGCTAATATCCTAGAATTACAATCACAAGTAGTGATCCTAAGGCACATCAGCCACATGCATATGCAATAATGCATTGTTTTGCTTTCAGACAAAAAAATTGCATTAGCTTTGTCTGTATTTAGTGTGCACAAGAGGTTGTTTTCAGATAAAGTATCCCTGAAAGGTCATTGTTATCACAAAAGTTACCAAAAGACAGAAGATTTAACAAGTAGTAAAAATATTCTTGGACTACTAATACCAATAAAGTCTGATACATAAAATGCAGTGCAAATTCACAATACACTTATCTATCACCCCCACCACTTCCGAGGACTTCCAACCCTCAGAAAAACAGTTGGCACTTGATAAGTGTAAAAGATACCTGGTTGTTTTGATGAAATCTTAGTAAAACTGGTTTGAGAGTGTTTTAGAGTTTTTGTGTAGCAGGCTCAAAGTATGAATTTCTGTACTCAGACACCACCCTGGTAGCCCCCACCCACTTTAATTCTTTCTAGGACACAAACCATTTCTACAGCAGACTTATGTTTAGCATCCAGATACAACAGCTGCCATCCAAATACCAGCACTAACAGCACAGCAAAGTTACTTTGAAACGAGTCATAACTAACCATGCTTATACAAAGCTTCAGTGAGAAAATAATACCAAGAAAAGATTATCACACTATTTAAAAAAAAAAAACCAACAAATCCTGTACCATCACTAGATTACAGAAAGAACACACTTTGCAAACAAATCCAATGCACATTGCTTCACAAAATCCCCCATCTATAAAAACTTGCCAGACTTACACTGGGGAATTGGTTCAGATGCCAGTAATGCTGACCAACCTTCTGCCCTTTGTCTTCAGAAGGCAAAACAAGCCAAATGAGCATATTTTCAGAATCGAGAGCTTCCTGTTATGAGCTTAATTTCAGATCAGTATTCGCTAACCACCACACTCCAGAGGAAATGATTAAGGGACGATCCAGGTCTTACATAAAGAAAAAAAAATAGATATTCTGTTCTGACTGATGTTGTTTGTAGTACAAACCTCCAAACAATGTAGTGCATTCCAGGACAATGATACCAAAACGCTCTGAAATAACCAGGGGCTTTGACAGATTCTGGACTGATTGGTAACAAATTCACAGACACAATCTGTGCAAACAAGTGTTAAAATTTGCCTCCCCCAGTGCTGGATTAAAATACCAGCATGTGTCTGCACCTTAGGCTTCAAGAGTCACATCGAGAGTGAAATCTGAGCTGCCCTAAAAAGCCTCTCCCATCCAGTGGCATAAGTCAAGAACGGATTCTGTAAGATGCAAACAGCCACCACGGACTTTGAAAGGCTTTTCTTCTTTGTCTACTTGCAGAGAAACATTAACTGCAAATTCCAGATAGATACACATGCCCCAAACTGCAAAACTAAAGGAAATGGGAAAGTTAAAAATAGTTCTGCCAAGCGAGAGACAGAGTTAAGGGATAAAATGAAACTGTGGAAATTCAAGTGGGCAATTACATGTGAAAATCCAGTATTTGATTAAGAAAATACCCTGCCTAGATTCCTGGAATCACATGGTATCAAAAGCTGAGCACCTGTGTAAAAAAAAAAAAATCATTTTTGTATCCAAGGTGTGGAAAAGGAGAAAAAAACCCAACCATTAGAAAGAGTCTTAACAGGCAAGGAAATAAAACTGCCTGGTAAAGTGTCTATAAAACCCTAAACTGGCTCTACAAACAGTTTAGTTTCATTTCAAGAGACCAGGACTTTGAGGGTATCAAGCTATTTAGGAGTGGGAGTAGTGCCTACTTTGACTACACAATGTCTAAGGTAACAACTGAAATGCAGAAACGAAACTCTTGTCATTTTCCCTGTCTAAAACCCACCCAAGGTGTTCTGACAGGAGTTTCAGCTCAGTGAGCTCTGAAAACGTCGTGCACCTGGCCCTGGATGCAAAAGGATGCCGAGGTGGGTCCTGTGCACACTCCTTTCCCAGCAGTCAGATATGGTTGTTACCATCCCGACTGTCACGGACACAGAATTCCTTAGAGAGACAACCAGCTCCCCGTTTGCCACACATACATCCAGCCGCGATGGGAATACATCAGAACAGAGGAGGATGCTGATTTGCCACCACTAAGGAATTCAGAGTGTGACTCGGTTTGTAACGTCAGCAAATCCACTGTGAGCGGCTTCCCAATTCGATGGATTTACAAAATTTAGACCTTACCGCCTTCCAAGGAAAACCTCGTCATCACTGACCTTTGCAAACCAACAGCATCACATTTAGCAAAGCAATTGCAAACCTCTGTGCCACAGCTCGGCCTTTGTACTCCATTGTGCAAAGAACAGAGGCTTCCCATTGCCTACAGCAAGTCTCTGATGGGGGGAAAAGGAAATATAAGCACCAATACGTAAGTCAGGCGCACCCAAATATTTACTGGAGGATAAAGCCAGGATGTGGTGGAAGGCGAGGTGGTCTTTGGGGGAGAGGTGGAGGATAGGGTGGTACAAACTGAGCTGGGTATCCTGGCTGTGGCATTTGACTCGTGGGCTGAGCTCCTCCCGGCCGAGGCGGGAGAGGAGGGTACGGAGCACCTGGGTAAGAAAGAGCTGGTCCTGAACTCATGGCTGCAGTGAAGGGAGTGGGGAAGCGTCCTGCTGGGCCTGAAGGAGGTGGCGGGGGTGGGATTCTCCGGGGCACGACCGAGGGAGGAGTGTTTGCATCCGCCTTGTAGGGATCTGCAGGTGCCGGGCTGCTCTCGGGTGCCCTCGGCTGTGCCGGCGGCTGAACCTGAGGAAGTCTCTGTCCCTTCAGCACCATTTCCTGGAGCTTCTCGATCTTCACCCGGCGCAGGTGAGCCAGTTTCCGCTTGCTCTGGTACTCGTCGATGAAGGAATCAAGTGGTATTTCACCATCAAGGAACTTTTCTGCCATATTCTGTCAAATACAGAACATTCTCTTAGGAAACAGCCTACTGCAACAGAATCTAAATGGCTCCCATCCCAAAAATAGCATCATTTTGCCTGTGATTTTCCAGCTGGCATATGGAAGATGACTGGCATACTGAAGAATTCTGAGGAGAACTTTGAGTTAGTTATTACTCAGAAGCACTGAGAGTTAAATATCACTTTTGCATAAATTTATACTGAAGTAACAGCCGTAAAAACATCTGAATCTCGCTCTGAGCATTCCCCCGATCATCAGAGATGGGGACGAACCAAGTCCAGCAGCTTCCCAGATTGCCAGCTAAGCTGAATTACAGCTCAGTGCTTGCTTGAATGCCAACAGAAACACTGGGAACTCGGTGAGACTCAGCACAGAGATTACTGCTAAGTCAGGTTTAATACTCACCCTTACTTGTGGCTTTGGGTAAATGATGTTTAATAATCGAGAGGTGAACAAACATATAATCACAAAATTCAGCTTGTCCTGGGAACGTCTTTTTACGATCACAACTCAAGGCTAATAAGCAAATTCTTTTCTCCTGATTAATTATAGAAAATGCCTGCATGCAAATCAGCAGACAAAACCAAACACTCCCATTATTCTGAAGTCAGACCACTCTTCAAGCTCTTGTGTCACAGCAAGTGGTGACCACTGGCACCTGCACAGACACATTGAAATCACAATGGAATATTTCACCAGAAACACTGGAGGAAAAGCAGCACAGGCACAGTTTTTTTATTAGGCTACTAACTGACATTTATAATGATGTAATACATGTACCAGGCAAACTCCACGAAAAAAAGATTCCACATTTTTATACTCTATGAGTTTGAAGGTAAAGCCAAGGAACTAAGAGGGCTCGCCAATCTTTTCTAAAAAGGAGCACTTTCTCTCTTAAAACTTCAAAGGCGTTAAGAGTAAAAAAATTACTCAGATAAGAAAAATAAAATTGCTGGAATCAAATAGCTGTTCACTGAAGCTCAAAGCAGAGACAAGACCATAGTCTTAAAACTACTCCTTAATCTATCACATGTTCAACTCAGCACTGCAGCCATGGACACGGGAAGGTTCTGGTAATGGGTGGAAGTGGCAGAATTGGAGTGTTCTGTCATTACCTCTGTGTCTTCCTCAATCTTCGCCCCCTCGGTCTGCAGCAGTGCCAGCAGGGTCTCCAGGGAAGCATTACTGGATTGTCTGTCTGTAAAGGCACAGGAAGAACAGAAAATGACAGCTGGCTCTAAGCGACTCCTAACTACACAACAACCTCTAAGGCACATTTGTACAACCAGCAGACTCTGCAGTTCTAGACAGGGTGAGGTACAGTGAGAAATGTATTAAAAATTTCAGGAATATTGTCAGAGTGCTAAGAGCTGAAATGTAATTCCAATTATATATTTATAATATTGAAAGCACTTCAGCAAGTGCAGTATCAGATGCACAGTATAATTTCAGTATGAAAGTTAAATGCAATATTCCATTTGATTTATAAACAGTCACTGAAAATTCAAAGTGTTTTGCTCTTTAGCAAGGTAAATGAAGTTGATAATTTAGGGAAGAGTGGATCAAGAATAGGTAGGTAACAGGAAGAACCCACAGTATCTGTTACTAGGTGTGACAGTCACTTAATAAATCATCAGAAGTGTGATCTATTTCAGCACTACACCAGAATGACATTTCACTTTGTACCCTAATTCACACAGCTAAAAATGAGACACCAAAAACCAAACAACAAACAGGCATTTACATTCACTTAGAAAACAGCAAATCATAATTGTCAACAGCCAGTGTTACCTAGTTTTGTTTTCTTTATCTGGTATGCTTCAAAAAGAACTTGCAGCTCTTGGTATTTTTCAGTCAAATTTGATTTCAAAGACTCCAACTTTGGCTGGTACAGGAGATTTCCTTCTGCCAGACTGCGGTTGCTGGCAAGAGTCATGTCCTTGCTGTGCTGAACATTTTGGGCCTGGATATAAATTAAAAAAACCCCAAAACTGTGTTAAACAACAGTGAAATTATTAAGCAAGACAAAATAGAATCTGAAAACTTCTAAACGAACAACAAAAGTAAGCTCTATGTAAAAATTAGTGCTGTGGCATTGGATCTGCAACTGATGAACAAATGATGAACACTGACAGATAAAGCAACAGCTCTTGAAAAAATCTGAATTCCAGCAGTGAGATACGACGAGTGCAGAAGAATGTCATCCCTTATCTTGTTAACATATCAAAAATAAGGACTGCATCGTGACTGTTTCTTCTCCAGAATATTCTTCCCCAACTGTGTTACACCAATCCTGGATTAATGCCAAAAGCTTTATTTTTTTTTCAGTTTAATCCTTCTGCTTAACATTTCCTAGCCTAAAGTGACAATTCTCACACACCCAAGATTCAGCCAGATTCCAGTTTGCTCACACTCACACATGATTTTATCAAGAGAGTCTTCAGGAGCTTTGGGAGAGCCAAGTGTTTGGAGAAGTCTGCCCTGGGTGTCACATTCGATTCATTAAAATATTCAGACATCAAAAGGGAAAAAAAAAAAAAACAACCAAGGGATCTGATTTCAGATCCTCAGTCTGAATCAACAAGTGGAATAATCCTCCCATGGCACAACAGACTAATTCTATTGAGCTGCCTTCAAAATCAGCAGAAGTTTGGTACATTTTTGTGATCTCCTCCATCCACATAACCCTTTTCTAGGCCAGGTTATCCCTGCTCAGCTCTAGCTGCTCCCATGGACAGCCCAGTGCCCTGCAGTCCCTGCTAACAGAAGCACAGCCCTTGCTCCTTCCACACTCCTGGGTGGACACAGAGCCACACCTCAGAAACAGGAAAAGAGGAAACCCAAACGAGCTGTTTAAAAGACCCAGAAAAGGTCAGGATGAAAATTCAGGTGTTTTTCCAAGCACAGCAACTGTCTTTGAGAGCAATTACTTCCTTTTGAAATATTTATATGCTGTTTTAATTTGCTAAATTCAAAACTGGCTCGGTGTTACTTAAACACACCTTTGTCCCCAGATATTGCTCTTCAAATACCAAAGTTTTACTCTCACCCTGTTCTTGCCAAACCACTTTAAATCACAACAACAACAACCAAGGATAATGCAGAGTCCTATATTCTACATCTACCTCAAACTGTGAAAATCAGAAATTACACTTTCAATACTGTTTTGTCTTCTCAAGGTTCTCCCATCAAGCCTAAATAAGCATCCAGCCCTATGCTTGCGTTCAATGTGGATTCTTTCCAAGAATAAAAAAGAAAATCCTCTTCTTGTCTTTGAATCTAATGCAAAATAATTTAAATTAAACTGGTTTCCATTTGTTTATTCTCATATGATCCGATCCTGTTAGGACTGTTGCTTTCAGAAAGCTGAAGTCCCCCTATTTTACATTTCTTTTTAAACAGTTATGAAGGGAACTAAAATACACTGCATTTAACAGCTTAATTACTGGCATCCAACCTCTCACCAACCTCCTGCCATCACCACAAGCCTTGTTACTTGCTGGCTGCTGAACTGCCAGCCAGGGAAAATTGTGTGCAAAAAGACTGATGGTTTCTGGTGCCTCTTTCACCATTTTAATGAGCTCACTACTTCCTTCCAGCAAATTCAGTATTTTCACTGCTTGGGAGGCTGATATTCTCATTTCAAAGCAGGTGCACAGTCAGTCAGGGAAGACCAGTTTAATGAGTGAACTTTGATCTCTCTTTTAGGATGAAGAAGATGTACATTTACTCAGGACAGAAAAAAAGCCAGTGGACACAAACCTATAACCCTTCAAGAGCACAAATACCAGGAAAAGGAAGCTTTTACTAAAATCATATACAGTAAAGAGGAGAAGGTAGAACTCCAGGTAAACAGAGTAAGAAAAGGCTTCCTTAAGTCAGATGACTTTTGTGATGTTGTCCCTGCCTCAAGTGTCAGAATATCTCTCAAAAGGACCAGGCAGGAGGAAGAAGCAGCAAATTCCTAACCTTTTATAATGATTTGCTGAATAACTTAACTTTAAATAATTTCAAATGTGTGAAGATGAATACCACTAGGACATGATGTATCTGACTTGTAAAAGTAAGAAAAATGTGACTGATATGACCTGCCTACATCTAAGGCAGAGTGACATCCTGTCCTTTGCCTCTGATAGCTAATAAATATGGACTAGACTAAACTTCAGCAAAAGTTTTAAAAATACTCGTTTTAAACTGAAAAAGTTAAGGTATCTGTAACTGCACTTTAAGTTACAGTGCTTGAAATTACACAGGATTTAATGACTCAACTTTTTCCATCTCAGAGCACTTCTGAGAAGGGCATATTTTTTCTACAGAAACTGATCAAAAATGGTAATTGACACTTAATGTTGAATTAAAATGTCACTCCTGAAGTCTTCACTTCCAGCATTAGTCTGTGTCAAACTTCTTCTGACAATGCACACCTGGAGAGACGACAAACTTGAATCTTACCCAAAACCATGAGAAGAACCAGTTCCTCAAATACAAAGCAAATTTAGGAAAGATGTTTAATGAAACTTAAGGAGGAGCTGGTAAAGACCCATCCACCTGTTCAAGACATTGAAATACTTCATATAACTGAAAGAATTTTGAAGTCTGTGAGTTCTATTTCACAACAAGCAGAAAAGATATAAACCCAGAGCAATGCAACTTGAATACAGTCATGATTTACAGAATAATCTCTGTCACTGATGTTAAGGTCTGTGTAAGGAACTTTACAGCAACTGTTCCACTGCACTTGGAAGTCAATTCGAGGAATCAGAAAGCAAACACTGTAAAGTTTGCTCAAAGAGCGCAGTAGAAAAGCTTTCAAAAAATGACTAATTTAAAACGGAAAAAAAAACAGCTGCAAAATCATCCAAGGGTCAAAGCCCCACTACAGCATGAGCAGTCTATTAAGATTATCAGTGCAGCACAAAGCATACTTTCAGCATTCATTCACAGCTTTCCATGAGCCCAAAACAAAAGCCGAGGAAGGCATAAATCCAACAAAAGGTATTTTGTTGTCACATGTGCCGTGTGACAAAAATGAGCATTAGCAGGGAACTGCTCCAGCACTGGTTGTTCACCTGCCCACTGGAAGTGCAAGGAAAAAAGTTATTTAGAGATAAAAGTCAGGAGCATGGGACTCCAGCAGAATTCCTAGCAAGACTCTTGAGGTCATGAGCACTTTAACAGGCAGGAAACATTAATCTGAAACCAGATGAAAAATACCAGTCAGAATCACGAGACACGATGAGACAGGACAATGTTAAGGAGAACACATGCCTTTTTATTTTGTTGTTTTAAACTGCTAAGCTCTCCCTATGAATTCTGAATGGGACAAATGGAGCAACCGTACTGAGATGCTTATAAAGAGATTTTCATGGCACAAGGATTGCTCGCTACTGAGCAGACCACTCAATATCAAACTGCTGCAAGAAAATGAAGCCATAGACACACGGAGGTTATTAAAAACAAAAACCACGGTTTATGCAGCACTTCAAAACTTCAGCTGCCTTTCAAATGAATTTCTTTAACAGATATAATTTGAATAATTTTACTCAAGGATTTATTTAATGAGCATTTCCAAGAGCAGGCAGCAGCAACTGCTTTGGGAATTGAGAGTCTACTACTTTTATGAACTGCAGCTTTGTTTCATCCCACTTTTAAAAAAGGAAAAAAAAAACCGCTGGATAAAATTAAACCAGAACTAGCACTAGCTTAGCAACATTCATACTATAAATGTTGATCCTTTACTCCAAAATAATGGTTTGCAGCAAGAGTTATTTGTGTAAAACGTCTCTGAGAAGCGTCACCCCGGCTCATCCAAAAGCACATTCCCAGAGGAGCTGCCTCCTGAGAAACTGAGCAACTGCAATCCCAACTACCCACAAAGTCCATCAAGAGCTGCTATAATTATAAGCTTGCTCGGGCCAGCACCACGGTGAGGAGTCTCTTGGTACCTTCGAGAAAAAGTCTCTTAAGGAGCTATAAATAAAAAGCAGCTTTGTGTGGCACCGTTTTAATTGCTTTATACATAGGACATATCCACGTTACGTTTTAGATTTCTCCAGCCTTTATCATTCCCACATTCTCTTTCACTTACACATACTTGTAAATTAAGAATAAAATATGCAGTCACACTGTGGAAGTATAAAGATGCACATTTGGAGTGTCAAATTAACCCCCGAAACAGGAGCTGACAGGTGCAGAGTAGGAGAAGAGACTTCTTTTAGAGAAGATTTAGGAGTGCTTTTCATCAGGGGCTGGTGAATAGTAATACACCCCCTAACAACATCTGTTCTGTAATAAATATTAAAACATACTGCAAAGTAATTAGATTGGCTAAATTTAGCTCTTCTGATTACTTAAAAATGACAAAATAAAGCTTAGAAGGTAAGTTGCAGTTCCTAAACATTTACTGCAGAGGCAAGACACTCAGCACTGCAATTTGCACTCATCAGACACAGACAGGTTACTCATTTGATGCTCAGCTAGAAGAGAAAAATCTGTGTTGACACCGAATCTAATTCCTAACTTTGCAACTAAATTTCATGTTTGGCCAACAAGAACATGACCACTTGCACAATGTGGTTTTAGGACAGGAGTAGGAATCCAAGAAATCTGGGCATGAATGCACACAGTTTAACTTGGACTTTCTGCCCTGCATGATCTTTTCAATCAGCTTTTGAGAAAAGGACTAAGCTCAAAAAATTCCTTTTGTGCTTGCCAGTGTACTCTGAAATGCTGGAATGAGAGGAAGGCAATACAATTCTGACTTCTTGATTTCACATAATTAAGGTATTGAAAAGCAAATAATTTTTGGCCATGGAACCTTAGCAGTCAGTAACACAATACTGCACTGTTACAGAAGTGATGCTCCAGGAGATAAAAAGAAAATTCATTTTCGCAGAGAAATTCATCAAATTACCACCAGTGTCAGGTCACAAATTCTCTCATCTGTACTTTTTAGAGTCACAGACACTGACTTTTATAAACAAAGTACTTTTATGACCCTGCCATGCCAGGGGGTTTGGAACTAAATGATCTTTCAGGTCCCTTCCAACTCAAACCATCCTGTGGTTCCCTGTTTCACGAAGATGAATGCTGTACATGTACTACAGAGATCAACCCAAAAGGATTATAAAAAAAAAACCCTCCAGTTTTAAAAGACTGGGAGTACCAGACAACGAGCTTCCTTCCTCTTTCTCGCAGACAAGATGTTCGTTGTTCAAGCCCTGCAAGGCCAGAGGCTGCAAACCCAACCTCAGAGACAGGAAAAGAGGCAGTTCAGCTCTGATGCCACAGTGTCACACACCTGGGGACACCTGAGCAGGACATTCTACAAGCACATCACCCCGTGGGCACACACAGATGTACAGATATACATCCCCCCACACGCTGGCACATCCAAATCCTGCTCAAATGCCACACAGGAACACATTCCCTGTAAGGCTGGAAGTGCCTATTTTTAGCTGTTAGCAAGAAAGCCAAGTGGTTTTTCCAAATCCTCCTCCTTTGTGAACAAAACATTGGGGTTTGAGCTGGGTTTGCCTTGCAACAAGGAGAACAAAGGGTTTTTTCAATTATGGAATAATCAGCTTTAAGCAACTTTGCCACTGAAAATACAAGTGACCCCAGAGAAGTGACTCAGGAACTGTGATTTAATTGGCATGTCACAGTAAAATTAGGAATTTAAGGACTTTGGAATAGCCCTACAACCTAGATACATATGGACTGACAGCCAAAGTAGCAGTGAAGTCACCATGGTTCCTCCTTAATGTTCAGGATTTCCCTCTCTCCCGCTTCCTGCCACACACTTCCCAGTGAAAACTCAGGTCTCAGCGACACAAGCTCAAGCAGTAAACAATTCAGTGAAGGCAAAAACAGAACGAGGAAGAAATATCCAAGCATGGCCAATTCCTTCCAAGATGTATAAACACATTTCTAGTTGAACGGACTCCAGTAAAAGCCTCCACATCCAATAAAAGAGGATTATACCAGACAGCAGCACAGCCGTGTTTCCACACAGCCTGAACACCTTCAAACCTGGCCACGCTTTCCAAACACCACAAAATATTCCCTCAGGCCCAGAAAACTTTACTCTACAATTTAAAAGCCTTCTGATGCCAACGAAAGAGGAAAACCTGAGGGTCAAATCGAGAATATGGGCTGGTTGTGGAGTGAGAGAGGATCTTTTCTACTGAGGTCATGAGGTTTTCTGTCACTTCTAACCTACAGTCTTAAGTCCATACTGACAAATACTGACAAATAAATAATAATAAAGAGTAAAGAGCCTGGCCTTGTGCTCGTGTCCCTTGTCAGAGGTCACAGTGGAAGCAGCAGCACTGCACCCGTTCACATCTTTACAAAGTTAAGCCCATTATAACCCACTGGCTTTCCTTAAATAGTTTTTATACAGCAGGGTGCTCCAGCCCCCAGCAAACCACGGGGCATGTTCTACTTTCCACAGCAGCGCCTGTTTCTTCTAAGTTCTCAAACTACAAGCTCGCAGGAAAAGTTGTTGTGGCTGCCCCACTCTCGAAATATATTGGCACAAAGTTCAAAATCCAAATTGTTGCGTAATACAGCAAATAAATTCCCCAGGACACCTCATCAACTCAGCCTCAGCCTTCAGCGGGCCTCTCCATGTGTAGTACTTTGACAATTTGGCTCCAGGTGATCCAGAAGAACTTTCTCAGAAGCACCAAAAGGGCCGGAATCTTAGTTTGAGGGAACACAATTATAATGGATTTCACTTAATAAACTAAGCTTCTTTCTCAAGAACATGTTGCCACTTTTTTCTTCTCCTTAGGCTTTTATCCTCTAATTAAAAAAAAAAAACAAAACAATAAATACAGCACCCAGAGAAGCAGAGCACACTTTTTTCTTTTAAAGTTTCGATACATATAGTTTCATCTTATTTGCTCTTATCTGACTAAGATTGAGAGTCTTTCAGGCACATCTGTGGCCAAATAAACCCAGAACAGTCTCGTATCTGAACTGTAACACACAGTGTCCACTGGCACACAGAAAAACCAGTTGAAGACAACCACAGCCAGAGGAGGAAAACAGGCTCCTATTTTGTTTTAAGAAGCACAGATCCAAAAGCACGACTTAAGAGCCTGATGCACTGACAAAGACACTTCAAATCGGCAAAACAAGCAGCAGAAAAGCCTGACAGCCCTCGCTGCGCCCAGCATACCAACCGGGGCACACAGAAATCCCTTTCACATTGTTTTGAATTCACCCTGGCAAAATCCTTCACCACGGCCAAGGCACAAAACAAGGGCTGTACGAACGGAAAAGCTGATCCCACCTCCGGGGCCGTCAGTGTCTCCTCATTCAGTGGTCGAATTAATGTAATTTAGCGTTTTCAGCCCGGCGAGCTCTCACCCTTCCTACGGCACCCAGCGGGCACCGATCCCCCCGCCGCGGGCCGGCGAACAAAAGGCCGGGAGGGCCGGGAGAATGAGGGACGGGGGAGGCAGGGAAGGGGGAAGGCAACGAAGGGACCGGCAGCGCTTCCCACAGCCCCGGGGGCTCCTCACGCACCGGCAGCTCCACGGCGGGGGCCGAGACCGCCCAGCGGCTCCGGGGAGCGGGGAGTCATTAACCACCCCCCCCCCCCAAAAACC
>VZRV01002663.1:545746-565385 GCA_013398115.1 Falcunculus frontatus
CGGGGACCCGCCGGGCTGACGGGGGCGGCCCGAGGAGAGGCCGCGGCCGGGGAGTATGAGGCAGCCCCCCTCACCTCTTCCATCTCGCGGGCCATGTCCTGGAGCCGCTCCTCGTCGTCCAGCAGCGCGCTGAGCTCCTGCAGGCTCAGCGCCTCCAGGCGCCGCGCGTCCAGCGCCATCCCGGCCCCGTTCCCGTTCCCGGCCCCGCTCCCGTTCCCGCCCCAGCCCCGCACCGGAAGTGCCGCCGCGATCTCGCCCCGGGCCCGGCGGGCACCGCCCTCAGCGCCCCCTGCCGGGGGGGGCGTGTCGGGGCGTACCACGGGGGCTGCGCGGCGGGAGGGGGGCGCTGGTGGAAGGAACCAAAGGGGCCCGCGGAGGGGGGCCCGGGTTGGGGGCAGCGCCTGTGAGGGGTCTGTGAGGTGAAGCCCCTCCATG
This sequence comes from Falcunculus frontatus, assembly GCA_013398115.1. Lineage (NCBI taxonomy): Eukaryota > Metazoa > Chordata > Aves > Passeriformes > Falcunculus > Falcunculus frontatus. The sequence goes on from VZRV01002663.1 coordinate 546,182, forward strand.
GCCGGGCAGAGCCCCGCACTGAGGGAGCTTTGTGCGCTGCGCTCACGTGAGGCACTCGGGGAATCCCGAGGGATCGGTCACGGAGTCACTGAGGTTGGAAAAGACCTCTGAGATCGTGGAGTCCCAACTTGTGACCGATCACCACCGCCTCCACCACAACGCTGAGTGCCACGTCCAGTCTTTCCTTGAACACCTCCAGGGATGGGGACTCCACCACTTCCCTGGGCAGCCCTTTCTAATGTTTTGTCATCCTTTCAGTTAATGAATTCCTCTTGATGTCCAACCTGAGCCTCCTCCCCTGGCCCAGCCTGAGGCCGTTCCCTCTCCTCCTGTCCCTGTTCCCTGGGAGCAGAGCCCGACCCCCCCCCGGCTGCCCCCTCCTGTCAGGGAGTTGTGCAGAGCCACAAGGTGCCCCCTGAGCCTCCTTTTCTCCAGGCTGAGCCCCTTTCCCAGCTCCCTCAGCCTCTCCTGGTGCTCCAGCCCCTTCCCAGCTCCGTTCCCTTCCCTACTCCAGCCCCTCAACGTCCTTTCTGAATGGAGGGCCCAGAACTGGACACAGGACTCCAGGTGTGGCCCTGAGGATGCGGCTGCTGGGACACTCAGAGGTTGGACAGGTCACTGGGATGGCTCGGACTCTGTCCTGTGCCCTGCCGGACAGAGCTGAGCTCTCAGAGACCCTTCACAGCCCCACGCGCCAGCACAAAGCTCCTGCCTGCAAGTGCTGTAGCCACTCGTGGCCTCCTTTTGTTTAAAAACTCCACAGCTGTAAATTAGGAAGGAAAATCAGTAGATTTAACTCGCATTTCCTTACCAGGTTGGGACTTGGCTGGAGTAAATCTCAAAAGAGTGATTGCGTTATTGTTCTCAAGCCTAGGCTGAATGCTTATTTAGGTTAAAAATAGCTAAAAATCATATCTGGCCAAGCTTTGGTGCTAGGTCATTTCATCCGTCTTAAGCACTTTTTTCTTCAGCAGTGAAGGTCAATAAATAATCTGTCAAAGATGTGTTTCACGGTAAATTTAAATACTTTTGAAATGCAATGTAGCAAAACTGCGTCAATTAAACCACCATATATTTTGTTCTTCTGATTCATATCAGTCATGTCACCAGCACTGCAGTAGGCACTGTGTGGTAACCCTTAGGAGCAGCAGCTCCCCAATTACTGCTGCTGTTGGCAGAGCTGATAAAGACAATTATGCCTGGAAACAATTAATTGTGTTAACAGAGCCTAAGTTATATGCATCACTTGGCATGCACCACCTTCCTGGCCTGCTTTTGTCCCTACGTGGGTGTGGGTGTGTGTATTATTTCCGTGTGTGTAACACTGGAGAGAGAGCCAGAAGGAAACAGGAGCCAAGGGAGCAGGGGAGGGAATGGCCACGTGGTCCTTGTCCTTTGGAGTTGATAGTTTTGATCTAACTGGGAGGAAAAAAAAAAAAAAAATCCATATAGTGACCGAATACAATTCTGATGCAATGAAGTTGCAGTGACACTCAGGAAGTGACCCAGCAGTTCCTGGCAGGACACAGTGATGACGTGACAGCTTTATGGTTGTTCTTTCGTCCTATAACTAAACTCAGCTCCCCACGCCTCTCACCCTCCCAGAAACCTTCTTTGTCATTATTATCCACAGGGAATTACAACCTACAAGGTGACCCTGCTGGAGGAAGCTTTCCAGGCCTTCTGGCTGCTCGGTGCAGAGGCGCTCCCCAACCCTGGCGCAAGCTGGGTGCTCTCAGAGGGAGGTGAGGGCGCGATGTTTGCGCAGCAGGAAGCTGAGCCGAGCCTGCCCAGGGTGGGGAGAAGGTGTTTGGTGATATGGGCATGTGCCATGTATGACAGCACTCACCCACCCCAGCACACCTGCCTGCTGCAGGGATGCGCTGTGCGCCAGGTGAGTCAGCAGCTGTGCCCTGGGCACTGCCATGGGTTTGCACAGTCACCGCAGCCCTGCCTTGTTGTTGAAACCCAGGAGATAGTCGCCCTGCCAGCACCATTCCACCTACCCTGTACTTGTACATGGCCGTCCAACAGAGTTACAGCCGTGTGCTAAAGCTGCTGGAAATCTGCACGTGCAAACACACGTATAGATCTACACACACACACAAACAGAGGAATTAGTTGAGGGATTAGGAGAAGCCCTTTCTTCCCAAGAACGTCGGTGATTTGAACTTCATACCATAACTAAATAAATGGTTCGGGGGGGAGTGTGGTTTGGAAGAGTCTGACTCAGCTTCATGTTGTAAATCTAGTTTTACCACTGCCTCGCTGTGTGATCCTGAGTGGAGTTCTCAGATTCCCTCAACCATGGTGCCTTTTGCTTAAAAAGAGGAATAATAAGAACTGCTCAGTCACAGGTGAGAACGTAACTCATTGTGCTCAAGTACAGCAAACATTGAAAATACTGCTTCTCCCTGGGTAGGTAATTTGGGTTCTGGTGATGGTGGAGAGGAGTCTGCATTAAACATCTGGGCTGCTTTCGAGTACTTTGGGCAGCACCTGCATGTAATTGAGTTTTCCAGTTGTCCAGAAAAGCAGCTGAGGCTGAGACACAAGATAGAAGTCAACTGCTTTTGTATAATTATATTTTCTGTTTGGACAGGTAGGAGAGTGCCTTCCCATTCTGCAGTCTTCGTGGAAGATAAAGGTTTTGTGACAGCACATCACTTGGACAGGATATGAAGGATTGCAGATAAACCAGGATTTTGAGCTACAGGGTTTATCAAATATTGCAGTGCTGCAGGCTGGGATTTATCATCTCCCCAGGCTTGGCTCCTATTTGCCTTTGCTGAAATCCTTTTGAAGGGTGACAGCATTCGAGTACATTAGAACTGTAAGCAGGCAAAGTACAGAAGTCAGGATTTCTTATTACAGGAGAAATGGGGGAAAAAAAATGTGAAGATTACAGGGGAAACCATGTCATGGTGAATAAGAAGTCAGGCTCCAATCTTGGGGAGAACTGGCATCCAGACTAGTTTAAATAAGATGTTAGATTTTTTTTTTCTCTTTAAACTTGATCTTGAATTTCCTTCTGGTACCTCATATCCTTTTACGGTCAGTAGCACTGCACTCATGCATATTTATTAGATTTAGACATATTTTGCAAGTCACCTTCACATCTTATTTTCTTTTCCTGGACAAACTGGTTGGTTATGTACACACTGAATTTGCAAATCTCATCTTTGGTGTGTATTAACCCCTATTAGTCTGGTTGCTCAATGTGCAGATAATTTTTTGGGCTTATTTGCAATTTAACTTCCTTCTGTGTATTAATCACAGCCCATACTTCTGTTTAGATTTCACAACCCAGATTCCTTCACGCATGGAAATGACCTGTGTGTTCAGCATCCTGGCAGAGAAGCAGCCGTTCTGTTTGAGAGATCAGTGCTCCTCCTGTCTGAGAGAGAGCAGGAATTAGGTGTTTGTAAAGTACCTTCTTTCCAGGGAGCCACAGGTGTGAGAAGAGCAGCAGGTTTATATACCTATATTATATACTTATTTTCTTTGCCTTAAGCTCACAGTGAAGCTGGAATAGAAGAGGCAGATATTATTTTTCCTCCCCAGACTAAACCACATCTCTGAACCCGAGCTAGAAGCACTTTCTGTTTGCTTGTGGCACTTCCAGACCTGCTGAAGGCCTAGAAAGTGCAGCCACTGAAACACACACAGTTTCTTATTGAGGCAGAGGTTGGTGTGCCAGGAGACAAGTTGTTGGAATAAACACAGCTGTGTTTTTTTCATCACTGTGTGCTCATTTACTGGGTCAGTCAGCCACAGCCCCTGGCTGTGCAAAGGTACAGGGTAAATCCCTGTCCCTGGGGAAGTGCTGGGACTGTAGGATCCACTCTCAAATTTCACCTTGCGTGGGGTTTTCTGTTGTTGAAATCAAATAAAGCTGTGGTTATACCCATTACAGGGAAGGGTTAGAGTTTATTAACAGTGAGGAAAACAACCTGCCATGGGTTATATAGTCAGCTTTGCAATCAGTTGTGCTTCCAAATGCTTAATTGCTTACACTTCTGCCAGGACACTCTTCAGCACCCCCAGGTTAAGGTTTCAGTCGAACCCCTCTGAGTTCCCTGGGAGGACTTTTCCCTTTGAAGAAAAGAAACTTTTTCTCTCCATCACTCTAATTGAGAAGCTCTTGAACTGATTTTGCTCACGTTCCCCTGTAAATGTCAACTCTGGGCAAAGCCACAGCCACAAAATACTACAGCCCAGGGTTTCAGAGGGAACAGTGGCCTTGTTTCCAGGAGAATAGCCTGAAACACAGACTGCCCACAGGCAGCCAGGCCCAAGGGATTGGGCAGCTCCAGGAAGCAGCTCGTGTTCCAGCACTGGAGCAGTTCCCACTGCTGCTTTGGGTGAAGCAGAGCTTTGCTGCCAGGCTTAGTCTGGCTAATGGGCATCTCTGACCCTGATTTTCACTTCAAAAAGAAGCCGTAGTTGGAATGATTTAGAAAAGCAGGATTTTCTGTAGAGTCCCAGGGCTTGTGCTGGCAAAAAATATCTGCATTAGATTAATTCTGCTGGATCCCCGGTGGGGTGTGGAGCTCCCACCCATCTTCCAGGGCAGAAGAAAACCCTCATGGCTTTAGCACACAAGCAGTGCCACTTGTCACATGCCAACAGCACAATAAAAGGCCACAGGATGAGAGGGGCAGTGGAAAAGCAGCTCTGAGTGATCTGGATGCAGAAGAGAGAATTCAGCACCTGTGGCAATGAACAAAGTCAGGCCCTATTATCAGCTTGGACTGGTGCCACCAGCAGAGACAATCTGCTGTTTCCAGTGTGCCATTTCAGTTGAAGCTGTCTGGACCTGACCTGGGAATACAATGCTGGGATTAGCATCACAGCAGGCTTGGGAAACAGGGTTCCCTTCCTGAAATTCAGTGTATTTTCTGCAATAAAACTAATCTGATTGCATCTTCCAGTTCCCTTTTTGCAGCCCTGCCTGGGAGGGACACACAGGATGCAATCAAATTCTCTTTCTTGGCATCTCATGTGCTAATGATCATTGTCCTACCAGTACTTCGCAGGGTGAGTTGGCTTCCCTAGTTCCCAGGTAACCCAATTTGGGTTTTCCCCCAGTTTTTCAATTAAGCAGAAATTAATTCCACTTCTGTGTACCGGTGGCCACATTCTGCTCCCACGTACTGATAAAAATGCAGAATTAATCACTTGCCTGTCAGCGCTGGGTGGAACCCCCAACCTCCTCATACCCACAGTGCAAATTTTCATCAAGCAGGAACTCCTGGCCATTTATTGAAGGGGTGATGGAGGAGTTCAGAGTGCCACATGGGTTCCCTCATCAGAGGGAGGGAAAACAAAAAGATCTTGTTCTTCTGAGGCACAGATTGTTATCATATCACAAAAGCCAGCAGCTGAAAAGATTCCAGTCAGGAAGCACCATGCCTTGAGAATGGGTTAGACTGCCTGTCCTTCCCTGGGAGACTGACACCCATCGGGATCTGGGATGAAAATGAATTCTCCCGACTGCTGGGCTCACAGCCATTATCAGATGCTCAAGTGTTTTACATACCTCCTTCTCTGCAGGTTCCTCTTGCCATTCCCCAGGACACGTGCAAGGGCAGCTGCATTCAGCTGTGCTGTCACATGAACATTACCTTGAAAACCCGGAATGCAAAGAACATCCCCAACCAGAGCGGCTCGACGTTGAGTGGCAGAGGTAGTATTTTATTTTTTTTGAGCATCCCTCCTCAAGGACACTAAATTTAGAGTTTGTAAAACATCACTAAATGAAAACAAAACATTGCCAATAACAAAAATGCAAACCTGCTGAAAAGGAAAATGCAGCAGCATTCAAGTATCAGAAAACATGAGAGCTAAAGTGCTTGAGAGAATTTCTTAACTATGCAGAATCTGAAGTCAGTGTTCCCCTAGAAATGCTATTTTTAAAACAGCACCTGCCTGGCTGCATAGGATTTATCACCAATCTATAGCAGGGTAACACTACTAAGCCAGAGCCATTACCCCAAAGGGCAAGGAGCAACACATTTCTTTCTATCCCTCATACTATAAATTATATCCCTCATGATATAAATTATATTCAAAGAAACACGTTATAAAGTTCAGGCAGCTGAAGTTGGACTTCAAGGAACGTGACTGTACGGATTTCCCATGCAGTGAAGTCGCTAGCATAGCCTGAAGCTGAACAAAGCTTTGGTGGGATTTATAAAGTGCTGTCTTTTAGTGTTTTATGCCTGTCTTTAGTAGTGTTTTTTTTTCACACCAGCACCGGGGTTGTGAGTTAAAAAAAATTCTGAAGTAACAGACCAATTCTCAGTGGATGCCGGAGCCAGACAGACATTGCGCAGTGCACACAAAAAACGTTAAAAAACTACAAACAAATCAAACCAAAAAAACCCCAAGCCCCAAAACCTAACCCAGTTATGGTAAAACATTTCATCCTTAAAAACAAACACCCACCAAGCACCAAGAGCAAATCAGAAAGTAACATCTGCCTCCCGGTCCCCTGGCTTGTCCCAGCAAGGATGGATACTACATGATACAAGCTCAGCAGCAATGGTTGGGAGCCTGAGCCTGCAGGCACTCAGTGCAAAACTCTCCCGGCATTCAGCTCCATGGGAGTGATCCAGTTTTCACCGAAGCCAAAGGGAACTCCCTCCAGGCTTCAGCCAACTTTGGATTAGCCCCATAGACTGACAGAGGGAGCAGGACCTTGTTTTACAGTCGCCCTTTTTCTATCCAGCCACAAAAGCCACCCCCTGAAATTCCTGGAGGGGTTTTCAACCTTCCCCTCCATGCATGCATTTAACATCCATTACAGTTAATAGCAGTTACACATGCAGATCGATGGGAGAAAAGTCCCAGTCGAGAGGAGTTACTGGTAGTAAGAAAAGAAACCCAGTAGAAATGCTGGGAATCGCTAAAGACCCAGCTCCCTCGGGTAAATCCCTGTTTTGCCAGCTGGCAGGTGCCCGCCAGCCCGTCCTGCAGGAAGCTCTATGGAGTGTGTTGGGGTGTGCTCGGGTGTGTGACGCGGGGCGAGCCAGCGGCGCCGTTCTGCCACCTCCGTCCAGCGTCCCAAGGAGCGTCCGAGCGCCGGCCGCGGCCGCCCTCACTTGGGAGCCGTGTTGTTGTAATCGTCCCGTGCCGCGGCCGGCAGGGAATGGTCTATCCTGAACTCCTCCTCCAGCCCACCAGGAGCCTTGGCCAAATCCCCCCGGGCTGCAGGCTGGACGCTGTCCGTGCCGCCCCCCTCCAGCCCCAGGATCTGTCTCTGCACCAGCTTGGAATAAAGGCCTCCTTCTTCCATCAGCTCCTTGTGCGAGCCCTGCTGCACCACGCGGCCCTTGTCCAGCACAATGATGTTGTGTGCCCTCTCCACAGTGCTCAGCCTGTGAGCTATGACAAGCACCGTGTGGTTCTGCAAGTCGCCGTAAATCGCCTGCTGAATCTGCGGGGAGAAAAGGCGTTAGTGCCCGGGCACTGGGAGAACAGCAGCTTTGTGGTCAGTGTCCAGAAGCCTCTGGACGGGAGGTTTGATCTCCTCTGGCTCCCTGCAGCACTACCAGCACCAGTATGTCCAGCCCAGCTGCTGGCTGCAGCCCAAAGACCATCTCGGTCCAGCCAGGTGAGGTATGAACACAGGTCTGATCCTGCAAGCTGGGGACGTGTTACAGCTGGGCCCCAGATTTGGAGGCCACGTGGTGCTGACAGAGACTGCAGGAAGCCGATACCTGGTGAATGCAGCTGCTCAGAAAAGCAGGATTCTTTCCTGAGTGTATCGAGGCAAGGCAAGAGAGGTTTTTTTTCAGCCAAGAGACAATAGCACTGACGTCTAAAGGCAGGCAGGTGGCCATCAGGCACATGTCACATTGACACCCCTGGGTAGCCAAAACCAGCCCTGGGCTGGCATCAGGTACCACGCACGTGGCTGAGGACCTATGAGGCAGCAAGCTGCTCCAAGGTCGGACACTTATGCTGCCCCAGCAGGATTTGTCCTCTGGGATCGGAGGCACGTCCTCAAACCCCAGCCTTGAACAGGCTTTCCCTCATGTCATTGCATCAGTGAGGCCAAACTGCTGCTGGTACAGCGGTTTGGTCATCACATCCCAGAGAGATAAACCAGCTCACAGGATGCTCAAGGCTTTTCCTGCAAGTGTGGCTTCCTTGGTGCCTCGGCTGGGATTTGAGCTCAGGCAATCCTACTCTCCTTGCTGCAGCACCATTTTATAGGGTCTTCCTCTGTATCCTGTCCTGAAAGGCTGCACGGAGTCTCTGTATGCCAATGAACACTTTCCACATTGAAAAAAATCAGCAAAGATCCCAATTTCATCAGGTTTGTCAGGCACTGGCTGCTGCGAGCATGGAATTGTTGCTTTCCTGGTGGCTACAAGAGCATTGGAAGCAAATTCCTGCTACAGAATTAGCAGCTTACTCAACCCTCTGATTGCACCATGTCAAGACTAAGCTTGCCCACAGGCTGGAAACCAAAGCTACAGTCTGTCCTCCAAACCCTCTCTGGCCCAAACACCCAGGTCACCCACTCACCGCGTGCTCGCTCTCTGCATCCAGCGCGCTCGTGGCTTCATCCAGGATGAGGATGGGAGGGGCTCGGATCAAGGCCCTGGCAATCGCCACTCTCTGCTTCTGGCCACCTGACAGCTGAGCTCCTTTTTCACCTGCCTCTGTTGGGTCAAGGGGGAGAGGAAGGGGTCAAAATACAAAACAAATCAAGAGCTGCCACAAAAGTCCAGCTGCCAGGGCCAGCAGCGGGGTGGGTACCTGTGTGGTAGCCGTCTTGTAGCTCGGTGATGAAGCTGTGGGCATTGGCCTTCTGGGCAGCCTGAACCACAGACTCGAAGGAGGCAGAAGTTAAGCCATAAGAAATATTATCTGCAATAGAGCGGGCGAACAGCACGGGCTCTTGGCTCACCAGGGAGATCTGCAGGAAGCAAGGGAGAGGCAGGGGTCAGGAGCAAAAGATGCACTGCACGGCATCTCGGATCGTTGGTATTTGTTCCTGATGAGCAAGGACTGAGATCAAGATATAAAAGTGTTATGAACCAAGATATAGAAGTGCTCAGTGTGAGCTTCCAGTGAGGATGCCAATGTCAGGGTGCCCAGTTTGCATCTTCTGCTGGCAAGCCATTTTGCAGGAAAGAAACCTGATGTAATGCTGGCACGTCGGCATCTGGGATGGGCTTCCCCCTCCTAAAGCCTGCTGTGGTTTTGCTCCAAATCTATTATTGCCATCACTGTTTGCTTTACCCAGAATGGAAAACCAGTTGCTGGGATAAGTCAAGCTGCAGAGACCCTCTCCCAGGCCCTTGCTGATTTTCCTTTCAAGGCCAGTAATCACACTTGGGCCCTGTGAACGAGCCCTCTTGCATCTTTTAATCCCAAATGAGCAAGTTAGGGAGTAACTGCTGCAATTCCTTAATTGCTTAGCAACAGCCTCCCTGTCCTGTCCTGCCTCCCAGCCATGGCTGCTCACTCTCACGTTCGGCTGCTTTATCAAACCCTTGATATTGGAATAAATCCAACCTTTCAAACTATTACTCAGAACTGTGCATGAAGGGAGCCAGGGGGACATGGTCATATTTTAATTGACTTCTCCCCGTGTTCCTAACACCACACCAGGCTTTCTAAGCTGAAAGACTTGCTTGGCCTTTGATTTTTGCTCCGTACGGGCAGGGAATGTAAATTAGTCACAGTGACTTTGGCTTTCCAGCCTGTCTCTGATCAATTGTTTTCAGGTTTTCCTGCTGACTGCTGAGGCCATTTGCTCTGGGGGCAAACAAAGGAGGCAGTTACTTGCAGAGATGAAGGCTGATCTGTGCTGACACACAGATGAGAGCTGAGGGGCCTGGACCCCTCTTCCTAGGCAAACCACCAGCCCCTCTGGTGCTCCAGCTGCTGCCAGGATCCTGAGAGGTTTAACTCCCCATTAGCTGAGAATTACTCTTAAGATCTTAAGGTAGAAAGTGCTGGAGAAATGCAAGACTCTTTTTCCAAACCCAATTTAGATGATAATTAATCCAACAGCCAAAAACATATTTCTACTGTGTTGGCCAAAAAATACCAAACTAAACATGTTTTTTGTTCTGTTTTTGGAAGGCTTCCCCTTCCCCTTGAAACCACCCTCCGTCCCTTTCCCTTCCACCCCCACAAATTATCCGAATTAATTTCTTGGACCGCTTCCAGCCTCCAGCTTTCTGGACATTTCTGAAGCCGCCAGATCAAACCCAAAGCAACGTGCAGCAGTGCCATGCATCCCCCTCTGGGCTCTGCAGGTGGTAAGTGGACTAAGCAGCACACAGGTATGACAACCAGAATACACGTATCAGTCGCTCGTACCACGGAGTGCAGGTACTTGTGATCGTACATGTTAATGGGACGCCCATCCAGCAGCACCTGCCCGTCCTGCAGAGGGTAGAAGTTCTCCAGGATGTTGACACAGGAGCTCTTCCCACTCCCTGAAGGACCCACCAGTGCTGTCACTTTGCCGGGGTGCAGGGTGAAGGACACGTTCTGCAACATGGATGGGAGAGCGTGCTCAGGTCCGGGCTTTTCTCATCATCCTGGGGCACTACACAGACAGACAGCCAAAATCTGGCCAGAGTGACCCTCTTGCCTTGGTGATGTGCCACATCAGCCATTTCTCCTGGCTCTGGGGAAGCAAAAAGCCTCCAAATTGCTTCAGATTTGCCTGCTGATGTAGCAGGTCCTCTAAAAAGTAAACTGACCTCTTTGCTGCCTCCCCCTGCCTCATTGTCCCAGCCCCTCTCCCACAGAAACAGTCTGAGGCAGCTTGGCACAAAGCCCTGTACCACACTGCCATGTTTATTGCCTGAGCAGGGAACAAGGGTTTTATTAATAAATCTCATTCCTTGTAAGAAAAGCCGGCCCTGAACACCCGCTGTTCCTTTTAATCTGTTTTCCAGCATGTGCTGAGCCTGCCTTTACACATCTCTGACAGGCAGCTGCCACTCCCCACGGGCTGGGGTTTGGTTCTTGCCAGGATGGAGCTGCAGCACACGGTGCTGGGAGGGCTCAGTGCCCACAGGGCTCACCTGGAGAACCTGCGTTGCAGAGCGAGTGCGGTAGGAAAAGGTCACATTCCTGAACTCCACCTTCCCTTCCACGTGATCCGGGGCCAGGGACCCGTCGTGCACCATCGTGGGCTTGCGGTCGATGAACTCAAAGACCTTCTCAGCAGCTCCCACTCCCTGCATGAGGCCGCTGTACACGGAGCCGATGGACTGGAGGGGAAGAGGCAGTGGTGAGACCCTCCCAAGTGATGGGGAAATCGGTCAGTGCCACTCGTAAGGAGCATGGCTGAAGCATTCCCAAGTCTCCTACAGCCTGACATTGACTACAGTCATCTAGGAAAAGAGAACATTTCCTCCTCTGCTGGGTATAACAGCAGAAGGATAACATGGAGAATCCAGGGAAAGGGCATTTTTCAATATTAAATCCAGAGCTGCAGAACAGTTTGTACTGCAACTGCCCCTCCCATCAGGAGGGGAAAAAAAACCCCAAACCAAACTAAATCCACACCAAAACCACAGCTTGGAAACCCCACCAGAGCCTGCAGCCATCCAAACAGATGGTGAGAACCAGGCGAGCTGCCTCCAGCTCTGCTCTGTCCCTGCACAGAGGCTGAAGCACCACCAAAGCCACATCTGGCTGTGAGGAAACCTCGACTGGATCATTCCTGCCTGGATTAGCCAAGTTCATGCCTCTGCAGGGGGAAGGCAGCCCTGGGTGGGCTCTACCATCCCACCCACAGTCCCATCTTGCTAAGGTGCTGCCAACGCAGCAGCTTGCAGCCTATTCCAGGGAAAGGGAAAAAAAAAGTAATATAATTAAGTTTTTAATGAAGCCTGAAATTTAACAGGCAGCTTTGCAATCCCTTCATTCTTCATGCCAGGAAATGTGCTTGGGAGGCAGCCAGGGCTCTACCCTTCAGCAGGGCCAGCCCAACCCCTCTGGTCCCAGCTGCCTTTTTGGGGGACAAGCTGCTTCAGGAACAGTAAGGGTGTGAGACCACAGCAAGAGAGGAAGGGGGAGCAGAGGGGATAATCCCCCCTCTGGCAGTGCCACAGCACCAAAGAAATGTGTCACAGGAAAGTCAGCACTGGATCTATCCCTGAAATTGCCCTGGGACCTTCTGGGAGATAAACATCCTCTTGACATGGGGTAGCCCAGAGGGTGCTGAGGCCCTGGCACAGGGTGCCCAGAGAAGCTGTGGCTGCTCCATCCCTGGAAGTGTCCAAGGCCAGGTTGGATAAGGCTTGGAGCAACCTGGGATAGTGGAAGGTGTCTCTGCCCATGGAATGAGATGGACCTTAAGGTCCCTTCCAACCCAACCCATTCTGTGATTCCCTGCTAAAACAGACTCACCTCCATGCAGTCTCCCAAGACGAACTCATAAATGATGAAGGATATCAGATTTCCACTTGTCATTTGCCCGGAGATCACGAGGTGCCCTCCGTAGTAAAGGATGCTGACCTGGACCACCAGGAGGGTCAGCTGAAAGCAAGAAAACACCCCAGAATCAGCAAGGACAATGGATATTTTGGTGCATTTGTCATTACTCACACAACAGCCCGAACTTCGTGTGCTGACATTTATTCTTTGAGCCCTGAGCTGAGGATCCCTGACAGTGCAGCTGACAGCCCTAGGAGTGAGCATGGAAATGAGAAGGGAAAGACAACTCGAGTACATGGGCTGATTTAAAGAGCTGGGCAGATATCTTTCAACAAAACAAGTCCCGAGGGACCACAGAAGGAGGGAGAATTTCTCTGAAATAACAGAGCATCTCATGAACTTCTCTCTTGGACTAAGGTCCTCAAGTATAATAATCTATGTTCAAATTATCCACGGCATGCAGTCACCTCACCACTAAAATAAACTTTCTGTTATATGAGTGTGACACATTTTAATTTAGAACACAAAATCAAGCCAGGAGTTAATGCAGAATATCCTCCTTGCATGTACAAGTCCCTGAAGCATAACCTCAGCTCTCATCTGAAGTCAGTGTGGGGGCTACCACCTACTCTAGAAAGGAGACAGATCAGCTCTGATGTGACAAATACCAGCCCCTTTTATTCAGCTGGTTTTGTTCCACAGTGCCCAGGTGCTCCAAAAAGCAGCGATGTCCTGGTGCCCTGTGGGACCAGAACAGGCTGTAAATTCACACACACAAAAATACAGGGGAAAAAAATTCCTCCTCTATTGCTCTGCCATGATCTGACCTTAAGCCCCTGCGTTCCCTCCAAGAAAGACTCCACCAGGGCTGAGCTATACCCATTGTCTTCTTTCTACGTGAGCCCTGCAGGAGCGGTTTTTTGAGGGGTTTTGCCTTCTTAGACTTGTCAGAATCAATGTCAACCCAGTTCATGCTCCAGCTTCACCTAGGAGCCCAGAAACGATGCTAACAATGCTCCCATTTTGCTTCCAGACTTGGGAAGCCTTAATAAAGTCTCTCACAGCTGCACGAAGGCACCATAACTCACAAACCTTTCACCAGGGACTGCTTCGATCCCTGAATGCACAGAGTTAAGGGCAGCCTCACGTGAGGGTTTTGCCGACGCTGGAGAAATCCCAAACCATCTGCTGTTAAATGATGAAAAAGCATTTTGCAGGAAGAGAGGGAAAAAAAAAAAAAAAGAAAGAAAAGCCCAAAGCCAAAGCCCAGCAGCCTCCCCCTGCCACCACCCACACGCAGAAAATCTCCATTCCTGAGCAGAAGCTCAACCAAGGCCGTGGCTGCTCCCCAGCCGGAGGCCTGGAGCAGAGCTGGCACAGGCACACACTGCAGCACACAAGGGCACGGGCTGCTCCACGACCTTGAGCTCTTATCAATTATCTCCCTGTTTGCAGGGGAAAACAGGCAGTTCCATGGAGCAACGCAATGCTGCCTCGGGGCGGGACGGGATATATTTTTTGATGGGTGAGAATAATAAATGATCAAGAGCCCAGGGATTACTGGCAGTGGACAGCAGGGCTGGGCTCGTCCCGCAGAGTTCCCTGGGAGTGGAGGAGAACCACGTGCAGGCTCCTTGTGCCCTTTGGGATCCAGAGAGACTGCCCTGCCCATTGCAGCCCCACGCAGGGAAGCCCCAGGGCCATCCACCTACCCCACTGGACCAGACGTAGTAGGTGTAAGCCATGGCCTCCCGCTTGTTGAGCTTGTACACCTGCTGCAGCTTCTGCCAGTACACGTTGGCCTCCGTCTCCTCGTTGGCGAAGCTGCGGACGGTCTTCATGGCCGAGATGGTCTCCTCGGCCGTGTTGTTGGCCTTGGCCAGGGCGCTCTGCACATCCTTGGAGAGCTTCTGCAGGGAGCAGAGGGAGGCAGAGGGGGCTCAGAGGGTGCCAGGCTGCCCATGGTGTACCTCCCTGCTCGCCCCGGTCTCTGGGACCCCACCAAGCGACTCCAAAGGGAGAGGAGAGGTGGCGTGAGGACAGGTGTGCACATACAGGACATTCCACGGCCCAGCCACCTCTTCTGTCAGACCTGAGATGCTTCCACTCCTGAACATGAAGCAAGGTAAGTGCCCAGGCTACACCTGTGTGCCCACACAGGTTTAATGTCACCTTCCTGCCCCCACTGCTGGCAGCAAAACACTCCAGCATCACTCCCACTGGCTCCAAGGCCACCCACAAACTCCTTGATGGCTTCACAGGGCGACCAGGCCAGCACTGTGGCAATGCCAGCTGCTCCTGCCTACCTGGTAGTACTTCCCATAGACATCAGACACCAGCATGATGATGGGGAAGCCCATGAAGGTGACGAGTGAGAGCTTCCAGGAGAGGCTGAACATGAAGAAGATCACGCCCGTGGCCTTCACCACGTTGCGCAGGAAGATGTTGATGTTCTGGGACACCAGGTCGCTCACGATGGTCGTGTCCGACGTCAGGCGGGAGATGACGTCCCCTGCAGCAACGAGGGGTCGGGGAAGGGGAGAGCAGGGACGTGTCACCACGGCAGGTCACTGCCTAACCATGTCCCATGTCCCGTGCCAGGGGCCAGATGGAGCTCCCCATCCAACCAGCTGGGGGTCTGAAGGGTGGCATGGAAGGGGGGGCAACTTTCCACTGCTGTGGGTGCAAAGCAAAACAGAGGAGCTTGGATTGCTGCACGCACAAGGGGCAGGAGATGCACCTGAAGGCACAAGCTACATCCCTGGGTCACCAAGCATGGCTGTAGGACAGCAAAGGGGACTGTGGCAGCATCCTACACAGGCCAAACACAGTCCACAGCCTGGAGCTGACCCAAGGGACCTGAGGACATGGGTCCAGCTACTGAGGGATGAAGCTCTGGCGGTGCCTTTTGGTGGAGCTGAGTGTTACAGCCAGCAAACATCACCCTGAACTCCTAAATCCTTGGCCTGTGTTTGAGTCCAGCTGAATCCCCACGCTTTTGTGCAAGTCCAGGGTTACCCGACCTCACTTCCAGTACAACATCTCTGCTGTCCTCAGCTACCAAGGCACTGTGCAGTGACTGCTAAATACAGCAACAGCCTCAAAACTAAAAATACCACCAAGAGAAAATTAAATGTGTGGAAGTTACACCAGAGTGGCACAGCCTGGGACCAAGACTGGGACAGGACTGAACTGCAAATGGGGAAAGCAACAAGCACGTCCAGCAAGATTCACACATCTGAGGTTTCAAGGACTGGAGCAGAGCTGGAGAGCGGCCCACCAATAGGCACTGATGGCAGGAAGGAAATGGGAGTTTTGGGGGTGACTGGAAATGAGCACATCAGCCCTGGGACTGCTGGATGCCACGCTGATGGGTGGCAAGGGGACATCCCCACGGAGGGAGGCAACTGAAAGGGAAGAGCTTTCTGCCTCTATTTCTAACCACAAACACATGGGTGCTGCCTCTGGCTGCTCCCCATCTGCTGTATGACAGCAGGGCAAGCCAAGGGGAAGAAAAATCTGGGATGGGATAGAGGGGTTAGAGCAAATCCAGGGGAGAGAGGAACCAACCTGTGCGATTCTCATCAAAAAAACTCATCTCCTGAGACACCAGCGACCTGAAGAGGCAGTTGCGAAGGCGGATGTTGAGCCTGGCGAAGATGAGCGTAAAAACGCCGCCCCGGATACCTGCGGCAAATGAGCTAATTGCAGATAAGAAACGTTATAGAGCCATGGACACGAAACCCTCTCAGCAACACAAACACCCCCATGCCGGGCCAAGGGCCTGGGCAGTGCTAACAACACTTAATCACCAGCCCACACCTCTCCTGGGTGCCAGCAGCACAGTGGTGGCTGGTCCTAACCACGGTAGTCACAAGCTTTGGGAGGGAACACAGCACTGCTGGAACAGCATTCCCCAGGGAACCCATTCCCTGTGTCCATTCCTGCTCCCCCACCTCCAGCAGATGGGCATGAAGGGCTACACAAGGGCCTCGTGACTGCCAACCACGGCCTCTCTGCATCGTGACAGTGCAGAGAATTCACAGCACGTCCCTGGGGTCTGGCAGCGAACTGGCGGAGTGGGTGCCTGTGCCCACCATCACCACGAGCTCCTGTGGGAAAACCCCAAACTCCTCCTTGTCAGGGCCAAATCCAGCCCCTGGATTACCTTCCTATGGCGAGCAGCGACATGACCAGCACTGCCGTGGAGAAGCGATCCATGCTCTTCTGCACCACGATGCCATCGATGGCCAGCCCCGTGTAGTAGGGCAGGAAGGTCTCTCCTGCAGGACAAGCACAGGACGTGGAGGTTCAGCCCCACTGCATGGGATCGGCACAGGACCTGTATTCCCCACTGCCAGAGCCTGTGGACAACCCCATCCCCACCACAGAGATACCAGGCCATCACACAATACCCCTAGTGAGGTGCAGCCCTTAGTGGCATGTGGGGATGTTGCACTCCCAGTGTATTTTATCCCCTATTGCATTTGGTTTGGCCCCACTGCCTTTTTCACCCACCCTGTGCAGCACGTGCCACCCAGCACCCCCAAAAAAAGCAACCCTAGGGTGCTTCCAAGCCCTACCACCATGGCTCTGTCCCTCCTGGTGAGGATGGGACCACACCACAGCCCGCCTGTGGTTCCTTCACTCACCCAAGGCGGCCACGAGGAGGAAGAAGGAGGCGATGCCCAGGAAGAAGGCATCCGGCTTGGTGTAGGACAGCAGTTTATGGATGGTGGGACCTGCTGCCTCCTCCCGCTTGTCCCTCGGGGTGCCCCCATCACAGCTCTCCTCCACCTCGGCGCGGGACTCAGAGCCGGGCCCCAACGCCTCGCGGGAGGAGGTGACACAGGCCAGCAGCTGCCACAGCCCGAAGGTGGCCGCCAGCGCCACGTAGGTCCAGGCAAAGAGCCCCCAGAACCAGGGGTCCCTGATGGTCTTCCGCACCTCTGAGTAGAGCAGCAGCTTCACCATCATGTAGATGCCCATGAGGAGGCAGACGACGGCGATGAAGGTCCGCGATGCCTTGAGGCGCCGGGGGCCATAGGCCGTGTTGGTGGCCACGCCGATGGCAGCCCCCAGCAGCACACAGCTGCGGTACAGGCAGCCCCCCCAGATGTCCAGCAGCGAGTTGAAGATGTTGAAGTGCCGCAGGTCCTGCAGGACATTCCGGCCGCCCTGGCCGTGGGTGTAGAGCAGCGTGGTGACCACCACATCGGCCCCGCTGAGCGCCAGCGTGCTGGCCACCGCCTTCCAGGCGCGCATCCTCGTCGCCGGGCTGGGGTCACTGAGGTGGTGAGGGGCAGCCCTAGCACGGGAAGGACGTGGTCATGTCGGCCTCTGCTGCAGGGTGAGAAGAGAGGGGTTATTCACCCCAGGGAGGTGGTGTAGAAAGGGAAGCAGGATGAGGGGACAACCGTGCCAGTTCCTCACCAACCCATCCTGACCTCAGACATCACTATCTGCTCCTTCCTCCCCTCCCCTGCTGCGCACGCCACGAAGTATTTCATTAAATGAGCAGCACAAACGAAGGCAAACTTCCCTCCCGGACGCCTTCACCCATCCTGAATCCCAAAGCAGACATCTGCACATCCCGATGGGAATCTTTGTCCCTGCTTGCTGTGGCAGCTGCGGGAACAGCTGGGCGGTCCCCAGCCGCTGGGTGCTGCCGTGACATCTGTGCAGCCACGTGTCCTGCGCTACGGAGCCGTGTAGGTGTTAAACTTGGACAGTCATGATCCGAGAGTCCCTGCCCACCTTTCCCAGGACAAAGCTGAAACCGAGCAGTCAAAACCGTAGGAAAGCAGGCGGGAGAGCAGCTCAGCTTTTATAATGGATCCTCCTCATCAAAAGAAGAATAAACCATAGGTACTGCAGCTTGCCACACCTTACTGTCCCCAGCCCTCTTGGATATTAACTCGGGGTAGCCCACTAAACCCGCTGTGCAGTCAGCGTGCAGTTCAATGACACAACAAAAATCCCGAGAGGAAATTAAAAAGGGATTGGAATTCCACAGCTGCGTCCCGTGGGAGAAGAAGGCTCCGGGGCGGGACGCTGCCTTTGCTGTGGCCCGGGGGTCTGTAGGGCAGCAGCGATGGTGGGGCAGGATCTGAACGGACACGGGAAAGGGCAAAAAAAAAGCTCGACTTGCTCTAAGCCGAGTGAGCCGCTCACCTGCTCCGGTGCCATGCCCTGAGGTGCCACGCGTTGGCAAGAGGGAGGTACCTGATCCTGAAATTTGTGCTGGGTAAGCAGCTCGTGACGGTGCACAGTGCGGAAGGCACCGCGCAAGGGGTGCCATGTGTCGGCCACACTCCGGCCTGTGTGGCCGCAGCCCCCCAAAAATCCAACCACCGCGAGAAGGGCAGCCCTTGGCACCGGACAAGCTGCGCCCTTGGGCGAGAGCTGCTCGGTGGTCGGGCAAGTGGGATAAAAAGCGGAGGAAAACAGGGCAGAGGCTGCCATTTGGGGAAGCACGGGGGTTTATGGGATGGGTGGGGAAGGAGGGATGGAGGCAAAGCAGAGCAGCGATGCCAGGGAGGAGCAGGACACGCTTCCCAGGGTGCTCGCTGCTGCCATCCGCTGCAAAGCTGCGCGGATCCGGCCCATGGAGGAGAAGGAGGAGGAGAAGGAGGAGGAGGAGGAATAGGAGGCAGCCACCGCAGCTCCCCACCACCCGCAGCCGTGTCCCCAGCCCCGGAGCTGGAGCCGCCCAAGGTCTCCAGACACATCCCGCCTTCTCCCCGTAGGAGAACGTCCCGAGTGGGGGGGGAGGGAAGGA
>VZRV01002663.1:565480-711840 GCA_013398115.1 Falcunculus frontatus
AGAGCGAGAGGCAGCTCAGCCTCAGCCCGCCGGGACGGCTCTTACCGGCGGCGGGATCGGCGGGATCAGCCCGGTCCGAGCGGCGGCGGCGCGTCCCGGGAACAAGGTCGGTGCTGGGCGTGGCCCCGCCCCCGGCCCCGCCCCCGGCCCCGCCCCCTCCTGCGGCGCGGGCCCGGCCCCGCCCACGGCGGCACCGGGGACCCNGAAGGAAAATACAAGGCAGGAGTTGGCTCAAAAGCAACCGGCAAAAGGGGTCAAAATAATTTTTTAAAATAATCCTTAAAAAGGGGCTGGACAGGGCTTAATTAACCCCTCAAGAGGGGCTTGACAAGGGTTTAATTAACCCCTAACACAGAGGGATCCACTTTCAAGAAATCCAGCTTGTAAATTACTTTTCCCCTTCTCCTCCCACTCCAACTCTGAAGGAATGGAAGGGCTCAGGCTCTTCCCTGGGCAGTGCCCATGCATCCAGGTGGGCTATCCAGGTGACAGAGGGGCAGTGTCGTTATCCCAAAGTTTCCATGTGTTTTTGAAGTGCTGGGCTTAAAAACACCCCTGTGACCCTCACTAGCACAGGAACAGATTTCACGATTCCTGGAGTTCACACCGTTTCTGGAGAGAGCAGAATGGTGACGTTACAAAAGACAAATTCATTTTTCTCTGCCTGGATCACCAAAACCAAAAATACCACGTATCTGTTGTTGATTTTATTTCTGCTAATAAGTGCTTAAAACAACAACAAAAAAAAAATTAAAAAACCAAAACAAAACAACCTCTCACTTCAAGCCCTTCCCACATCCACCAGGAACACAGTCAGACCTGGAGTGACTATTCCTGGCTCAGGCTCACAGCAGGGACACTTTTAAGCTGCAGGAAACATTGTCCGTGGCTAAGCTGGGTCTGGTTTCTGCTTCTCTTCCATCTGCACCCAGATCACTCCTGGGCTTTGGTGCAATCACTCCCAAAGGGCAACTTCCAAGCCACATTCAAGGTGGAGCTTTTCGGCAGGACTTGAGCCTCTCCCTGCCAAACCTAAACGAGGATGGTGCCACCTCCCTCGGTCCGAGGGATGATCCAAGGGCAAACCCGGACCAGGAAGGGACTGAACAGACTCCCTTGTCTGAACCTTCCCCTTCCTTTCTCCCAGAACAGAGCAGGCACATCTGCACCCCGCACTCCCACGCAGCCGGGCCACACACCTCGAGGACAGTCCGTGCTGTCCCTGGCGCCGCAGGACCCCCGGAAAGCCCCAGGGTTAACTGGTTTTCTTCCCGGCGGACAGGCTCTGCTCAGGGGGCAGCACCGTCTCGATCTGGAACGACACAAACTGGCCCTTCTTCAGCTTCTTCAAGGAGCTGGCAGTGCTGCCCCCAAACACGTCGTCTTCCACCTTGAAGGCCAGAGAGGGAAGGCCCCGACTTTTCCTCTTCACGCCCTTGCGCTCCCGCTTGCAGGCCGTGGTCATGTTGGAGATCACCTGTCAGAAGGATTGAGGGGTTGGGCTTTGAGGTGTCACTCAGGCATCAGCTCAACTCTGACACCAGCTCAGTGAATCCCACAGTCCTTAGGTTGGAAGAGACCTCTGGAGATCATCCAGTCCAACCCTGTGTCCAGGCAGGGTCACCTGGAGCCAGGTGACACAGGAACGTGTCCAGGTGTGTTTGGAATGTCTCCACAGAGGGAGAATCCATGACCTCCCTGGGCAGTTCCAGTGCTCTGCCACCCTTAATGGAAAGAAGCTCTTCCTCATGTTGAGGGGGAACTTCTTGTGTTTTAGTTTATGGCCATTGCTCCTCATCCTGTCACTGGGCACCACTGAGAAGAGTCTGACACAATCCTCTGACACCCCTTGAGGATATTTCTACGGATTGATGAGATCCCCTCTCAGTCTCCTCCAGACTGAGCAGCTCCCACAGCTCCCACAGTCTCTCCTCACAAGAGATACTGGGAGTGACTGAGAGTTGGCAGTGTCAAAGATGGATGCACCCGGGGCAAGGGAGGGACGAAGCAGGGGCATCCCAGCCTTGTTCTCACCACCCCAAACCAGCAAGAAACTGCAATTCCACGGCTGTACTCAGAGCTGTCAGCTCTCCATCAGTAGAGGGCAGAAGGGGATCTTGGCTGGAGTGCCACAGAGCCCAGGGAAGCTTTATCACCTCCTGTTAATTACAGCCCCAATCCCTGCCTGGATGCAGGAGAGAGTCAGTGATCCCAACACCAGAAGTTCCATTAGGGATAGGACAGAGCTCTGGCTGCCCCATGCCACCATGTGCAGCTCCATTTCACAAAAGGGGAGCTGAGCTAGTGAGCCTGAGCTTCCAAAGGGATCAGATCCTACATATCCAGCTCCCAGGCCCTCCTCCCTCCTGTCCCGTATTCTTCCTGTCATTCCCTGGCAAGAACAAACACAGTCCAGGCGAGATCAGAGAGAACCACACAGCCCTGAGTGAGTGTAAGAAATGACTGGGCAAACAAAGCACTTGAGCCTTGTCTGTGATTTTTTGGCACGCAGCTCACCAAGCACTTCACAGGGGACACTGAGGTCATTTTTCAAGTGAGGGAACCAAGGAACAGAGAGACGAAATGAGCTGCCCAAGGTCACCCAGCACGTCAGAGACAGTCAGGAGCTGCATGCTGACTTTGCTCCCCAAACCCATCTCCCTGCCCACCAGGCCACTAGTCCCGCTGTCCCTGGCAAACTCCTCCCATTTCGGGGCAGGGTTACTTTAAACCTCTGTAGTTACACAGGATCTCCCTGAAGGCTTCTTGTCCCTGCCTAAGGAGGGACTCCCTCGGCTGATTTGGGATGCAGATTACAAGGCAGGGAGCTGGGCAGGCTGGGACACAGCTCTCAATAGCCTGATGGGGCAAGTCAGTCCCTCGTATTTCATCACCCACCTCTGAGCAGCACCACCAGCAGCTTCCCTGTGCTGCTGGCCCAGAGGGTCCATCCCTGCTCCTGCTGCCCTTGGCACACACTGAGGTGCCACCTCCCACCTCTCCTCTCAGGCCAGGCCCGCACTCAGCTGCAAAATGATTTCAAGGCACCACGGGACTTACAATTTCTTTCACCACGTTCTGCTGCTCCTGCACCGTGGCTGTGAACGGCGGGAGGCCTTCGGCCTTACCGGAGCCAGCCCCCTGCTCTTTAGAGTCCTTGACAAAATCCACCTGCAAGGCACAGATTCGAGTGTTACTCTGCAAACACAGCAGTGACAGAGCTCCTGCAAGGCTCCCCCGGGCTGGGCAGTTACCTCTGAGGACAGGCACACGTATCTGTTGAACATGAGGAAGAAGGGGCTGTACTTGGTGGCGGAGTTGACCGAGGTGCGGAACTCGAAGAGCACGGGGTCCAGGTGCACGTCCCACTCGCTGGGCTTCTCGTTCACCACGCTGCAGATGGAGGATCTGAGCACCTCAGCACTGCGGTCGCCGGGGCTCGTGGGGTCTGTGGGGTCTGCGGGTGTGAGCAGCTGGGAGATGTTCCAGCGCTCGCACAGGTGCCGGCTGACCTGGGAGAACACGGAGATCACGGCATGGCAGCCCCACAGCAGCACTGTCCCCCCTGTGCCAGGAGAGGCTGTGCAGACGGAAACGCTCCCCAGAAATTTAAGAGCGTGGGAAAACGTTTTGTAATGAGTGCTCTCGTGCTTGAAGCTTTCCCCAGCGCTGGGAAGTTGGGTTAATCCCAGGGTAGGGCTGGAATTTCATGCACACGGCCTTTCCTTCTGAGCAGAGAGAACTTGCACCACTGATCCACAGCCTTAAATCCCTGCCAAGGGGAAAGCACTGGCAAATCAGCTCCCACTCCCAACAGGGCTGGGGCAGGGATAAGGCAGCATCAGCTCCTCACCCCTGCTACACAGCATATCACAGCTCTGCCTTCAGGACCTGCTGCCCAAAAAATCTGCTGAACGTTGCTTCCCCCTGAACCACCCCACACCAGACCTACCTCCTCGCAGAAGTCCCAGCTCTGACTGGTGTAAATGTTCTTGGATGCGCCAAACCTGGGCAAGAAGAGGACACAAAACTGGTTTTACTCCATCAGCTGAGGCAGAGCCCGAGGAGTTCCATCTTTATGGGTGCAAAGGGGATAGGAAGGGAACAGGACCCTCCAGTGGTGCTAACGAGGCTGCCATGACCTCACCTCCTCAAGAGCAGAGAGAGCTCTGCTGGTCCCTCTGTTCCAAACCAGCCAAGCCTGTTTGCTTTTGAAGGATGAGACAGCAGGAGAAATGAGAGGAGCTCCTTGCTCTGAATTCAAATCTCTGCTGGCCCCACGTGTTTTCCACAAGGACAGTGTCACGTGGTGACAGGCGCCGTGTGGATGCAAAATGAACACTTTCTAGGAGAAATCTGGGAACGGCTTTAAAGCTTCTGCAGAGAACTGGGACACAGCTCCCTCGGCCTCGGGCTACTCAGAGAACCATTTCTGCCTCTTTCTTCTCCTCATAACAAGGGGATAACAGGCTCTTCCCAAGGACTTCGTAAAGAGCAGCTGAGAGGCCCTGCATGGTCTCTCCTGTAGAAGGGAGAGTTCCTGCTCTTGTAGGGAAACATCGGGAGAACATTGGGTATTTTTGCAACACACCCCAGCACTCCCCACTGCACTGCAGAGGTGCAACAGAACCAACAGCAGAGGAGCCCACCTGTAAAAAAGGGTAGCCAAGGCTTTAGCCACGGAGAAAGGATCTTTCTTCTGCAGAGGAGCAGCCTCCACCCACTTGGTGAAGTAGTCAGTCACCAGCAGGACGTGAGTGTTGCTCTGGCTCGTCTCTGGAAAAGGCCCTGTGTAAACAACCATCAAAAAAAATCAATGTGATGCCGTCATATCCCTCAAACGGGGAAAGTTAAAAACCCAGCCGCTGCAGAAGTGACCACGACTCCCTTCTGCAATGTCATTCGGCCAGAACATTTTCTGTGACCTCTGTCAGCAAAAATACACCCATCAGAGCTCCAGTTCTGGGAATGAAGGCACGCCCACAGCTCCCATTAAGCATGGAGAGGGAACCGAGCCCAGCACAGGGATCATGTTGCACCCTGGGCGGCTGCTGTGGCCTCCTTGGCACCTCCTCAGAGGCAGCTTTCCCTCGGTGCGTGTGGCAGCAGGTCTGCCACACTCCCGGCTGGGGGGAGGAGCCCTGAGAGCCACTTGAAACACTCACTCACCGTGGATGTCTAATCCCAGCACTTCCCAGGGAGATTCCACCCTGACGGGCCTGGCTTTCCGCGTCACGTTCTTGTTGTGCTCTGCGTTCTGGCACGTTTCACACATCTTGATCTGGAGAGGGAAAAGAGGGATCAAAGGACTCAGGAACGTGCTGATGGGTCCTGTCAGACTCAGACTGCACAGGCTGTGGAGGGGTGAGACAGAGCAGAGCTGAGCAGTTTCCTTTCCCCCAATAAAAAGAAGGAGGTGCAGGAAAAAAAGAGGGCAAAACACAACAGGCTGATGCATCTCACCTTTCACAAGGCTCACCTGACAGCTTTCTCTGACACAATAACCAATTTTCTCAACGTGGCCTACAGCTAAGCTATTCTCACCCTGTTTCCAGACAAATTATTTATTATATTTTAACCTCCTGCTGCTGGTTAGAGAAATCCTCAGCCCTAGGATGCTGGAGGAGCTCAGACCGTGCAATGCAAGCACATTCCTTAAACCACACTGCTGCAGAGTCCTGCTGCAGGGAACTGCCAGCAATGGAACCAAGGAGCAGCCAAGGAGCCACTGAGATTTTCCTCTTTCCATAGTTTAGGGAACTGGACAGCTCTGGAAGGAATCCAGACTGCCCAAAGCTAGACTCAGCAACTTGTCTGAAACAATCCCACATTCTCATCCCGGCCAAAACTGCCCTGCACGAGGAGCCTGATGCTTCCTGACACTCAGGGAAAGACATCCAATCTATCCAGCTGCCTCGGGACATTCCGAGATCCACCTGCAGAGTAACTCAGTGTGTGGTTTCTCAGCACAGGCTCAGGGAATGACATCATCCCTGCACCAGGGCTCTTCTGGCTGCTGCCTCGGGACTGCTGCCAGCACCGGTGTCATCGACACGGTCACTGCTCTCCACTTACTTACCCAGTCCACAACATCCTTCACGATGCCCAGCCAGTAGTACCGGCTCTGGATCCGGTGCACGGTCTTCTTCTGGCCCAGGTGGTTCCCGATTTCGGTGAAATGGCTTTCCAGGAAGACCTGACGCCTCCGCTCGGGATCCACGATCACCTCGCGCTTCTCCTCCTTCTTGGGTCCCACGTAGTAGAGGCAGCCGCCTGCGGATGCCAGAGGTTTGTCTCCAACACCACCCTCTCACAGCTGCTCGCCTCCCGAAAAAGAGTCATTTTCCACAGTGGGAAACGCAGCCGAGACCCAGCTCTGGGGCTCCCGCTGTCCCTGGAGGAGCTGCTAAACTGGAACCACCCCTATGCACGCCCAGGGAGCTTTTCTGCACCCAGGACTGCGTGAAATCCTCCGCTACAACAAAGCCACCGTGGTCCCCACGGGGCAGCCGTGGCGCTACCCGGGGTGACACCATCCCCGCTCCGTGCCCCTGAAGCGATGCCAAGGCACGGGGCTGGCCGGGGAGCGGCGGCGATGGCGCTGCCGAGAAGCCGCATCCCCTCCCCACGCCGAGGGTCCGCCACATCCCCCCGTGTCAGCGGGGCCGGCACCCGCCGGGATCCCCCCACACGCTGCCCCCGGGCCCAGCGGGGCAGGCCGCGGCCGAGGGCAGCCCGACACCGCCGCGGTGCCCCCCCCAGGGTCCCCACCGTCCACGACGAACTTCTGGGCGTAGCGCTTGAGGTTCTTCCTCTTGATGGAGCAGAAGCTGGGCGGGAAGCAGCCCTCGGCCAGCAGCCGGTAGATGTCCTCGAACTTGCTGCCGTGGCCGCAGGGCTCGGCCGCCACCACCACCTCCCGCTCGGCCTCCGGCAGCGCCGCGTCCATGGCCGGGGCCGGGGCCGCGCTGACCCCGCCGCGCGCGTCCCCCCCGAGCGCGCCCCCGCCGCCCGCGCGCGCCCCCGCGAGGGGCGGGAGGGATCTCAGGGACCGTCTGCAAATAACCTTCGGCTCCGAGCAGACCCGGCCCGGCCGTGAGGGCTGCAGGGCAGCGGCCTCGCTACGGGAGCGGGCCGCGGTGACGTCACGGAAATGACAAAAACAACCAACGCAAAACCGGGCAGATCGGTCAAATCCCGCCGCTTTCCGCTTCTGCCCCGGTTCGGAATTTACCGACGCGCCCTCACACGGACGGAAGCGGAGCCCTTTGAGGGCTGGACCGAGGCGCGTTCGCCGGTAGGAAACATGTCCGCCGGCCGGCCGTTCCGGGGGTGCGCCTGCTTCTTCACCGACAACATCTTCGTGGGGCGGTTCGGGCTCCACGTGCGGTACCGGGACGGGCCGCAGCTCCGCCGGGACCACGGCCGGGTACCGCGAGGGCGGGCGGGGCCGGGGGGAGCGGGGTCGCGCCGGCGGCCGTGGCGGTGACGTGCCCGTGTGTTGCAGGCGCTGCGGGAGCGCGGCTGCCGGAGCGAGGAGCAATTCCGGGAGGTGCTGCGGGAGGTGAGCGCCGGGATCCCCTCACAGACACCGGGTCACGGAGTCACACCAGGGTTCGGCTGGGAAAGGACCTTAAAACTCATCCAGTGCCGCCCTTGCCATGGGCAGGGCACCTTTCACTGACCCAGGGTGCTCCAGCCTGGCCTTGGGCACTGCCAGGGATCCAGGGGCAGCCACAGCTCCTCTGGGCACCCTGTACCAGGGCCTCAGCACCCTCACAGAGAAGGATTTCTTCCCAGTATCCCATCTATCCCTGCCCTCTGTCACTTTGAAGCCATTCCCTGTGTCCTGTCCCTCCATCCCTTGTAAAGTCTCTCTCCATGTTTCCCGGAGCTCCTTCAGGCCCTGCAAGGCCACACTGAGCTCACCCCAAAGCCTTCTCCAGGCCGAACACTCCCAGCTCTCGCAGCCTTTCCTCCCGGCAGAGCTGCTCCATGGCTCTGCTCATCCCGGTGCCCTCTTTGGACCGGCTCCAGCAGCTCCAGCTCCTCCCTGAGCCGTGACCCAGAGCTGGGGCAGCTCCCGATGCCAGGGGGAGGAGATGGAGACCCTGCCCCGCTCAGGGATCCCCTCAGCAGCCGCATTTCCACACCCCAAGGGAGTTTGGGACTTGCTGAAGCCCCTCGGAACCGGGGCACCGCGTCCCGCTGGAGCCCGGTGCTGGGCAGAGTCAGAGGGAAGAATTCCCCGCGGGCGCTCGGGGTTTATAGAGCCAACACCCTGCCATTAAACGCTGCCATTCAACACCTCCTCCCTCCTCTGAGCCGCCTCGGATTTACTCCGCTGGCTCCCGGTGCCCGGGTTTGTCTTTCCTCGTCCCCTCCTTGTGTCAATCATTTTTAAAGGGAGCCCCGAGATGGGATCAACAGAGGTTCACAATTTATCAAGGAATCTCTGCTGCTTCCCAGGCCAGGGCCGGGGATCAGTCACACAAGCAGCTCCAATGTCACCTGGCACTAAGGGGACAGACAGGTTCTTTGAGGAATTCTTGGCAGAATGATGATGGCAGTAAATCCTGCTGTTAATTAAAGCTTTATTAACTGGGTATTATGATTCGTGCAGCACAGAATTTATGAGTAGAACAGCACAGGATTTCCCCAGGCAGAATCAATGGAGCACAACAGGCAGTGTAATACAGAATTTATACAAGAGCTTCACTTAGGATTTCAAGATCCTAACTTTGGTTGTAATTTATAATCACCTAGATCCTAACCACTTCTTAATCACCCGGGCTCTCTGCAGATCTGCTCAGATCTCCATACAAGGTGTGCTTTATCAATATAAACATCATAAAGTAGACTTGAAAACCATTTAAAAGCACAGGAGTCCCTCAGTGCTGGGAGGAAGCAGATGACAGTGGCTGTCCCTGCCTGTGGGAGGTCACAGCTCTCACCATCCAGCAGCAATTCCAGTCCAAATTTCCCACTTAGGATTTGTAACTGCTTGGTTTTGTAGGCAGTGCTGGGTTACAGTTCCCTGCCCTGTGACCTGGTGCCCAGGGACCTTGGGGCTGGGAGGGAGGGGAAGAGGAAGGAATCTGAGAAATCTCTTTGATTTGTCTGCTCGGTTCCCAAGACCTTCAGGGCCTGATACTGAGGGAAAGGGAATGGACACGGGACCTGCTTGGGCCCAGGGAAAGCTGCTCACTCACCCTTCAGTGAGGACTGTTATAAATTAATGTCATGAGGAGGAATTAAATGGGAAGAGCTGCCTGGATCAGCTGCTCAAACAGCTGCTTGCTCTGAAAGGGCAGCTCAGCCTGTCTCCAGCACACTTAGCAGTAATCCCTTCATGACAGGACTTGTCTCCCTCCCAGCAAATGTCTTTATTTTGGACAATGCTTCTATTGTCAGAACAAACTCCAGATTCAGGAGGTGTCAGAATGCCTGAAAGGGCTGAAACCTCACAGCTCCACTTGGCACTTCCACAGAAAGTCCTCAGTTGCTTTCTAAGCCATCTGTAGAGAGGACATCTCCAACTCCTCTCAGGCATTTGGCTTTCCAGATATTTACTGGACTTGTCTGGACCACAGAAAAACAAAGCAAACACTCTGTCTCCCAGAGGTGCCCCCAAACAAAAATAACTGGTTTAAAACAACAAGCAGATTCCTGGAACTGTTTTAGTCAGCCCTTTTGGTTTCTGACAACATGCTCTGTTGTTTACTTGCAGATTGAGGCAGAAGTGCAGAGAAGAAAACAGTTAATCCATCAGTCAGTGGAACGCAGAGCCATCATTTCTGAGTGCTACAAACCAAAACACCCAGAGGTGTACACTCTGCAGGTACACAGAAGGTTTGGAATCTCTTTTGCACCCCCAAAAAAACTACCTGAGAGTTTATTTTTGCAGTTTATTTCCCCCTCTCCTCGGGATTGCACAGTGCTAAAGCTGCACTGAATTGAAACCCATGTGTAGCATATGAAAACTGAATTTTAGACTTGAAAAACACAGCAGCACAGCGTGTTCTCCAGGCAAGATTCCTGGTGTTACAGCCAGGAAAGGCTCTTTCCTACCATGTCTGTGATAAATCTGTCCAGTTACTCCTAGAAAACCATGAACCAAAGCAAGCAGCAGCTTCCCCACACCACCAGGTAAAACACCAGTGACATTCTGCATTTCCTGCCGTGGAATCAACCCGAATGTGACTCAGCCTTGCTCCCTAGGGACTGTGTAATTCCCTGGAAGTCCATTTCCCTGCTGGGCTGTGCAGGCTGATGGTGTTTCTGTGTGTTTTTCCCATCCTTCCCTCGACACCAGGAATCCTTCCTGGCCCCAGAGTTTCTGGAAATCGTGAGGTTCTGCACATCTCCAGGTGCTGATCTCCAGGGCCTCCTGCGCTACCTCGAGTCCTTCTCAGGTAAAGAAAACAACACCTCAGCCCCACAGATCTCCCTGGTGACAGCTGTTCCCAAGCTCTGTCTTGAACAGCTCTGATCTGACACAAGCTGAGGCAGACAGGATGTTATTCCCTGCCTGAGGAGGGTCTCTGGAGAGGCAGCAGTTCTGCTCTGGATCAGAGGCTGTTGGCTGCTTTCCCATCCCAGCCTGCTGATGTCTCACCAGAGGCTCCAGCTGCAGCAGGGCTGGGGTTTTGGTTGTACCACACCTCACCAGGGAGCCTGCTGAAGGAACACTGCTAGCCCAGGGAGCTTGGTTTTCCCTCCCCAAGTGCTTTGCTACTGCAGACAGTCCCTGTTGGTTAGTCTGGGCTGAAACAACTTCAGTCTAGATTTCAGTCTTTGAAAGAGAGATCTGGGGTTTATGCTTCCCTGGAGGCAGCTGTGGAGCTGTCTCCCTGCCAGAAATGCTGACAAGATGTAGAGGGGAAGAGGCAGAGCTGCCTCCTTTTCTCCAGGCAAAGAGACACCAATGTCTGTGTGCAGGGCTCCTGGATTTGTCCAGGGCACCAGTTCCAGACACAGCCTTCTCCTGCTCTGGAAATGAGGGACCAGCATGAAAAAACAACAAATACATCCCAGAGCTGATCCCAGGGAGTGGTTCCAGCCCTTTGAGCAGCCTGAGCACGAGGTGGAGCCTGTGGATGCTGTGATCTCCCTGACACCAGCACAGTGCAGCTGGACAGGCAGCCAGGAAAATTCCCACCTGGGATTTTCCCCAGCAAACACTGTCTCCCTTCTCCTGACAGATAAGAGGATCTATCGACTCCCAGTGTTCACAGAGGAGTTCTGCCAAGCCTTTGTGGACGAGCTGGAGAACTTTGAGCAGTCGGAGATGCCTAAAGGCAGGCCCAACACCATGAATAACTACGGGGTAGGACTCGTCTCTTGTGCTTCTTCAGGGGAGTGTTCACTGTGTTCACCTCCTCACTCCTCACTCCCTCCAGTTCCAAAGTGCCTCTCATTTTACACGGTGCAGTTTGAGTTCAGTGCCCCCTTGCAGTGACAGCATTAAGGGAATGTTATACGGACAAAAGGAAGGGGGAGGAGAGGGGAGTTGGTGTCTCAGAGCAAAGAGCCCCTTGTGCTCCAGCAATACAAATTTAAACCAAGGAGTCAGTTTTTAAAGAACACTCACCTTTTGATCTTATTACTCTGTGTTTTCCCCCATCCCTTTCCACCTTGATCCTCTCTCCTTTCCCCCGGAGCTGGAGCCTTTGCTCTGAAGTCCTTGATGTGAGCCAGCAGCGGGGCTGGAGAAGGACAGCAGCTCTGCAGCAGCTCAGAGGAGCAGCAGCTGTGGTTGCTCAGCCGTTCCTCTCTCCTTTCCTTATCCCAGGTTCTGCTGAACGAGCTGGGGATGGACGAACCTTTCCTGACGCCGCTGCGGGAGCGATTCCTGCGGCCCATCACTGCGCTGCTGTACCCGGAGCTGGGCGGGGCTTGCCTGGACAGCCACAAAGCTTTCGTGGTCAAGTACTCCCTGCACCAGGACCTGGACCTGAGCTCTCACTACGACAATGCTGAAGTCACCTTGAACGTTTCCCTGGGAAAAGAGTTCACAGAAGGCAACTTGTACTTCGGGGATTTCAACCAGGTACTGAGCACTGCCCACTCCCCTCTCCCTCCTCAGCCTCAAGGCACCAGCTGTGTTCTAAAAAACAATTATTCACTTCTGACACTCAAACCTGCTCTGTCCCTTACCCGTTTTTTGCATGGCTTGGTTGTACAGGAGCCTTTTCTGCTGCAATATTCCAATATTCAGGTTTCAAAGAGAGGACAGAGGCAACTTTGTAGTAGAAACTGGAGTGAAACGAACCAGCCCCTCTTTCCACATCTGAAACTGTGAGCAGGGAGGTGCTGAGAGAGATTTATTTCAGATGTGACTTAAACCTAAATCTCTAGCACCTCTTTTTAGGACAAGAGAAGGGTAAAAGCTCCCATACAGCAGTGAAACATGGTTTTTGATTGAATCTCGTTAAATTCCTTCTGAACTTGGCACTGGGAATGAGGTGCAGTTCATCCTCTCTCCCGTGTTGCTCCCTGTGGGGGAAGAGGTGACAAGTTTGAACGATTTGAGGGACTTTATGGTGTGAGTGAATCCCCTCCCTCTGCTGCAGGATCCCACCCCCGTGCCGCGGTACATCGAGGTGGAACACGTGGCAGCCCGGGGGCTGTTGCACCGAGGAGGGCACATCCACGGGGCCCTTCCCATCGCCTCCGGGGAGCGCTGGAATCTCATCGTGTGGCTGAGATCATCGGCCATCCGGAACCAGCTGTGCCCCATGTGCAACAGGAAACCCGAGCTGGTGGAAGCAGAGGGCTTTGGGGATGGGTTCACAGAGCCCCTGCCAGAGGAGGAGCCCCAGACTGTGGATGTCTGTGCCTTGGGCTAAGGGCAGCCTCATTTCCCACACCGAGCTGCCCAAAGCTCCTTTCTGAGCTCTCGGGCTGCACTCACGGGCTCTGCTGGGGGCACGAGTCCTGTGAGAAGCAGCTCTCACCTTGGGAAGGGATGCAAAGCCAGCCCTGCCAGGATTCCAGCTGGAAGAGCTGGAACTCGGCTCGTGAGGGCTGGAGGACTCTGTGAGACACAGAAAGCTCCAGCACTGATTCACTGCAGGAGCTCTGTCAGTATTTTCAAGTGCACAGGAAAAACACCCAAAGCTCCTTGGCCTCTCTGCCAACAGCAGTATCCCAGGTCCCACTGAAAACGGGAGAGGGTGGTAAAATAAACCATTTCCCTGCTGTTCTTAGGGCCTCCTGTCCTCTTCCAGGGGAAGAGGTTTTTGTTGCTGAGTGGCAGGGAAGGATCTGCTCAGAAATGAGACCCAGGTGATTGACAGCAGGCTGCTGGGAATGGCATGGAATTGTCATCCCTGGATGTTTGTCTAAGCCAGGCTCAGAAAAATCCATCAGGAGCACACAGGGAGCACTGATCCCCCAGGGGGGCCGAGAGATCTCCCAAGGCTTCTTGGGAGCAGAAACTTCCCTTTCGAAGGTTTTGTGAACTTTACTAAGCAAGAGACAGAGCTCTGGGAGCCACCTGCAGCACAGCAAAACTTCCCAGAGGAGGGCAAGATGTACATTTAAATCCTTTTGCTTTAGTTACATGAAC
Organism: Falcunculus frontatus; assembly: GCA_013398115.1. Classification (NCBI taxonomy): domain Eukaryota; kingdom Metazoa; phylum Chordata; class Aves; order Passeriformes; genus Falcunculus; species Falcunculus frontatus. The sequence goes on from VZRV01002663.1 coordinate 579,054, forward strand.
AAATGAAAATATAAAAGAACTCTCCCAACCTGGATGCAGCACAGGCCTGGGGCTTCTTAATTTGGCACCAAGATCCACCAGGAGCTGATGGATTTAGAAGGGTCAAGTGCTTTCCCATCCTCACTTCCAGCTGGCTGAAAGTACATGACTCTTCCATCTACTAAACAAATTAAAGAAGCCAAATAGCTCTGATTTGGTGGCTGCATTTACCTCTGTGGAAAATGAATTCTGTATATTCGATAGACACTGGTGCATTTCTAAGGGGCTTTTTCATTCATCTGTTCAGTGCAGTGATTAGAGCACCCGGGTAATCACATCGGTAGTTGTGAAAGGCTGAACGTGAGCGGGGGCAGCTCGCACAAAAGGTGTTTATTGAAGGTGTCCCAGCAGCCCCGCACGGTTGTGGCTGGGGCTGTCATTAGCACAGGGCGCTGATGAGCTTCTCATTAGCAAAGCCCATTAAAATTACACGGGGGGAAGGAAATCGGCGGTTCTATCTGAGCGACGAGCCGCTATCAAAGAACGCAGTCTCGAAGCCTTTATCTCGTTCACTAGCGAACGTGAGCGCTCCCAATCCGCCCAAATTCATCCCCAAAAACTGAGCAGCCCGGGCAAGGCGGCCCCCGGAACCAAAGAGCGCGGCCCGGCTGCCGCCCGGCCCCGCGTGCGGCGGACGGAGGCGGGAGGCGGCCAGCGCGGCCCCGGCGGCGGGAGCCCNGCGGCACCCGGGGCCGGGGGGGGCTGATAAAGAGCTGCGCTCTTAAAGGGGCCGCGCCTGGAGCCGAGCGCGTAGAACGCCTCCCGCTGAGCTCTTAAAGGGCCAGCGCACCTCGTGCTGAGCTCTTAAAGGGCCAGCTCACCTCCCGTGCTGCAGGCTCCCCGTGCTGGGGCGTGAGGGCAGGGACAGCCCCTCCAGCTGCCCAGGGCAGAGCAGCTCCGGGCCCCCTGAGAGCCGGGCCCGGGCAGGGCTGGGTGGGCGGGAGGAGTCGCTGTGGCCCCAAGATGCTGTGAGGGTGAAGGTGAGAGCCCGGCCTGGGGCTCAGCCAGCCCGCGATGCTGCTGGGGTGATTTGGGATTCGTCACCGGGATGCTGCTGTCTGAGCCCAGCGCCTCATCCATCGATCGTGCTGCTGTGGCTGTGTGAAAGTGCGTCCTGCTGCCACAGCCAGAATGGAAATATCCGAGTCCCAAACGCTGTCCCCAGCAAGGCCCTGGTGCAGCTGCTGGTGTCCATGGAGGACTCTTTCTGAAACTTCCCTGTGTGCCCTTAACGGTTGTGGTTGGTTTTGGTTTTTTTTTTCCTGATTGAAATTTCCCTATGGAAACCAATCAAAGGTCTGATTCACTTGGGAGAGAATCCGAATTGCTGCCCGGGAATGTCGAGGCGGTAAACAAACAATTAATTAACCGTGGTAGTTGGAAAGTGGGTGTGAGAAAGCGTTTCCCAGATCCTGCTCTGCCCACGGTGCCAGTTTGTTTTTTAAATTAATGAGAGTATGGATCACACCAGCTCCGGCCTGGGGCTGCCGGCATCCCTGGGGTGATGGACGGGGGTGCCAGCTCAATGCATCATCTGTTTTCTAAGAGTAAATTGGAATATTAAAAATTCATTCTTCCCCTTGGCTTGTGGCTGCTCCCAGCATTTTAAATAACGGGGTGATTGACTCAGTGTCGGGCTCAGGGAGGACGTTTTGTTCTGCTGACTGTGGCTGCAGTATCCATCACACTTTGCCTGTGTCTGTCTGTGGTGCAGCATCTCCTGACGGCTCCCAGTGCCATGGAGTGACCCTGGGCACAGCAGTGCTGCACACACCAGCCTCAGGCCCCTCCGTGCCTGCCCACGGCAGGGATCAGCCCCATTCTCCAGGGACAAAGAGCAGAAGCGCAGGGAAAACCTGGTGCAAGGTGGAAAACCTGCTTGGGGACAGTTGTCTGAGGCAGGCGAGGGCTGCCTGGGGACAGCTGTCCCTGTGCCAGCTCCCTGCCCTGGGCTCCGTGTTGGGGGTCAGTAAAATTCCGCAACCAACGGATTGTTGGTTGTCATCATCTCTGTGATGGGAGACCCCAACCCATGGCTCTGGTGGAGCTCGGCAGAGCAGGCGTGAGCAGGGAGGGAGTTTAATGGGAGCAGGGAGGGAGTTTGACAGGAGCAGGGAGGGAGTTTGACAGGAGCAGGTTTTCCAGGGCTGGTTGGCTCAGATTGGACTGCAGGGTTTGGGGTTGTTGGGCAGGGTTGGTCCCCCCGTGGCTCTGATGTGATCCATTCCCTCCAGGAGCCAGCATGGCCCACAGCCGGTCTCGGAAGCGATCGCGGAGCAGGAGCAAAAGCGATTCTCGGAGCAGGCAGGAGAAGAAGGAGAAGAAAAGGAGGAAGAGCAGCAAGGACTCGCAGCAGGGCAGCAGCTCTCCACCGAGGAAGAGGATCTCTGGCTCTCACGGACACAAGTCGAGCTCGGCAGCAGCCAGGGAAGGTGGGGAAAGGCTCCTGAGCCTGTGCTTTCACCACATTTCCCTGGGGCAGGTGCACAGAGAGGGCCCAGGGGGGAGAAGAGGATCCCTGGGTTTAGTTGGTGTCTGTCACCTTGTCCTGTACTTGGTGCCCACTTTGGTCTCGTTCTGACAAGTGCAGAGCCCTCAGTCCCTCCGTGTGCTGGCCTGGCACCACACAGCATCCCTGGTTGAACGTGGGCACAGAGGGGAATTCCAGGCAGGAAAGAAACCAGGCTGGGAGGGGGATAACCAACATCTGTGCTGCTGCAGGGCCAGGGCTGCTCCACTCACCCTCTTCTTGTGTATTGCAGAAAAGAAGAAGGAAGGAAAGGACAAAAAGAAGAGGAAGGCCAGTACCTCTTCCTCTGGGACATCGTCCAGCAGCTCTTCCTCATCTTCCTCTTCCTCCAGCTCCTCTTCTGATGACTCCAGTGACAGTGACTCCAAAACGAAGAAGAGTCAAGACAGCAAAAAAAAGCGAGTGAAACAGAAAGACAAAAAGAAGAGGAAGAAGAAGAAGAAAAAAATAAAGAAGAAATCGAAAAAGAAGGCAAAGGAGAGGGCTAAGGAGGAGAAAGGCAAGGGAGAAGAGGTGCCCGGCCCCTCGCTGGAGCAGTGGCAGAAGGAATCAGTGGTGGACTCTGGGCCAGGTAATGATGCTCTTTCCCTCCTGCTGGAGCCTGTGCACACAGGAGTTGTGCTGGTCCCTTTCCATGTGTTTGAGGGAAGCAGGGCTGTGCACAGGGAGGAGCCCCAGGCTCTCCTCCCCGCTGCGTACGGTGCCCACCTTTGAGCCACACTCAGAGATTGATTTGTGAAGTGTTAGGATGTAGTTTATAGATGTGAGTGGGGAACAAAGATGCCAAATGGAAGGACACAGTCAGCAGTAACATCCTGGCAAAGCTGGTCCTGGCTTTGGGATGCGAAATGTCCCTTCCTTTGCGTGGTTTGTCACCGAACCCCGAGTACTGCTGGGGTTGTCCGTGGGCTGCAACCCTGGTGCTGTGCCCCTCTCCTGGAGCCAGCCCCACGAGCACAGCTCTGACTGACCCCTGCATTCCAGTTCTGACAGATGAACAGAAATCCCGGATCCAGGCTATGAAGCCAATGACAAAGGAGGAGTGGGACGCGAGGCAGAGCGTCATACAGAGAGTGGTGGATCCCGAAACGGGGAGAACCAGGTATGACCCTGGGGAAAAGGGAGGTGGGGTTGTCTGTTCCCATCCCTGCTGAGTGGGCTGCAGGCCTGGAGGATGCCTGTCCATGGCACTGCAGCACCACACCTGGACCCAGGTCCCCTTTCAGCAGCAATGGCCTGAGCTGACCCCTCACAGGTCCCCCCTCATCAGGCTTGGTGTGATTTACCCAGAAAGTGACACAATGACAGCAAATTATTGAATTGTGCTGAGGCTCCACACAAGGGACACTGGGCTGTGTCCCAGTATCCCACTGCTGCATCCACTTTCCTTTCAGCTCCAAAGCCCTGGGCCCTGCTTAACACCCGGGTGGGAATGAGGAGCAAGTGTGTGCCCTGTGGGGTTACAGACAGCAATCAAACCTAAGTTCATTTAGCTGCCAAATAGAAATGACCCAGTTTTTAATAAACTGCATCTTCTCAGCAAGCAGAAAACGTCATGCTGAAGAGAATTGGGTATGACAAGTCCAGTCTTAAAATAGAAGGCAGCCTGCAGGGCTCAGGGAGGTGTGGAACAAAGGTCGGTTCCCTGTAAGGAGCGTAATGAAGACAATTAAATCTCCGTTCATGTTTGGAGGTGTGAGCCACCTCCAACACTGCTTGGAATTTGCTCAGCAAGATGCTCCCCAGCCTGGCTGCATTTCAGGCCCAAACTGGCTCCTGTTCCTGAATGGTTTTGCAGTTTCCTGGGGCAGCCAGGACCACACCTGAACTCTATTAAAAAAGGAAGAGGTTTTGCACGGTTTGGGGCACTGCAGGTTGTAGGGCGACATGGGATGCTTTTATTAGGAGCGTTTTCTTGTGCCAGTGTGGCTGACTGCACACAGCAGGCAGTGCCCACAGCCTGGGGCAGGGCCAGCTGGCCCTCAGCTCTCAGGGGAGCACTCCTGTCCTTGCTGCAGTGTGGTGACATTAATCCCATGGGAGCAATGGCAAAGCCTGCTGTGCTATTTAAGCTTGATACAAAAACAAAGCCACAAAATACAATGTCAGGGGCAGGTCAGCACTGGCCTTGCCTGGAGGTGCATCAGCCCAGCACCTGCTCCTGGGTTTGGGGGAGCTGGGGCACAGCAGGTGCCCTCGGGGTGGGGTCAGCACTTGCCAGTACCCTCACGGCTCCTGGGCCTGTGCTTGTCTTGCAGGCTCATTAAGGGGGACGGGGAAGTCCTGGAAGAAATCGTCAGCAAGGAGAGACACAAGGAGATTAACAAGGTAGTGGGAACTGGCCACCAGCACAAGGGGGTGGCTGGGCACAGCTGCTGCACCCAGAGGGGTTGTGTTTCCACCCTGGGGACAAGCTGAGCCCTGGCAGCACCGCCAGGGCCCCTGGGGTGGTGCTGGTGGTCCTGCAACCGTGGGCAGGGAGTGCTGTGAGTGCTGTGTCTCCCTTGCAGCAAGCCACACGTGGGGATGGGCTGGCCTTCCAGGTGAGGACGGGGATGCTGCAGTGAGGGCAGGCACCAGACAGCCCAGGAGCCTGCCCTGCTGCCCCTGCCAGCCCAGGGGAAGCCTCTGCCTCTGGACCACACAGACAGCACCGTGTCAAGATGTTCCCCAGGGGTCTTTTCCAGCTGCTCTGTAAGTTACTGACTGGGAAGGAGAGCAATTTTAGTGGTTCATCTCCCAGTAAACAGCTTCTCCCCTCCCTGTCCCAGCTCAGGCCAGTGTGGCTGTAATGTACCTGAGCCATTTGCCCCAGTGCTCCTCTGGATGCTGGAGGAGCTCAGCAGCACCCAGGAGAGAGGCTCGAGGGTGCTGAGCACCTCAAGGTGCTCTGGGCTTTGGGGGAGAGGAGCCAATGCTGTGGCCAGGACAGGGTGTGTACCTGGGCCACAAAACACACAGCTGGCTGCCACTTTTTCCCTTCAGGAGCTGCCCATGGCCCTTTCCTTGCTGGATGTGGGTCACAGGCCCTTTGCACTCCCTGACCCTGCTCAGAGAGGAGTGGCCGTGGTCCTCTGTGGCTCTGCTCAGGCTGCAGCTCCTCTGCACCCCTGAGTGCCACCCTCCACCGTGCCCCAGGGCTTCTCCCAGCCTTCCTGCAGCTTCACCTCCTCGGGTAGGGGAGCACTGACCTGGCATCTGTGCAGCTGTGCTTTTGGAGGGGTGGCTTTGCCTTGCTCTCTGCTCCTGCATGCAACTCGTGTCCCTTCCCCACAGCACAGGCCTGGGGCACCACGGGGGCTCTGGGCTTCTCAGGGCCCAGGGCTACTCTGAAGCAAACACAGCAGCCTTTTTCCTGGCTGGAAAGTCCATAAATCTGCAAAGTGTAAAAAAGAAAAGGACAAATGGGTCCTCCAGGACTGATCTCCAGAGAGGGTTTCCATGTTCTGTTCATCGCTGTAACCCCATTAAACTGGCACCTGCTCACATTTTATGACTCGTCCATTTCTAGAGTCTCTCCCCCACCCCAAAAAAAAGCAGACAGAGAAAAGCCTTCCCATTTCTTTAATCTGTGTAACTCACAATGATACTGTACACAAAGCACACCAGGCATTGAACGATGCACTAACAGCAAGGAGGAGAAGGAAGTTGTACAGAAGGTTTGCCACACACAAGCGAGTCATCGGCACGGCACTGCACACGCGGGGCGTCCCCGGCGCCCTCGGGCATCCCCTCCGGTGCTTCCCCACGCACAGCTGGTACCCCTAGAGCGATTTTTTATAAATAAAATATAACTAACATCGTCGGAATATAAAATTGACAGTCGAGGGTATCAACAGGCAGAGGGAGGGGACCGTAAGGCTTCTAGAACTAATAGGAAATGCAGCAAACAGTGGCGATACCTGAAGAAGGGGCTGCTACAGCAAGCACGGCGGCTGCTGGGCGGGTGGGAGTGTGGTGGTGACCCTTTGGCTGATTTCTGCTCTCAGCTCGTGCCTCTCCGACACTGTAAACGGTTTTTGGTATTAGGATTTCGCCTCACCTGACTGAGTGATCTGAGCAAACCCAGGAAAACGACTCGGAGGGAACGCACGGGCTCCTCTCACTGGTTTTTAAAAGACTTTAAAGGGACAGCGTCAGGTAGAAAGTCTGGCCTAAGGGTGCAGTAATATAAAAAGCTGCTTTTCGTAAAAAATCTGAGCTCCGCAGAAGAGTTTGATTCCCATGGAAACGGAAAAGCAACCCCAAAGCCCGAGGCTGTGTTGTGCTGATGTGCAGAACAGGACGTGGGCTGTCACTCAAGGGCTGCCCGGACAGCGGCCGAGGGAGGAGGACAAGAAACTTCCCATTCTCTCCTTTCAAAGCAAACAAGTTACTCGTAACAAGAAGAAATTAGGTCTTTAACCTGACAGTGCCCCTTTAGAAAGGATGGAATATACATTCATCTTTCCCTCACCACGTCCAAACGGATCCTCTTCCATACACGTGGAAAGGCATCAGGTCACATGCATTGCTCTCCAAAACAGCTCGGGACAAACAGGTTATAAACACAGAGTTAAACTATTGCTATTGTTCTGTGAGTGTTGATCTCTGCTTCAGAGGGATGAGTGCCAGATGGGGGCGGCTGAGGATTGAGCGATGGAGACGGGGATGGGCTGAGTCGGTGAAGAAAAACTTACTGGCATTATTTCCTGGTAACTACACCCACCTCCCGTGGTATTATTGCAGCAATAAAGGTCCTGCTCTACAATTGCTTCCCCGTGTTGGATCCGTACAACGGCGACGGATGGGGGGCCAGGGAAAGGACCCGGGCAAGGTTCAAGAAGCTCAACAAAGGATGAGGACGGAGGTGCTGTGATTGTCAGGCTAACTGGTTAGGAGCTGTTTAAAACATGGAGTGATGGAGAGGGTGAGTATCATATTGCACTTCTGCATTCATTGACAGTTACATTAAACTTGGTCCATAAAATAATTGCTTTGTACATAATGCCTGAAACAAAAAGCTACATTTTTAAATATTAATAAACCCTGAAGGTTCCAGTCCCTCCAGACATTTTTTTTTCCTCTACATAAATAAATAACTTTCAATTTTATATATCCACTTTTTATGTTGAACATTTACATTCGCCTCTGTTTTACACTATCTACACATAAGAAAATGTGAACATCTCGTCAACACTGGAAAATGTACAGATCATGCCTCGGTTGTGGACTTGGAGGAAAGGTGAATTTTGCAAAGGCCATATCCAAATTTGCAGAAATTATTTAGTGATGTGGTTTGGTGACTTCACAGGATGGATTGTGGCTTGGCTTCCTACTCAAGATGGCATCTGTTTGATAGAACATTCGGCTAGCAAAAAGCTGGGACAAATTCACGTTGTTTTCAAACCCAGTAAAAGCTCTGGATGTACATTCAGAGAGAGCCAAGCTGAGTCAGCAGAAAGGGAAGTCAGTTTTCGGTAACAAAAAGTCATCAGGTACATTCTGTAATAGGATAATTACCAAAGAGAAGTGGTTCAACATTTTGCAGTCGGGTCTGAGCGCTCCAGGGGCTCGGATGCCGGCGGCAGCTCCGCACTGTCCCTGCTCTGCCTCGGCCTGGACCCTCCACACCACGAACACACGAGTTGGATGAGTTGGATTTGCCTACCGTGGCCCAGAGGCAGTGAGCAGAGCAGCGTTCACAGTGCTGTGTATCTCAGTGCGGCCGTCCTGCACCGTTCTTATTGAAACAGGTAATAAAATGAAGCAGCCAGTCTAAAAAATTCTCTGTTATAAATAAGATCCTCGTAAGTAGAAAGTGATACAAAGACAGGAAAGTGTGGTGGGGAAAGCGGGGTTACACAGTTGGGGAGCTCGGTAGGACTATAAAATCTCCACGTGAAGAGGCCAACTGGAGTCTGTAGATGGGCACCCCGGAACCCCCCGTGTGGATGCCCCTCCACCCCAGGAGGTGTGTGCAAGGAGGGAACCTTCGCTGGCCCTGGGAGGGACAGGACTGAGGGGCTTTTTGGCAAGCCCTCGCCCTAGGCACTGTTCTCTGTCCCTGTCTGGGTGTCACCGGGGTGCCAGCCCTCTGCCACGCGCCCGCCGGCTCGCTCCAGCAGCACAAACCCAGCGCCTCAGGCACATCCACTGAGAAACACACCAGAAAAATTAAGATATGGCCTTTTCTTAAGGTTGCCTGACATTGTTGGCACACTTCCTTACAGTCTCCTTACTGCTGGAAAAACTTCTGCACAGATTGTTTTGTTTCTTTTAAATATATACATATATATATGTGTGTGTGTGTGTGTGCATATATGTATAGATATACACACACACCCTGGCTTAGCAATATTTCATTGTCATGCACTACAAACACTGGTGTAGCTACATGAGATGGTAACAGGTTTCCATTCTAAAAATCATCAGTGCAAAAAACAATGAGGTTTTACAGTTCAGTAACTACAGGTAAAAGAAGCGAGTCTAGTTCCCATGAAAGCTGCTACTGAACTTGGAGAGAACCTGGGAAGAAAAAAGGTCTCAGAGGTGGGTGTTCAGAGTCAGACCCTGCATTTGGATGAGAAGAACTGCAATGCAATCCAGCTGCTGAGTGCCTTCAGCTGCTTCCAAATATATGGTGGTTACTTGTTGGAAATAATACATAGCGAGACTATTTGGAGACTTTACCGGCAAATTAAGTGTCTGAGGTTTGTAACAGCTCAAACAAAATAGCTTGTATTCCTCTTTTAATAGGTCAACACATTAGATTCCATCGGCTTCTAAAAGGTCTCTTTAAAAAATAACAGTAGGAACAATAAGGACCCTGCTGTCTTGGGCACCAATCTGCCGACATTCTGCCTCTGCCAACGACATCGACACAGCTTTAGCTTTGCACTGCACCAGCTCCTCGAGGAAGGGGCTGCACTTGGAGCTCTCTGTCCAGGAAAAGCTCTGCCTGGCGCAGCCCACGACAAATCCCTCGCAGGGGCCGGGGGAGCGGTGCCTTACCCAACCCCAACCCCCCGCGCCGGCAGAGCCCCCAGTCTGACTCCCGGGACAGCCCAGAACAAGTTCCCCCAGCCTCATGCCCTGTTCCTGTGGCTCTGAGGACAGCACTCGGTCACTGTATCGGAGCGATGGCTAACAAGGCGAGGAGGCACGTATTTACAGTCACTGACCCTGGATGAGAGAAGGAGGCAGGAGAGAGCGTCGTCCTGATCTGGAGACTTCCCCCCCCGATTTCCAGCTGTTCCTTGGGCTCGTGCTGCACAAACCTGACGCTCCCGCTGCAAGGCCTGCACGTTCTGTGTGGGAAACATCCCGTCTCTTCCCAGAACACCATTTTATTAGAGTAGCACCATATTTACCCTTCCAGCCCGAAACACTGGCCTCGTCCCTCTTTCCTTTTATTTTCTCCTCCAGTGGCTGCAGCTGACAATCCCGGCTCTGGCCTGGCTATTTTTGCCCCAAGAGGCCAGACTCCAGCCGGGACGCGGCGCTCCGGCCCCAGCACCCCGTGGCGATGCTCATACTCCTTTGGCTGCGCTCCCTGTCCCTGTCCTTGTCGCTGTCCGACTGGCTCTGGGTGCGCTCGGGCCGGTGGCCGGCGCCGCTGGCCGAGGGCTGGGAGGAGATGGTCCGCAGCAGGTGGTTCCTCTTGCGCAGGAACTCGGCCTGGCTGGGCAGCCCGAAGCTGCCCTTGCGCAGCGCCATGCGCGTGGTGTTCTTGGCGGGGCGCGCGCGGTGGTTGTACTCCAGCTGGGCCAGGTGGGCTGCGTAGCCCTCCGTGATGAACTGCGGGGTGAGGGCAGGTGTTAGAAGGGTGGGACACGTGTCCCTGAGAGCTGCTGGCAGCTGGAGATGTTTGCTCTGCCAGCCATGGCACCACTCAGACCCATGCACGTGGCTCTGCTACCTGGGACAGTTCCCACCCTGTTGGCCAACACTAGCTCAGTCACCGGGCTTATGATGACCCAATTCCCACCTCCCTCCCATGGGAGGCCCTTGGCAGCACCTCCAGGGCTCGGCAAGTTGGCTCCTACCTGACACTGGCTCTGCAGCTTCTTGGTGGGTCGGCCGACGATGTAGATGTGTGTGGGAGGGAGGCTGATGGAGCTGTACACGGAGATGTCCTTGGTGGATCCATACGCTGCGTGGATCCTCATGTGGAGCTGGGGGGACAGAAAGCAACACAAGGTCAGAATGCACAGGCACCCTGTGCTGCTCACCAGGCTGGGCTTTGGGTTTTCCAACAGCATTTGTGGGAATCTCAGGTCACTGGAACTAATGCAAGTTCCCAGGTGGGTAATGAACCACCCAGTGAAGTGCTAATTAACAGAGCTGGGGATGTTTACAGGCCATGACAAGAGGAGTGACAGCGATACAAGAGAACATCTCCGCTTGCTGATCCACAGCCTTCCCCTGAGGTCTGCAGGGGGCAAGGATACTGCACACTTCCCTGCTGTCACTGGGGAAGAGGAGCTGCAACCCCTGTGCAGGAATCATTAGCCAAGAATGTTCCCCTCCACAGCCAAGCTGCTGTTACCTGCTGGGCAGAGGCAGAAGGGACAGGCAGCAAAACTTGCTGCTTTTCAGGGATACCTCTGCCTCCACTCCGAGCAGAGAGCAGCTCCTGGACAACCCTTTCTGTACTGGGCTGGAGCAGGGGCTGGCAGGGGAGGTGTGGACATTGGTGCCACCACACACTGGCCAGCTTTGAGGCCAGAACCACAGGTCAGGGAGATGGAAAGGGAATTTCTGACCCTGGTTCCAAACTTGTGGAAGACAAGAGAGCAAGTAAGTGCCAGCTGCTCCCTCCACTGCGACTCAGGCCGAAAAGGGAGCCTAAGAAAGTTAAGAACAGGCTTTTCCTGCTAATCAAGACAGGGCAGGTGCTTGGGCCACTGGCAGCTCCTTCACCTGCCAGACACAAAAAACTTTGTTTTATCTGGAATTTCTCTGAGGCTCTGAGCTGAGCAACATCAGGACCTCCCAAGGGTCAAATGCCTGGAATACCTCCATGGAGTCTCCCAGCAAAGCCATTTCTGCAGCAGCTCCATCCCCTCTCAGTCCTGCTGTCTGCACCACAGGCAGCCAAAAAGCCACCAAACAGGTTAAAAAAGTGCATGTGTGAGGAAGGGAGGCTCTGCTGCCTCTGTTCCATTAGGGGTTTGAGGAGCAGTGATGAAATGGAGCAGTGCAGAGCAGAAGCAACACAATTTAACAGCATAGACACTTTTGCAGAGCAATAAAGGGATGAAAATAAAATGAACAGATTAATCTTCCACTGCAGGTCACATTGCTGCCAAGAGACTGGTGCTGACAGTGGAGGTTGGACGAGGAGCAATCTAAACCCGTGCCACGATCCCATTTCAGCAGAGCCAGGCTTACATCGGTGATGAGGGATTTCAGGAAGTTGGCCTTGTGCCGCAGCGGGTCGTGAACGAGCCCATCGCAGAAGGACACGATCCCATGGGGGAAGTTGTGCTGTGCTAACCACGCCACCACCCTCTGCTTCTGCATGTCAGGGCGGCCCGTGACATAGATAATGAGGTAGCCGAGGTCTTGCCAGTGCCTGGAAGGAAAGCCACGAGTCAAGGGATTATAGAGCGACACCGGTGACAGATCATCTGCCCTGGACCCTGCCCTGACCTTACAACATCCACGGCCCCGGCGCGGACTTTGGGGTCGCTGCCCATGATGGACACGCTGGCTGCGAAGGAGCCGTCGATGCTGAACACCACAAACTCCGTCCCCTTGGGCAGCACCGTGATGTAGCTGTCAGCAAACGTGTGGTCGCCCCTGAGGGAAGGGATGCAGGTGCTTAGAGGCGTCAAAATATCCAGAAGGCATCACCAGGACCTGCAGAGCACCACGAGCCCAAAGCAGCTCCCACATCTGGCCCAAAGGCTCCAACGGTGATGGCACCCTCAGTTAGAGCAGTTAACAGGCACCGTGTGAGGGTCTCTGTGTTCAAGTGGGGATGGATTAGTACTCCTTGGCAGCAGAGACTCAAAAGTTACTCCCAGAAAACCATTGCTGGGTTCACCACCAAGAAGATACCCCCCTCCTCCCCCTCCCAGAGCCCAACACCAGCAAGTGGAGCTGAGCTGGAGCCCCTGGGCTGTGAATCATCACAAGTACCAAGTCCTGTCCCTCAAGGACAAGTCTATGGTCTTTAAAATACGCTCAGTCGTGCAGTTTTGCAGATGGCCATGAGGCCCTGTGGTGCAGAAGACCCACTCTTGCAGCGAGAGCTCAATTCCCGTGCTGGTGGTGATGCAGGAGCCACAATAAAATGTGGATTTTCCCCTTACAGCTGCAGAGCACAAATGGCTTTGCCCCCGTAGCTGGCAAACCAGGCTCTGAACCCACCCAACAACAGAGCTGTCCCACCAGAGGGATCATGTTCTACCTACAATCATCCAGTTCCTCTTGTGCTCCTCCTGCAAGCCCCAGGCCCCTCACCTGACCACCATCTTGACGGGGTAGACGCCGATGCCCAGGCGCCGCTCCTCGGGGATCACGTAGGAAATCCTGCCACTGCTGTTGCTGATCTCGGTGTCAAAGTACACCCACTCCCCTGACGGCGGCTGGGTCATGATGTGGATGTCCACCTGGGAACAGCGAGGCTGTGTTACCCCCAGCAGGACAGGCTGAGCACAGGGACATCCCACCCGAGCCCCTTTGGACGGCAGCAGGGTTGGTCCTGCTCCCACCCTCTGCACTTCATGGATCTGAGCTGGGAAGCACCCAAACATCAGGGGCTGGAATTAAACCTGGCCTCTATGACCAGTGCTGTTCCTGGTGGGAGGCACCCATGAGTCTGAGCAGGAGAACCTGGCCAGGACACAAGGGCAGCGAATCCTGACAGGGACCAAGGGAGTGAGTGACCAGTGCCACCTCTGTCACTCTGCCCCACAACTGTCACCACGTGGTGACAACCCCCTCAGCACACACAGTACCTTCTCTCCTGTGAGGGTAACCATGTCTAATGGACCATACATGAACCTCCCAGTTAAGGTCTGGGGCCCATCTTCGTTAGCAATGGTGTCGTTGATCCTGTGGTTGGCTGTGACATTCTGCACAAGGCAAGAGGGGAGGAAGAAAAAAAAATAAACAGTTTGCAGCAATGGATAACCTCACAGGGAAATGCCAAATATAACTGGACAAATTGGAGCATGGGTTTCTCTGTGCCTTTCCCCCCCTCCACTCCACCCTCCAGCTCTGGGAAAGAATTTGACCCATGGCAGAGGTGAGGCTCTGTGCCCTGCACTGACGGGTGGATTGGAGCGCTGGAGAGCCAATTTCCATGGCAGGTTGTACGTGCAATTCTGATACTCTCTATTAACTCTCACACTTTGGAATTAAGAGGAAATACACACAGCTGCCAGAGAAATCTGCTGATACTGTTTCAGTTCTAGCACAGAATTGCCCTCTCAGAAACTGGAGACTTTACTGGGAGCAAAGGGCATTTACTGAGCTGAGAACTGGTTTTATTGGACTTTGAAAGATGCTCCATTCTGACTCGTTCCCTGACCCACAGCCAAGGCTTCCTGTGTTGTACAGACTCAAGGCTAAGAGGAGACCTTGCTGACACACATCTTTTGGGTTGCTCTTTTTCAAGCAGCCAGGTAGGATATAACCATTAAAACAGACCAGCAACGCAACACAACCCTCTGTCTGTGCTGTGCCCATGCCAGCCACCTTCAGAACAGTTTGTGCAGCCCCAAAACCTCCCTTACCCGGAGCTTCACGTTCGTCCTCTTGCGGAGCCACTTCTCACGGGGCTTGGAGGGGGTGAAGACGGACACCTCCTTCCCATCCAGCTCCAGAACGCTCGAGTTCTCGTGTCTCATCACCTGCAGGAGGACAGATCCCACCGAGGCATCAGCCACCTGCACCCTCCCCGCTCCTGCCCCGCTGTTCTGCATCTCCTGAGCCAGCAGTGAGGAAGGGCAATGCCTGGAGAGAGGCCTCAGAGTTTGCTGCTGGGTGTTTGGCTTGTCACCTTGCAGGTTTTACAGGACAAGTGGCCTTTTCTGCACTGGCAAAGCCTGTGGCCAGCGCTGACCTAATCCTGGCTGGGATGCAGGTTTTATGGATTGTCAGGAGGTACAAAACTGACTCAACCACAGCAGGATGAGCTCTGCACTAAGATACCTGCCCTTCCTCCAGGGATTCATCAGTCCCTTCCCACGGTCTGCAAGGGAACATGAGCCTTCCCCCACTCCAGAACAGATCCAGCACCAGCTGCTCTGACCGGCCGCATGCCGACAGACGCCGTTCCTTCGGCTCACTTCTAATTCCTCCTGAAACACATTCCCAACTCTTGTCCCATGGCTTTTGCTCCTCTCACTGATTTGACCCCCGTGGAGGCACGCAGGGGTCCGGCTTGGCCACATGTGAGGCAGAGCCCAGGCTGTCTGTCCATCCTGGCCTCGTCTCTGAGGCTGACAGAGCTCCAGGACTTTGTGCTGGTGGGACGTCACTGCCAAGCAGCCACTTCTGGAGGGCAATTCCTGCCTGCCACCAGGGCATGGACACGGATGGGAGGCAGGAACATGGAGAGAGGAGGGTTACATCCTACCTAGGTTGCTTTTAAGCTCTAGAATGGAAAAGAATAAACACTCAAAGGCTGGGCGACACCTCACAGACACCTCAAAGACTCACAGGACTGCAGGACTGGGAGGTGACTCCTCACAAAACCCTCCAAAACTGGCAGTAGTCCTTAGTGACTAAAAAATTAAGAATCCTCCTAAATGTGGGCTCTTTTACAAGGTCTTGAACATACTCTGTGAGGTCAGCAGCCCTCCAGCTGAGCTCGGCTGACACGGGCCAGCTCTCTTTGCAGAGCTGAAGC
Organism: Falcunculus frontatus; assembly: GCA_013398115.1. Classification (NCBI taxonomy): domain Eukaryota; kingdom Metazoa; phylum Chordata; class Aves; order Passeriformes; genus Falcunculus; species Falcunculus frontatus. The sequence continues at coordinate 594,470 of VZRV01002663.1, forward strand.
TGGTTTTCATCCAGGGAAATGGAAAAAGGACCCCAGGGAGGATGAGCTTGCTGGGGCGGGAGCTCATGGAAATCCAACGTAAACAAACTAACAAGTTTTACTGAAAATTATTTAAATCAGGAATGTATTTTGAATCCTATGTGGGCTTGTTTTAACAAGATTTAATCTTTGGAGGCTAACACTATTCAACAGTTTCTTTTTACATTTTGTCCAGAGATGACTTTCAAAGGCCATTGGAAACAAGTCCTTATTAGGGGAAGCAGTTGTGTGGTGCTGGGGAAGGACAGTGAGAAGACAAAAGATGAGAAAAACCCTGGTCTCAGGGCAAAGAGGAATGAACAGAGACAGGCACTGGGCAAGGAGGTGCCAGGCTACCCAGGCAGCCACCAGCAGGCTTAGAATGGATGGAGAGGTACCTCCAGGTACTCAAGCCACAAGGTTTGAAACACCACACAGTGCTACAGACCCAGGTTTGGGCTGAACCCTGAGCAACTGGCTACTTCCCAAGTGGAACATTTTGTATATGAGACTGTTATGACTGCTCCCCTGCATGCACAATGCAAGTTCTCTCTTTTTTTAGGCCCTTTTAGGCCAAGTTTGACGTGGGACTGTCCAGCCAGGAGTGTGCAGGCACAGAGCCTGGACACAGCCCAGCAAGAGAAGGGTCTCACTGGATTATCACCACTGCTCAGCTGCCACCGGCACTCACACTGCTGCTGTTTATGGTTCTCACACTCTTCAGAAGATAACACTGAGAGAAAGTTTGCCAACAGAATCATAAATAATTGAGAGCTGCAGCAGAGGAGGCTGGAGGAGAATGGGGAGGGCTTAACAGCTGAGCTAACACAAAGCAAGCCCGGCGCCAAAGTGGGCAACACAAACCACAGAGTTGCTTTGAGTTTTGTTTTTCCCAACTCCATGCTCTAAGTGTCATTCCTTGGGGAGGTCATACTTTGTAAGGCAAATAACTCCCCCTCATCCCCAAGGAACTGAAGGGAAAATATTTCTTTTAGGGAAAAACACATTTTAGGCAGTAAATTTGAATCTTAGGCCAAATATAGGTTGATAAAATCTGAGGTGTCAGACTCCAGACAGCAGCAATCCCCATTCTCCTGGCCCCAAAACTGCTTTGTGCTGCAGGAACGAGGACTAAATCCCAATGAGTTCCTAGAGGAGGTAACAATAACTCAGAAAGGCAAAATGGAGAACTGCATTCTGCCTATCAATTCGTGCTGAAGACATATAAAACTTCTCCTTTGGTTTTATTGTTTCTGGTGCTGTTTTTATTTGTCCTTTGAGAAGTTTCAATTTCAGACTTGAGATCCAACCTGGCATACACAGAGCACAGATCACTTCAAACAAATGCCACTGACCTTTGCCACTCTGATCTGCTAGGAAACTGCCCTGGGCTCTCTCCATGGATCCCTGGAGAGAGGAGCCCATCTCAAACCTGCTTTGATGATAAACCCAGCCCCAAACCAAGCAGGTGTGACAGCACACATCCATGAAGTTTGTATGTGTGCAGCTCCACCGACACCGTGGGTGAGGAACAAAAGGAAGGGGAAGAAAATGGATCTGAGGGGGCAAAGGGTATTTTTTCACCTCCATGCACCAACAACTCTTATGGAAGGCACACTGGAAAAAAACAAAGATCCCCAAGTATTTTTCAACTGAAAGGTGATCAGGGAGAGAGGATGATTGTACCTGTCTGAGCAGGAAGGAGACAACGTCCGTGGACTCCCAGTAGCTGGCGTGGAAGAGGTGAGGCAGGGCCACGGTCGGGAAGGCCGTCAGGGCGTCGGGGCAGTACAGGGCGTAGTCAATCCGTTTGGTTCCCCACCACTTGGCAGCAACTACAGAAGCAAAACACTCCTTCAGACAAAGGGGGTTCACAAAGGGGATTTCAGGGCTCTGGCTCCTCGCTCCAGGTGCGCCAGGAAGCTGCTCCCTGGCTGGTCCTGATGCTCTGGGAGAACCGACCCAGGGCTTGGTGTTTGCTCACTCCAAGGGAGGAACACACAGCCACCAGCGGTGAGGTCTCCCTTGTTTAAGCAAAGAGGAAGGCACTGGAGGGCAGGTTAATTGGCTGTTAGTCCAGACCCCAGGGAAGGGGCTCAAGGCTCCTGTGCAATGACCCAAAACATAAAAGACAGCAACGCGTCTCCCTGGAGCTGTGGGAGGAAGGATGGGTGTGCTCTGCCCGCCTCTGGCCCTGCTTCCAACTCCTTTAGCTTTCACCACAGAACTGCATCCAAGCATTGGCTGGACACTGAAGAGGACTGAATACTGGGAATCCATACGGGATGCTAAAAGGCACCACAAGGCAGGGAATATGGCACGTGCTGATGGGACTGGTAGTCCCCAACAAATCCTTATTGCCCCGCTGCGCTACCAAGTCACAGGCAAATGAGATGTGCAGCCCAGCATTCCCAGGGGCACAGCCTCGGTGGTGGCCTGGGAGTATTGGGACTTCATTGCATGAGGGACTGAAAAACACACTGGGATTTTGTGGGGGGCAGAGATACAGACAAGTTCCTCCCTCAGGGAGCCAACAGCTCACACACAAGTGTCTGACAGCCACCCTTCACCCCGGGACACCCCCACACCTCAACTGCCCTGAACTCTGCCCATGTGCTCATCCCGTCCCAGTCCCTGGAAATGAGCAGGTCTCAGTCCAAAGCCTCAGACCCCAAAGCCATGGGCTGCTTTCCCAGCAGCAAGGAGTCCTCAATGCCCGTGCACTCCAGCCCAGAAAAGCAGCCAAGGAAAGAGAAGATGAAGATCAAGAGGGCAGCAGAAGAATTTTGTTTGTGTTTGCATGCAGGATGCAAGCTGGGGCTTTGACAAGGGCTTCCTCAAGCTTGGTTCATCTCTGTGACAACGTTCCCTTTTTAAGGATTTCCAGGAAAGCTGCCAGGTTTAAGGTATAATCCAACACACCCCTCAGCCAAGGGAAATCTGGCTGGTGATGAGCACAGATGCTGAACTGAAAAGATGGATGCACCAACTCCTTCCAGAGACCTGCACAGAGTTCCCACCACAGCAAGCGCAGAGGGATATGGATTCAGCACATCCCCAAGGCCCAGCCCTGGCTGTGCCAAGTGCCAGGCACCCTCAGCCTGATAGTCCCTGCTTTTCTGAAGAGCCATGGGAAGGAGGAGCAAGGTTTGACAGACCAACATGGCTTTTCCAGAGCTCACAGGCACCTCCTCACAGCCACTTCTGATTCCCTGCCTTCCAAACTGACAGCTCCTGGTCACGTCCCAACCTTTCATTTGTCATGCAAGTCCCCAGCTTGGGTAATTTCAGATTCTTTACAGGAAGCGGACAGGATTGACTCTTCCATGCTCAAAAGACAGCGGTGGAGGCAGAAGCGTTGTCCCCTCAGCTCCGCCCAGAAGAATTCCTGCTCCTGCCAAGTTGTTAGCGGTGTTACGATCGATCTTCAGGGCAAAGTGACAGAAATACTTGTTAAGATGCAATCAGAAATTGCAAGTGCCTCAGTGAAAGCGCAGAGATTTGTTGTGAAGTTCTGTGACTATCAAATGAGAGAGGAGGTTGACAAGAGTGGATCTCTTCAGAATACCTGTCTTGATGTCCAGGTCTGGTATCCGAAGAGCACAGCCTGCAGCCCGGCTCCGTGGCCCTTTGAGCTTCCTTCCCTTGGCAGGAATTTCATGTTTATGCTGCCTACGCCTCCTGAATGAGGTTTGGGTAGGGGATTTATGAGGGAGGGCAAGTTGGGACAGAAGGCTAAACCCCCTACAATGATTAAGGTGGTGTTTGGTTTCTAAAAGGAAATATAAAATGTAAAAAAAAAAAAAAAAAAGCAGAAATCACACATTATTATGGCACACACTGATTTCATCCTCCACAAACTCACGGTACCAGGGGAGCTGCACCCTAGGGAGGCTCCTGGGAGGGAGCTGTGGTTTTGCAGTGCCCCTCCGACCTTCCTCCAACTCTCCCTGGGGATCAGCATGGATCACATCCAACCCTCAATGCCACAGCTCCACGTTACCACCGCACCAATGAGCTTGAGAGCAAGAGCTGGAAAGGCAGAGCTGGAGCTCGGGGGACACTCGGAGCCGAGGGAAGGAGCCAGGACAGCCGTGAGGCAGCCAGCACATGGGGACTCTTCCTCCCTGATCTCAGGAACAGGCTTTGATGGCTGTGTGGAGGAGTAAATTACACAAAGCAGAAGGTGCACAAGGGGGGAGAGCATGGGGAAAGCAGCAGTGAGTGTTGTGTGACCTGACCCTGCTGCAGCTCGGGACAAGATCTCTCCATGAGACACGGTGGCCTTGGGGCATCACCCTGGCAAAACCAGCCCCCCACAAACCACTGCTGTGTGCCAGCCCAGCAGCTCCCCGTGGGTGGGAAAGCAGCACAAAACAAACACCTTCTCCCCCAGGAGCTGCTTCCCAAGCAGATTCCTAGTTAGCAGTGCTTGGCAAGATGTCAGGACAAGTAAAAGGACGCACGTGGGGAGTGCGGTGTCGGCTCTCGGATGCACCTCGAGCAGGAAAACCTCGTTTGTCAGAGGAGGAATTTCAGTCCTGCTGCTGAGTGTTGCCTTAAACAGGGCAGGAGGTTACAGCAGCCCCTGAGCAGCGCCTACAGACCTTCAACAACTCATACCTGCCTCCGGGAGCATTATTAACCTCAGCAATTAATTATGGAGTGAGTAATTCACAGCTCGTGCCAGGAATGTATCTCTAAATTTTTGACACCTTCTGGGAATAGAGTTTGGGCTGAAGATTTTCTTGTATGCATTTTTGTTTGATTGGTTGGTTTTTTGAGTTTTCAGCCTTTTTTTTGGTCTGAGTTATCAGAGGTCCATGCGGACACAAAGTGTTCATCTCACACCTCAGCTGAAACAAAGAAGGGGCTGAGCCATTAACAAAGTCTGTTCTTCTCCACTTGACAAAGTCTTTTCTTCTCCACTGTATTAGTTAGGAAGTTATACAGGTCTTGGGAAAAATAATAAATAAAAAATCCCTTTTATTCCTCATTCTGCTCTAGGAAATGGGTCATAACTGACTGGGAGCTACCCTGCAGGCTGCAGAAGAGCTGAATTTCTAATGCAAAGTAATAAATGTCCTGTTCTGAACCAACCTGTCCTTGCCTTTCAGCGTTACAGAGGGGCTTACTCATCCCTGGTTTTGTGGGCCACATTTGAGGGATCTGCATCAAGCCACATCCTGCATTACCCATCTGGTATCAAGTGCTGATCCCGACCAGTTCTGCATGACTTACCATGGCAGCACAGAAGCATCCCTCTGGATTAACCCTCACCACACACAACAGCCAAACGGTGCTCAGAGTTAGCAATTATTATCTTTTTTTTTAACAATTTATCACCAGCAAGGTCCAACACGCGTAACACAGCCGTGGTCCCTGCATGGCCATCAAATCCATCACCTGTTCTTCCAGGGGTTATGATAACACACGGCACTGACTATGGCAGAACCGGGAGAAGGCAGAATAATTCCAAGCTTTTGGTTAAGAATGGGAAGCACCCCCCCGGACAGACGGACGGACAGAAGGTGCTCGGCCCGGAGCGTGGTCGGAGAGCGGAGCCTCGGAGGGGTGAGACACTTACTGTTGGCTATGTTGGAAGCAGTGTAACTGTCTGCCATTCCTGAGACCTGGCTGGCAATGCTGATCTCACTGGCTCTCCGGAAGCCCCTGAACTGAGGGGCTGAAATGGGGGTGGACAGGGACGCGTTTTCCATGAAGACGGCACCATGAGACTGAACAACATCTGCTACAAAGTTGAAACAGGGAAATCAAAATATTAGACCAACAGACAGAGGCTGGGCAAGATGAACTCGGGGTGGGGAGGAAGGAAGCAAACAAAGCTGGTAGGTGCAAAAAAACCTTTCGGAACTGATTGGAACGAAACAAAAAGACCCCACGTTTCATTGGAGCTCTGGTTTGAAAAGAAAGCAAACAGCACAGCAGGCAGAGACGTGTGGCTGGAGGAGCAGTCTTTGATTGAGAGAAGCAAAGTAAGTAGCTCAAAAACCAGATCCAAAGAAAAACCCAGGCAGACTTATTCAAGCAGCAATAACAAGCATGTGTCATACATACAGATGTGAATATACACAATTTAATATATTCACATCGAGACAAAATAAGCAAGGTAAGGAAAACAACAAAAAAACAACCTTAGAAAGGGGTGTTTGTTTTCTTGAGATATTGAAATTTAAATGAATGTCTCCAAGATAGAAGCATTATTAAAAAACAAAAATCAAGAAAACATCTTCATGCCTGGCAGGGACTAAATTTGGACTTGTATTTTACTGCTGAAGGATACAGCCAACACTCGTTAATCTGGAGAAAGGGCTACTGAAGGGAGTCTGGTGCTGAGCACTTGGATCTCCCACTGGAGTCAGCAGATCAGGGAGCACTCAGGCTCTATGAAAAAAGGGCTTTTTTGGTACAACATGCAGGTCTGGATTTTTAAATCCCAACCTGAGGTTTACCAAGTTAGGCCGAACCCCTTAGTACATAAATACAGAACGGAGGGTTTAAAATCATGCTCACACAGACCTTATATATGGATGGGAGGGAAAAGGACCTCAAACGCTCAGGAGTGGCAAAACGAGAGATGCTGAAAGTCACGCTAAAATCTCTGCATTTCAGTTTTCTCTCTGTAACAGTGCTAAGAGCATCCACCCCTCTGTGGATGCTGTGAGGCCAAATTAAGTGGGATATCCCAAGCTCCTGCAGGGCAGAGGTTTGTAATGCCAACACCAGGTGCTCACAGCAGGCAGCACCAGTGTGGCATTAACATGCAAAAGCAAAGCAATTCATTATGGTTTTATGGTTGCCCATCTCTGCTGCACTTGAGGAGCACCACCTGAATTTATTCCCAGGTATCAGACAGGAGATACCACAAAGAATGTGAGCACATTACTCCCACACACCAACATCCTCCACCTATTCCAGCCTGTTCAGATATCCCTGGATTTAATCCCGGCACACGGCTGACACAGGGTGTTGTTTTAGCAACTGGTTTATTTTAATATCAATCTTTTTTTGCTTGGGGCTACTGATTTTCTCCCTCCGATCTCTCGGTTCGCAGCAGCAGCGTCTGTGCCCACACAAATCCTGCTGCAGCCGAGGGAGAGGGAACGTATGAAAGCAGAAAATGTGTGGCTAAGTGTCAGTAAAAGAGTTCTGTTCTCTGCAGGGAAAATCAGGCCACAAGCTGCTCTGTGTAAAAGCTTTGTGGACTGTGAGATCTGAGCCTTAGCGGGAGCCTGACCTGATGATGAGCTGCACACACAGCCCACGTTGTGCCTGAAAGGCCATTAGCAGCATCACTTTCTCAGCACTTTCCCCCTCTTTCCACCTTGCCTCGAGCTGCTGGCTGTCAAGGCTGTGAGCAGGATCCACAACCCGGCCGGTCCCACCAGGCCAGGGCTGTTTTCTGACTGTACAAAGCATCAGCACGAGCAAGAAGAGACAATCCAAGTGGAGAACAGGAGCTGCACTGAACCCCACAAAGGTCTCAAGGGTAAAGGGTCTCATTCCCTTTGCTGAGGGACCTGAACAACCCTCTCCTTCTCTGGTCACCCCTCCCTCTCCATTCTCTTGCCTGTGAGATCCTCCTGTGCTCCTGCTCTTGTGTCACTGAATGGGTGCCCCAGGAGAGGTGATGACCATCAGCTTTCCTGAACCCCCTCAGATGCAAGGAGAGGTTTGGCTTTGTCTGTGCCAGGAAAAACGCCAGATTCAGGTTTAACCACCAGAGAAACCTGAACTTCTTCCTCTCCCTCAACCTAAAGCACCTGTGGCTTGAATTAGGAAGACAAGTTCAAGAGTGTTACAGGAGAAAAGTCTGGGCCCAACGTGCTCCTGCCTGGGGTAGTCATGGCTTTGACTCCATTAGCCCATCTTCACTCAGCTCTGCCTGAACTTCAACTCCTTTTTCAGAACCCAGAAAGTGAATAAAGGAACAAACAGTGGGATTTTGGGCTTGCTCTTTTTTAGCCAATCTTGTCTTTCTGAGCCTGACCAGGGATTTTGGAATATAATGAGTTTGCAGCAAAAGCACCCAACCTCAACAGCCCTTCCAGCCCCATTCCGGTGTCACTGGAGGAACAATTCCCACTCCTGTTAAAGCCTGAGGTGTTTTAGCATGACTGAACTGGTCAGTTCAGCACTGCCTGCACTGGGGGCAGGAGGCTGCTCTGCAGGGGACGAGGTGCCACCTGACAGCAGCACTCCCCTGCTCCTGCCCACTCAGGTTGCTCTTGTGCTTCTCCCTTTCCCCAAGCTACACACCCTCTGTCCCTGAGAAAGGGCAGTTTCTAAGAAAAACGAAGGCCAGGAAAAGGCAGGGCAGGAAATGTGGAGAAAAACCTGTTTTATGCATTACAACCCCCTCAGAAAAGCTTCCTCCACACCAAAGCTGCAGTGACAGCAACTTCCAAAGAAAATCCTGAGACGTGACTCGCAGAAAAAACCCACAAACCTAACAGCATATTTCCTGAATTTGTGCATTCTCTGCACCATGTCCTTTGTGCAGCAATTTTGAAACGGAGTGGGCTTTCTTGGGGAGTGCTGTGAGCAGGGTGGGATGTCACAGATGCTGTCCTGCTGGCACAGACTAACAGGAGCCACGGGAAGTCTCCTGTGCTGCAGAGGTGCATCCCCAGCCACAGCTCAGGTCCTGAGAGCCACGGGGAGGTTTTCCAGGCAAGCCCAGAGTGAAGCCAGAAGGTCGAGCAGCAGCAGGACCTTTAGCAAGATTAACTGTTCCTCTGTCACTCGGTAAGGACAGAGGTGCCCTTGTTTACTGCACTTTGAACTGTGACTCAGGGCTGACTCAGGGCCGCTGTAGCAGAGCGAGGAAGAGGAGCCCGGCTGGAGCAGTGCCCTGAGCACCCTCCCAGCAAAGCACCTGCTGCTGCTGGAACCACATGGCACAACCCATGCCATGACCCAAGATTTAACTGCAGTGCCAGGGGAGCGGACATGGGAAGCCAAATCACTTTTTTTTTTTTTGGCCTGCCTAAGAATCTTTAATACTCATTTTGATGCTGTGCTCTTTCACTTATGGACTCAATGTTCTTATAAGGGAAGAGCCCTGAGCCATCCTCTCAGGCAAGTCCTTGGGGTACCTGAATGACAGATTTTGATATGTGCTATTTGGAGACCGAGCTATTGCACCAAAGCGGGAAATATTGAAAGCAATCAAAAAATACGTACAGTTTAATAAAAATAAAAAGATTAAAAAACATAGAAAAACCAGCCAGCTGCTCAGCACAGGCCAGGCCCTGCTTGCACTGGAGTCACTGATCAGTGCTGGGCACTCTGCAGTCGACACCCTGAGATCAAGAGCAACAGATTTCTGTTGCCCACAAATTTTTGTGATTTTGCAAATCTCCAGCAGTCCAGTGGCTGAACTGGGATTCAGCACTTGCTACACTCACATCAAGAATTGCTTGGACGTGCTGTGCTCTTGACCCACAATGTAAAAAACAGAGAATCATAGAATCCTGTAATGTTTTGGGTTGGAAGGGACCTTAAAGAGCACCTAATTCCAAGCCCCTACCATGGGCAAGGGATGCTTCTACAAGCTCTGTCCTGACCACAGGCAGCATCAGCTCACAGTGAAATGGCATTTCATCAGGGACCTCCAGAGGGATCAATTAATAGTACCAGATCCTTTCCCTCTGCTTTGTCACAGAACTTCACAGCACAGGCAACACGGCAACTGCACACCTAAAAATCCTCTCCACTTTCAGGAGACAGAGGGAGAGACCACCTGGAAAACTCAGCAATGTTGTCATCCTGTATGAGCACATAACAGCCCAAACTGCTCAGGGACAGTGAGGGTCAGCTTGTTAAAGACAACCAGGGCAGCAGAACCCAGCTCTCAATGCAGAACACCGAGAAAGGAACGAGAACGGGCAAGTGAGACACGCGGGGAAGAGAAAAAACCAAAACAAAGGCAAGTCTCATCAAAATTGCAGATGTAGCACCAGCCACAATCAGAATAAACGAGGCCATGCAGCACTGATGATGGAAAATAAGGCAAAACAAATGCATCAAACTTTGCTTTTAAGGCAGGAGACGAGAAATTAATTTAAAATAACCAACACGCAGAGCCACCCTGGGGTCTGAAAGCCTCAGTGCTGTGTTCAGCAGAGCCACGAGGAGCGTCCAAACGTGAAATACTCAAAGGGACAAAATCTGGTGTGACATGGACATCAATTGGACTTCTGGGCATGATGGCTCGTGGCTGCTGGGGAGCTGCAACTCTGCAGGACACCCTTTCCCAAGGGATCCTGTCCTCGGTGAGCACCACACGAGCAGGGTCACCAGGGACTGTCTCTGCCAAAGCCTCTTTTCCAGCAGCACAGGCACCACAGAGGAAACCAGTCCGTGCATGGCAGCAGTTCCCCTTCCAGCATCAACACCAGAATGGGACAGAGTTTATAATCCCAAAGCCTTGCTTCCACAGTGGCTCTCCCAGATCCAGGTGTGATCCCCAGTGGTTTTTCCATGTGGCACAGCCTGAGACACAGCACGAAGATTTCGACTCCAGGAGGCAACAGTGTGATCTCCAAAAAAAGGACCCCAAGAACCCAACACCACAGACAATACGAAAGTGTAGATTACACACACTCAGCACAACCAGCACTTTTATTGGAAACATCTTGCCAATTCAGTACGGGAACGGGGATACTTGTTTCCATGAAGCTGTCCTGGTGCTGGAGAGCACCCAGAGGGCTACTTTCCATGAGGAGGATGGGATTGTTCTGGATTGTCTCAACTAGAAGCAGATGGGGAAAAAAAAACATAACAGAAGGACAAAGAACAACAGACATGCGGCCACAAAGTGTTAAAACATACAAACAGTTACACCCCAGCACTTAATTATGAGTCTTCAATGAACAGACAACCTTCAAATAGAGTAAAAGAAACAAAACAGGGGTGATTTCCAAACAGACCAACATCAGAGATTAACTGGGAGCAGAGGAGAACACAACGATGGCATTTCAACAACAAAAGGGAGGCATCTTCACCCCCTTCTAAGCCAAATCCGTAAATACACAGCAGATCCAGAGAAATCTTTTTTACTATGAGTGGAAAAAAGTATGCTGTAAGGGAAGAATCAGACTCACAGCCTACACAGTGCAAAGCACAGGAGTAAGCAGGGATGTGAGTCTGATTTTACTCTGCAAGTGCATTGAAATGAAACAGGGACCAGCATTTAGTACAGATGGGAAAATGGGGGAAAAAACAGCCTGAGAGGCTTTCTGAATTGTGAACTCCCAAAAAAGCTATCTGCATGAGGAGATGTGCACAAGCAGTTTTACACAAGGTTTTGTACAGAACCAATTATGATTGAGCACCTGAATTTTACGTGATCAGCAGAACACACAGCTTAATTATAGCAGCAATTAACTTTTCTGGAGTGCCCTCCAGTGAACACTAACTTCAGGAGCAGCTTGGTGAATCATGGTTAGTCCTTCTGGGTAATGTGTCCATCACAACACGGACTCTAATGGAAAGGAATGGCCTGTTACTTTCTGATAAGCAAATGAAGAGGCTTTGTCTTACAGGAAAAGAGAATTTAAAGCTGGTTTTTGTCGATTTTATTCATCAAGGCAGAGCAGTATCTCTTAAAATAACAAGGCTCAGACCTGGAGGTTTTGCAATCACTCTGCCCTTCTCATTGTAGAGCTAATTGCTGTTTAAATTCACTGCATAGCAAGTGTCTCTCCAAACACAGCCAACTCAGAGGTCCAGGGAGGCTCTAATATTCCTGCTGCTGTCCAGGACGATAACCAGAACACAGGTTTAGTGTCAATGGGGCCTCTACCTCTGGGTTCAGTGAGAATAGGGGCTTTGGAATGTATTTAAGAGAAAGAAGGTAAAATGTTTAGCTGTATGCAGCTGATACCTAGAATACACCCAAAAAGCAAATTGCTTTTCAAGTTGCTATAGATTCCCTGAGCTGTTGTAACTGGCCTGGGTACAAATGCAGTTGTGGGTGGATCCATTTTTAAAAAGTGTTGCAGCAAGATCTTGGCTAAATTTGACAAGTGAGTGGGGCCTGCAGAAAGCATTTTATTCACTCCATTAAACATGGGGTTTAGTTTGTGCCCATTTAACAAATCAGACCTCTAGATTCAGCAATTACAATCTTTAAAGGCACTGACACATAGAAGGCCACTTCTTTGGATTTTCAACTTTAAAATTATGCAGAAGATCATCAGAATTATCCAGCTCTAGATAGACAGTCTTCTTCATTAAGTCCTGCATGATTCAAATATTAAGATAAACAGGATGCAAACAAGTAAATCATCTCATCATCTCACTGTAGACTCTGCTCCTTCTAGTCTTCTCTGGCCCTCCAAGTCCTAAATTCTGCCAACTCAATTGTGTTTCATTCAATCACAAGCACCAGTCTGGGTGTAGAACAGAGGCCTTTACAGAGAGGTCACCACCTCATGACCCTCAGCAGCTGGAGGCCCTTGTGTGACAAACAAAGGGCAAATGGGACACAAGGCACTGATTTCACTGGAAGAAAATTCCTTTTCTGGTAAATCAGGAACAAGGCTAATGCTACAGGGCCAATTCTCTTTCTCACCATTCCCAACTGCGTGGATAACTTCATGTAAAATGTGGCTGTAACCCTTTAAACAGCTAATGTGGATCCAGAGGGACTTACCCAAAACAGCAGAGTTGCCATCGCCCAGGGGGAACCTCTGGTACCGGGGAATATTGAAGGGGGGCAAAAGGTAAAACTTCCTCTCCAAAAGAGGCTCGAGGCGTGAAGCAGATGGGTCTGCAGGGTGGAACAGGTTATAGACCTGCTGACAAGCTGGTCTGAGCTGAAAGACTAAAAAGACATAGAAAAAAATCCCTCAAGTATCAAAACATTACTTGTTAGAATATAGTAAATATTTGTCTCTAAAAAGGACAACTGTCGGGTTATAAAACTCCAAATGATTTATCATCTCCCTCATCTCCCAGTTCAGTCAACTGAAACAATTTATTACAATGTTTACAGACTCAAGAATTACCCAGTACTTTTCATGTTTGGAAATCATATCATCGGTGGTGCACAGAGCACACAGAGATCTGCTTCTTTACAGTGCAATAAATAGTGCAATACAGAAATGTTTGGGTTTGACCAGATTCCTGCAACTGCAGCAGGAGGTGCTTACAACCACCCACCAAGGGAGCAGTTTGCATCAGGACTTACTGTCAAGAGCTGGAATTACAGTTTTCCGCAGAGCAAGCACCAGACCCAAGGGAGAACCAAAGAGGAAGAAGTCGGTGATCTCAAAGTCAAACTTCCCAATATTTCCTCCATCCAGCATCGTGGAGCTACTGGATCGCCTGGATGTAGGGTCATTTCTCAGGACACTAGAATGTAAACTGGGAGAAGACCAGAAAATAAAGTCAGAATTTTTATTCTCCCTGTGTTTTCATAATTAAAGCCTGGATGAATGATTGACAGTGGATATAATTTCTATCTCTTCAGTGAAGGAACTGTGCTAATCAACCCACAATGACCCCCATTGCACTGGCATCATTTGGATGTACAAATCCAAGCTTCAAGTGGGTTCATTTACACACCATCTCCTCAAAATGTTTTTTCTTTAAGGAGTCAAAAACGTGGTTGCTCCTACTATATCAAACACGTCCAGCTTTTCCTCCCTCTCTCAGGTGTCAAATCTGTTTGCAAAATTCCACCTCTGTGTAATGCAGGCTGGGCAATGCACAGGTTTAACACAGAGATTTAAATTCACATTTTCCCTGGACACTGAAGAAGCAGCAGCAGGAACATGTAGGTGAAAATCCTGGGAATCCACCCCCACATTAGGGAGAGTTGCTTCTTTGCAGTCTAGATCTGGGAATGTGAAATGACAGATGTTTAACACTGATAACCTGGTTCACAAAAGGCTTTCTGAGATGCTTCTGTTCCCACCCAAACGCGTGAAGCTGCAAATTCCTTTGCTCCCCAGGTTGTACAGATTCCAGTGGCAGCTGTAGTGGGTTGTCTCATTATAATTAGAAGCAGAGAGTTGAAGGCAGTACCAGCAGTGCCTTAAGAGGGTGTTTGCAAACACTTAAAAAAGCATCAGAACAGGTTCTATAAAACATGTAGGAGAAATGGATCCCATAAGAGTTGGGTTGGATAAAGAGTTTAGTGGCCTGGAGTGGGGAATGATGCAAATCCAACAGCCCCAAAACAAAATCCTGGGTGGTGACCAGCACTTGTCACGTCCCCATGTGCAACAGCTCTGGCTCCATCAAGGCCACTTCTGAGGGCAGTGACACCCCAGCACCGCTGTGATCCCGAAACAGGGAACCTCCCTACCATTCTCAGCACCAGAGCAGTTACTCACAGACCCCTCGGACACAGCCACTGAGCCCGGGAGCAGCTGCAAACGCTCACACTTTTGGGGAAGAAAACCGGGTTTCACGCAGACTTTGCTTTCCTGCCATGGCAAATAACGCAGCATCCAAGAGACAGCTCCTGTGCTCAACACCATTCCCAAAGGATGCTAAACCTCCGCCTGCTCCTGCTGCGCTGTCATGTTCCCTCTGGAGCTGCACACACGCACAGGCACGGCTCTGCTCTCCGGTTCCCAATCAGGGAATGATAAGTTACTTATGCCAGACACACACACACATCACGGGGAGTCAAAACAGTGGTGTCAAAAGCAGGAGGAACGGGAGGTTACAGCAGTGACAGCTGAAACGAGCCTGTTCCTGTTTCTGCGTTGCAAACGAGCCTGCCTGAGATCACAGTGCCGAGCTGCACAGCCCTGAAACACGTCTGAGAACAAGCCACCTTTGGTGGAGCTACAATTGCTTTAGCTAACAAGATGCAATGCATCAAGTCTGCTGTGTGTGAGGAATGCAAAGTCATTTAGAACACGCTCAGCTTTGCTGGAGGGAGGGTGGCAGCGATGGGATTCCAACAAAGGCACCAGAGGAAAAGCTATCCCGATGGCAGGATGGGTGCAGGAGGTTTTGGTGTATTCCACACAGCTTCCCACAGCATCTCTTTGTGGGGAAGGGAAAAACCAGAGCAGGCACAGCACTGAGCAATTTGGGCAGCTTCTCTCCTTTTGCCGGGAACTTGGTACCGTCTTTTCAGCAATCAAAAGAAATGAGAGCCAAGGGGAACTCTGGATCCATCATGCTCCAAGCAACCTACAGTGCCCTGTTCTCCCTTTAAAAAGCAGCAGATGTACTGTGTGCATTAATTAAACAAGAGCTTATGGATTTCAGAAGCAAATCAACTCATTTACAATAATACAAGTACAGCACAGCCAGAAATAATGTAGTTGTGCAGAAGGACTGAATTTAAAAATAAATGTGTGATTGTAATCTCCAGATGCTGCTCTGGCTTGCTGGGCATTATCCCAGAGAAGTGGGTAGGTCTGATACATGAATAAAAATGAGTGTCTTTGGCACAGGCTGAAATCTGCAGTGGGCACGGACAGAAAGGTCCCTGTGTGCCAGGCTGCCCGTCTGCTGAGCCCAGGAGGAAAACTTGCCTCTGTTCTGCCAACCTCCTGCTCCAAGCCACGTCACACTAGGGCTTGGTTTCTGCATGGGAAAAATCATTCCTTGGTGGCAAAGGTCAGCAGGGGCATTCTGCTGGTGCTGGCTGGGAGAACAAGGTCCAGGGATGGGCGTGGGAGCAACGTCCTGCTGACACACAGGAGGGGACGAGTGAACCCCTGCTCCTCAGCCTCCCCTGCTCCATGGAGCTGAGTGAGAGACATGCAGAGAGAGCTCCTACTGCAGCTTCAACCTGCCCCTTTTTCCCTGAGGGAATCCTGGTCTTGAGTTCTGGGAAGAGACTAATTTTTAACCCAAGTTCTGAAGGGAGGTTTAAAAACACAGAAAAACTCTTAAGAAGTAAAGATGCACCAATCTGTCACCCCACTGAATCCCAACAGCTCTTGCCAGGGACCCACAGGTGCTGCATGCTGGGTGCAGGCACAGCCCTTCAGAGATGGAACAGGAAGGACCAGCACAAAGCTATCTGGAACAACAAACTGAGCAATCCATTATCCACATCAGGCCCAGCACTTATTCTAAAATAGGTGTAAAAATGCATCAAGATGCCAGCCCGATTTCCTTAACTGAGTCTGTGCCCCTGAGGTCAATAACGAAGAGGAGAATAAGCACATTTTTGCACGACTCATATTTTCTCCTGTAATACAGGAGACTGTTTTGAGGAGACAAGAACAAGAGCCTGATTGCCTTTTATTAACCTGCTGGAAATAGCCAAGAACCTTATTGTGGATTTTGTAAATGCAGCTGTCTTTCTGAATATCCTATCTCTGTGCACCAACAACATTCACTTCGATATCTTCTCTCTCCTATAAATCATTTACAAACAGGCCCTGATGTGGCAGGACAACACAAATCCCTGTGCTGAAACAATGACTCCAAGTAGTGATGGAGGGGGAGAAAGGCAGGAGAAGCCTTCAGCTCAGCACAGGGGAAAAGGAACAACCTTGGACACAGCTGCAATGCAGGTAATGGGGTTTGTTGTGGGGGACACTGCTCCCCAGCTCCTGGGACATGAGGGAAGAGGGATTAAGAGCATATTTATTGCAGTTCCTCCAGGCATGCAGGAGAAAAAGGTCTGTGCTGTCCAGTTCCAGAGGCTGAAGAAGAAGATTCAGTCAGAAAAATCCTCTGGGTTTACAGAAATAATCCCTGAATGACCAGTGGCCATGGACAGACTGCTGTGAAAATCCCGTGGGTTATGTTAACAGACACATTCTGAAAGTCCATTTGAAAAAGCTTAAAAATGAGATACTGGGGGCTTCAGCAGCGAATAACAAATTTGAAATGTCCTTGGTGAAATGAAGCAGCCCTGGCAGGGAACAGAATAACTCAAAATCAGGTTTCAGAGATGCTTTAAAATTAACAACAGTGGCTTCCCAGTTCTGCTTCACCGAGTTCCCTTACACAATTTCTCCATTTGCTTTCTGACCTCCATCCCACACTTGCAGCACAGCAGAGAAGCAGTTCCCTGAGTGCCTTGGCTGTCACACAACAGCTCAAAGGGCTTCTTGCCATTGCAACACTGATGCAGAGAAGCTGGATTCTCTCAGTGCCACTCAGCAAGAAAGCTGCTAATTTTTTTTGCATATACAACACACTGAAATTGATAACCCTCTAATCTAAATTGTTTTCCTCCACCTTGCTTAGCACAGGGACGACAAAGCAACACTCAGGTTCCACAGATGCACCACCCTCAGCTCCAGGACACTGCTGGATCTGTTCCTTCCAAATCTTAAATCTTACCTTGAAAGAAAGGCTTGATGCTGCTTTATCGTGTCCAGTTCATAGGTGGATGAATCGCTCCTTTTTCGTGGCAGCTGCTTCTTTGGATCCTCTCCGTTGCTACGAGGAATATCAATGTTGCTCCTGCTGAGGTGTCTGCTGGCTTCCAGATTAGAGCCACTGGAACAGTGGCTGTTGTTCACCGTTATTCCAGGAGACAGAAGGTCGGTATCCTGGGATTTGAAATATATTTCAAATATTTGAAATATATGGATTTAGCTGCATTAAGAATATACCCACATTATAACACTCATCTCCTATCCTCCTTTCCCCAATTTACCACAAGATCCAGCTGAGGCCAATGCAGAATCTCAGGCCCAACCACTCCCTAAGGTGTGGGTGACGCTTCACACCAGAGGCTGAAATGTCCCTGTTTAGAGCAAACACACCCAAACTGACACCCATATGCACCTTAAGACATGTCTGCCATTGGTAAGGAATAGTCTCTGTTGTTTCAGGAGATCCTTACTAAAACAGGGTCCATGGAGGAGCTGGGAGCCAGCATTACCTGGACACTCACAACGCTCCCTCGCCGACTGCTGTTCTGGCTCTCGGACACGGTCTGATTGCTGTAGCATAAGGCATCAAATCCCAGGATCCCTCCAACACAGTCCCCTACCAAGCACACCTGAGATAGGCAACAGAAGCAGGGGAGGAGAAGGAGGAGAAATAAAAAGGAAATTTTAAAAAAAGCCCCTTGATTTCGGTTCAGAACTAACGGTTGGACAGAGAGCTGGATTACAGCTGGACAAGCCGGAGTAACAGGAGGCCCAGTGCCTTCATCAATAAAACTTCATCCAATGAAATCCACCACTGCCTGCAGACTCCCATCCTCTCACACAGCTCAGGGGTCCTGGCTGTCCCCACCAGCCAACTGGAGTGACAGCACAGTAACACAGAGCCCTGATCCCGGTGCTAACTCCAGAAACCAAGCTGGATCCCCCTTGCCAGCTGCCCGAGATACCTCAGGGAAGCTTCTCTGTGCTTCTGCCCACTTGTATCTCGAGGGGATAACACTGTCCTGCCTCCAAAGGTATGAGCAGACAGGCACAGTAAAGCACCAAGATCCCTGGGCAGGAGAGGACTGGCTGGGAAGAAGCTCAGGATGGATAAACCACACTCCAGCAGTGCAGTGTGACAGCTCCTCATATGTCTCTGGCCTCGTGGGGCTGGGGAGTCACTTTGCTCAGAGGTGTGAGGTTCAGTCATGCTCTTTATGGGGTGCAGTAGCTGCACAGCCTCAAAAAATAAACCCACATGTGCAACAGCTCCAGCACGAGCTGCTGAAGGTCCTTTAAAGCCAGGAATGCTTAAACAGCCTTGGTTTGCAAAGGGGAAGAGACCATGGTTAGTGACAAAGGCAGCACTCCTGCTCGGGCAAGGTGTGTCACGCTGAAACTTGATTAACTTCACAGCTTAGGAGCTTCATTTCTGAACACAAACTCAGACTTTGCTTTGAATCCCAAAGGTTCAGGACAGTGCACAAGCAATAATCTCTCCCTCTCAGAAAGAAAAAAACAGAAAGCACAACACTTCCTTATTGCAGCCCAACACTGTCACATTTCGACCCCTCCTGAGAGATTTAAGGCAAAGAGAATTTCAGAAAGAAATTGCTTCATTTGTTCTTCCTCTGGCTGTGGCCTGAGCAGCCCCTGGCTCACCTGGCCATTGAAGGAGGTGCCCTCCTGGGATTTGATGAACTCACTGTAGGCCTGGTTGGCTCTGACAATGACAGTGGCCACGGCTTCTTGGTACTGCGGGGAGGACGTGGCGAGCAGGGGGAGCGCAGCGAGGGGAATGTGATCCTGGCTGTTGGACAGGCAACCCTCATCATAACTGTATGGGCTGAGGCTGCAGAGGGCAAGAGACAGTGGGAATATGGGGAAAACAACTTGCAGGCAGTACAGTCAAGTGTTGTGGTTCATAAAAAAAAAAGCCTCAAGACAGGACGGCCATTTATTGCTCTGTGAATGGGTGACAGCTTAATAAATCCTTCCCTCCCATCAAACGTAAATCTTCAAGGACAACATACTTACACTGACAGAACAACCCCCAGACAAGGAATTAAACCCTTAGTATTTATTGGATTAATTAGAATAAATCAATCTCAGAACTTGTGCTGCATGATTACTGTATTCACTGCAGCTAAGTATGAAATCGAGATTGAATGCCTCGCTGGTACATTAATAAATGCATTCTCAAAGCATGGTCAGAGCTTTCAGTGCTACATGCACAACATCTCAGGGAAACAAATAAAACAAAACCTTCCAAAAACTCCCATTCCATGATAAAACAGCATCAACTTACCTGGACACCAGGGAAAATGCTTCAGAGCAGATGGCTGGGCAAGGGACAAGTTTGATGGCAATGTGTCCCAGAGCAGCTGGGTAATGCACCCTCATCACCGTGTCAAACACGGTCGTGATGGTGTTGACATCCCCTTGCTTGGAGCTCTGGTCACCACTTCCTGAGTCCAGGATGTTCCCTCCATGGAGGACCAAGAGGAGGACATGGATTTTACTTGGCTGCATTAGTGGCTGCACTGATTCATCCTAGGTGGGGATGGAAGAGAGCACACAGAAACGCTCGTTTTTCAAAGAGGTGACTTGTGCTTAATTTATGGCAAAGGCTATTAGATACACCAGAATACAACAGCTGAGAACCTGATTACTCCTTCCAGGTCTCTTATCCTACACTTGTGCATGCACAAATGCACACACAGCCTCAGCCTGACTTGTCAGAAGCAGAAGGAATGCTCTAAGTCAAAAAAAAAAAACCCTGCATAAAATTGTATCCAGGTAAAATATGGCAGCAGTAAAGACGTTCCCTGTGTGTATTAGGATGGAAAAATACAGAAATCAGAGATAGGTGTTGCTTTTCGTGGGGTGCTGAGCTCAGCTGCAGCAGTTGGCAGTGAAACATATTCAGCAAAATTAACAAATGAGATCAAAGAGGTCAGCAAGTGGTGAGTTACTGAGAAGTTGTGGGAAGATCAGTCATTGCATGTTTGCCTAACACAGAAGTTATAAATAAGACTTCACATTTGCTTAAACTGTTGCAAGAGAGGAACTGAAAAGAAAAAACTTCATGACCCTCTAACCCAAGGAATGGCCAGCATGTGGCTGGTGAGACTGCTGCATGAACACAGTGAGGGATTTTAATTTGGCTGCCCAGGTGATTTGCTTATTATGTTGAACCAATTCCTTGCCTAAACATACAGGCTGTAATTTAGGGGAAGGAGGGAATTGTATTCTTATCATTAATGCCCTGCCAGAAGAGCTGTAAGCCCAATCCTGATGCCCCAGGCAGGTACAAGAGCATCCATGTGTACATATTGTAACACAACAGAGCAGTAACTATTCGTAATATCTATTTGCTACCAGGGCTTTCAGTGCTTACAGCTCCCACACAGACTCAAAACCTCCATCCCACACCTCTGAGATCTGTGCAAACCCTCCTGACCCCTGGGCTAGCAGAGACAACATCTGAGAACATCCTGAGCAACTCCCTGTTGCCATTGAGAGGGGGTATGGAAAGGGTGGAGGGCAGCAGTGTTTTCCATTTGGCAAATTGTTCTAATTCTGGCATCTTTAGTCACCTGCTGTCCTTTGAGCAGCGATTGAGTCCCTGACAGACCTGCTGGTGGGAGGAAAGCATGCCCAGGCACACATTAGCAGCCTAACAACTAGATTACATTTTTACCAGATACTGTTAAAGCTTGTCTTACTACACAGCCCACCAGAAATATTAAAATTCACATCCCAAGTCTGTAAAAATGATTTCTCCAGACCTCCTGCATAAGAATGGCCTTTAATTATTTAGTACCATTCCACTGGATTCATGCCTGCTCTTGAAACCTTTTCTGACTCCAGTTTTAGCACCTGCACAGTGAAACTTTCCCTGGGTGGAGGCACAGGAGGAGCCCTCGAAGCGTCTCAGCACCTCGTCTGCTTCCAGACAAGTATTTTAAGTGCTCATTTGGAGAATGACATGAGTCACCAAGTTCAGGTCATGCAGAAGTTTATCAGCAGTGATTTGGAGGCACCTTTCAGTTCATTACCCTCTGCTTTGAAGGAAGTGGGGAACTGCTGATTAGTTTAAAGGTGGAGGTAACTATCTAGAACTTCCTTGTAAGATCTGGAGCCTCTTAAAAACACCTCAATCCTGAACCACCTTCTGGTGAGGGAAGCTTTTAACCTGAAAATCATTGCAATTGGTGGCACAGGAATTTCATACTATTTTAGCAGACAGCTTGTGAACAACTACAAATAACTGTCTTTTTCATCTTGCTTTGAAGTCTGTTCTTTTTCTAAAATGAAGGCAGAAACAGGAGGGGGTTGAGTTTGCACAGCCCTCTGAGGAAGACAAGTTTCCCACACCATCTTGAGCTCCAAGAGAAATCTCAGGGCTGTGACTTGCTTATTTTGAGGTGGCCAGAGCTGTTCCCCTCCCAGCCACCCACTCTCCTCATGGCCCTTGAGCTCTCAGTCTATTATGGAAAACCACCATGAACTTAGAGCCTGGCACAGACTCTAATTCCAAAACTCATGGCCTTTGATGGACCACTCAGACATAATGCAGGCACTCTGCAAAGCAGCTGCAGCACAGCCAGGCAGCTGCTGTAAGGGCAGGATGGGAACAGCCACCCCAGGGTGTCTCACCAGGACTCTGAACTGCACAAGTGTACAAAGCTGGGGTGGGTCAGTGTGGTGTTATTTATTTATTATTTTACCCAAAGCACTAACACAGTCTGTGCTATAACTGGTTTCCAAACAAGACCCCGAGCAGCTCCACGCTGTGGGCTTCAGCTGAGTGCTGTCCTTTGCACCTCGGTGCTGCAGGAATGTGTTCTCCCACTCCCACACTTGCTCATCTGGCACTGCAGGATAGCTCTACCCAGCCTCGAGCTGCTCTGATCCCCACAGGATTACCCGTTTTTTCCAGGTGGATACCTGATGCTGCCTGCAAACTACACAGCATTTTCTATATGATGTTCAAAAGATGGGAGAAAAATCCCTTAAATCTGAAGTACAAAAGGACACACACAGGTGTTACTGGGGCTCAGCAGCACACGGAGACAAGACATTGCTCACAGCAAAGGGACCCGTTTATCCCACACAGAGACATTCCAGCCACAAAGGATCTCATTACAAGAAGCCAAAGCACTCACCTCAATGATGCTGAGCCTCTCCACGCTGGAGCCAACGTGGTACTCTGCTGATGTCTCCTGGTACAAGTCTCCTGGAAGCACAGAGGTGTAAAATGTCAGTGCTGCCAGATGCTCTTTGGCAAAGGCACTCTTCCATAAAGACACTGCTTGTTCCAGTGCCTCACATCTCCTTCATTATTTCATCAAATCCCCCTCTCCCTCCTTCTTGCCTCCTTCCACCTGAGAAGCCTGGGCAATGCTGGGTCATTTATTTTCCAGCAATTTCTTATAACCTGGGAAAGAGCTGAGGACATTATCGAGCTCTTCTCTCATTACAGCGATCTGGTACCGCTGCTTTATTAAGGATGGCAACAATGGGAAATCCCTGCACAACTGTCAGAAATGATTGGTTTGTGGGAAAATAAAAGGAATTGCTTGAACTACGCTGGGGAGTAGAGATCTGATGTATTCCTACATCTGTGCCTACACAGACTGACTTTGTACCAGAAAGCCTGAGTGTCACCTTCCACCGTGAATCGCTCTGGTTGAGGAGCTACAGCTTCCTTTCACCATTTCATAACGATGAGCAGAAAATAAAACTGAGGCAGATACAGTCAAGAACAAAGGATGGAGCAAAAGGAAAGAAGAGTCAGGAGAAATTCAAGTCATCCAAGACAGAGCTGGGATATTTCATCATTATATGAGAGAATCCTGGCTGTCACACAAAGGAGCCAAACGAACACGGAAAATAAAAGAGAATCAAAAGCTATCCCAGCTCCCACTGAGCAAATCTTTTTCAGCAGCACTGGGCAGTCATTTTTATGCTCTGTCTCAGCTTCTCCCTTTGTGAGACGAAGATAACAAGTTTTACCTTGCTCAGAATGAGGCTACGACAATTGCCTGGAAATACTGTAAAATAGCACATGCAGTTTGTACTTGGAAAAGAATTACCCTGGACATCATCGCATTCGGGGGTTTCAATTTTATCCATCAGATCGTTGGAACTCCATTTCGTTATTTCTTTCGGGAACATTTCCTCATTGTCAGACAAGTCCTCTTCAAAAAAACCAGATTTTTTGAGAGTCACACACACAAAAATATGTATACAGACAAGAGCACAGAACTGAATTTTAAATAAAACCAAGGCCTCACAACTCTATGCAATCTATAAACACTTGGACAGTTTAAGTCATAATAAACCATATACTTTACCAGCTTTTGCTATATAGAAACCAAAGCACCTTTTGCAAAGTTAACAAAATGTTTTAGTTGCATGATTTAAACAAACAAAACTCCTAAAACACAGAAAAAAGTAACTTGGATTTTTAATGCTACCATCTAAGGTACCACGTTTGGCCTTTGTCTTGCCATTTCCTCTGATGGTGCCAAAGCAGACAGAATACTCCAGTACAGGAGAGGACAAAGCAAGGATTCCCACTGGGATCCTCCCAGACCTGTTTGAGAGCTGTGGGATTTCTTTGGGGGAAGCAGGGACAAGGATCACTGTTGCTCATAGGACCAAACACCTAAAAGGGCAGGAGCAATAAAGGGAATGTGACCTCCCCAGGCTGATTTCCTCAAGAGATGAGACACAGAGCACGGATCTGCCATTTCCTTCCTACTTCAGCATCTTCCAAATCCCCTGGCTCAGTTCAACTATAGTCAATAAAGAACAAGGGTCCCAAAAAAATTATGTTCTTAGAAGCGTAACTAAAAGGAAGAGACATACAAAGGGGAGCTCTCCTTCCTCTTCTTTTTTTTTTTTTTCCATTGAGGATGTATCTTTTGCTGCTAGGGAGGTTAAGTGCTTTCTAATTTATTTATACTTCTGTGCTTAGTATGTCTTTCCTGAAAATTTTGGTCTTGTAAATTTAATAAAGAGTTATAAACATAATAACAGCAGTAATTATGGATGTCTTGAAGATCTAAAAGCTGTAATCTTCAGAGTCCCAGACTAGGATTTCCCCTTTCTTATTGCTGTAGAGCTACTAAGAAAATAATTAGCTGGAAGAATCCCACAATGGGGAACAAAAAAAGGTTATGAAATATATTAATCTTTTCAGCAAATCTGAGCAATAGCTTAAAAAAAAAATTGTATGAAAGGCACTAAGTGAAGATCCAAGCAAAGCCTGATTATTTTTAGGAGCTTCTATTTCAACTTTGACCATAAAAAGAGAGCAACCTGGAAATTTTGCACCAGCATGCCATTTCCTTTTTCAGCCATGGAAAAAATTCTAGTAAATCCTAATTTCCTTGCACAAGGGAGTGTGGAGCTGCCCATCCAGAGCAAGTGGAAAGCACAGGCCTGTAACACATGTGCTGGCAGAGAATTAAGAGGACGATTGCATTCAAAGCTCTTCCAGCAACTTAATCTAAATATTAAACTTAATTCCTTGAGAGGTCTAATTACAGCCCTTACTGCTGCTCAAGGGATCCCTGAATGGGATATTACTCCCATTATTAGCATTTATTACAGGATAGATATTCGATATTACTGTATTTGTCACTACCTTTAACCAGTGAATGAGGGTGAGTGGGAAGCTGGAGACAAGGAATCTTCTGGGGCTCAGGTTACGCCCACTGCACTGCGAGGAAATGTGTGTGTGTGTGTGTATGGGAAGCACTTCTGAGGCACTCTGCTGGGTGTTGACTCACATCCTGAGCCGTGCCAGTTCCCATGGTACCGACCCCGGCAGGATGAGCTGAGAGCGGAGCCTCATCCCTGCTCACAGACCCGGAGTCTCTGCGGGCCAAGGGGCACCAAGAAGTCCCTCCTGGGGACGGGGCTCTGTTCAACTGCACACACACGCCAAGGCTTTGACTCGTGAGCCAAAATCCCACCAGATTCAGGCAGACTTTTCAACCCAACTGTGCCGACTGCAGAGGACAAACCGTGCGTACACGGAGACTCGCTGCTGCTCGCAGGAGAGCAGCTGCTTTTACTCTCAGCAACCTCCTGCAAGTATTGCAACAGAGGTGCACAAGGCTCGTTTTTGTTAAGTCCCCTTCCCAGGCCTGTTAGGAGCATGCCAGGGATTCCCTCGGGCCCTGGATCCCAGGCAGAGCCGTCTCCATCTCGATTTTATTACTGAGTAATTAAAAAGGCAAGAAGCATGTGGATAGCAATGGTGCCATTTGGATGACTCACTCCTCTTCCCTTGTATGTATATTGCTCCAATAAATCCCTCACATACTTGTAAATGCTACATAAGTTAATAAATAGAGACACTTAAACTAAGTTGGCCCTTCCCCTTCCCGGCAGGAAAAACACATTTATCCCAAACACATGTCCCGGCCATTGCAGCTGCTGTTGTGCAGGTCACTACACTAACACACCCCTTTCTACCCCACAGTTTGAGATCCATGCCTAAAAACTCATGGGAGAACTCTTCTGGAACGTAATACTATCAATTTTGGGGGTTGAACTACAGCTGAGCATCAGCGAAATTCTGCTTTGCAAAACTGGGGTGTCATCTTTTAACAACTGCATTTCCCAGCTCCATCTGCAAACATTGCACCTCTCACTTCCATCAGACCAGCCAGGAGAAGAGTCCATCTGTTGTCAATAGAGACAGAGCCCTTTAGGCTTAAATTTGCATTAAGTACAATGCATAAAATGAGTGCAGTGGAACAAAGCTTCTTTACACACACATGCACAGAAGAAAAAAATGTAACAGCGTTCTCTTAATACAGATAATCAAAATTACTTTGAGAATTCTGGAATCAACACTGATTAATTTTGGCACCTGAAGTACCTTGTTGCATTCGCTGTTGTATTTGTTGGAATGGTAGAATGAGGAGTTAATAAAAGCAAATTTGAGTCTCTTCAGGTCCAGACAGGACAATTAATCATACCTCTTACTGATTAAAAAACAAATTAGAAAAATAATCAGTCACAGTGAATCATTAGGACACACCCACAGCCCAGTTAGTACCGCTGGATTTCACGCACACTCATTTGCACCAAATAAAACACAGCCCCTAGGGCTCAGACTGTTCAAGATCCCCTCAAACAGCTCAGACTGCACCTGAAATGGTGCTGCATTAATGTAAGAGTCTGCTGGGTGATGCTGGAAGAAGCTGCACCGAAGCTGCACGTCATGGTTAGAAAGGAAAAGACTTCAAAGCAAAAAAGTCTCGCTTCCTTCCCTGCTCACCCCCCGCCCTTCATGCCTTCCGTTCTCTTACCCCACCATTTCAGGGAAGAAACGATGGTGATTTAGGCTCCACATACCATGTGCATCAAAGAATTCATCATCTGAGCTGTCATCTGAATCCCTGGCAATGCTCTGCATCCTCCACTCGGAGATACTATGGCGCGAGGGACTTGCTGGAAAAAACAAAAAAGCCTTATGCGAAACGCTACATCGACAAGACGGAGAGTTCCCAACATGATCTTTGCTGGAGGAAGAATCATGTGTTCTCTAAGAAAATTCACTGCTGCAATATTAAAAAACACAAAACCCCGATGATGCTGGTGTGATGTCAGTGTACCGCTTTACAGATCCTGTTTGTTTACTGTTGGTAGAACCTGCCAGCAAGATGCTACATTAAAGCAAAGCTGCTTGGATCACTCTTCTGCTATTTTGAATGGCAGCTATTTATAATTGTTAGTAGGACGTGCAAAATCAGCTGGGTTTTAAAGTTTGCAATTAGGAAGGAAGCAGGCTGATTGGAAGCTTTCTCCGTGCCTCTCATCAGCACACAAGCCATGCCTCTGCTTTGCTAACTTTCGGGTGGGTAGCTGAGCAGAGCAGCCTGGAGAGGAATAATCTGTTTTCTGGAAGGAAATTGCTTCCACACAAATTGGATTACAGATCTATTTAAACTTTAAACTTGAATGATTTAAACAACATGCTATCTGACTACTTCAAAGGGAGCTGTCGGAGCGGCGGTCCTGACAGAGCAAGGAGAAACCCCAAAGTCCTTTTAGTGCCGTTTGCCCTCCTGTTCTCAAACCTACCTACTCCCTTTCACTTCCCCCTCCAGAGTTCTCTGAGCTAAATATAAATACATTATGGCTTCTTCTTCTCTTTTTTTCAGCTATAATTTAGCAACGATCCAGCCTGAGCTCTTCTCAGCCGAAGTTGTCACAGAACAGCCGCCTGCTGAAGGGAGCACCGTCCAGAGAACGATGGGAGAGAGGGATTGTCCTCTCGTGCCTGTCACACAGAGCACAAAAAGTGCTCACAGCAACCACCTAACCCAGCAAAAACCCGAGGAGACTGACAAGTTCTCATTTAGCATATACAAGAGCCTGAAAGGCTCCGGTTACTGTGACAGCCGCACGAGCCTTTTCGTGCTATTGTTCCAACAGAGTTGAATATATAAGTTAAATTCTTCTAATCTCCCAGCTGGCTGTCACATGGAAGGAGGATGGAGACCCTGTGCAGAGTCAGTTGCAGCTCAGCAGCCCCCAGCACCCCACCGCCCACCCCTCGGGAGCAGCCAGCGAGGAGGTGGCGGAGCAGAGCTAATTCACGCCGGAGTGACGTCAAGGCACTCGCATAATAGTTGCTAAAAATAGAGCACCTACTAACATATGGGATGGCAACCAGGGTCCTGCCATCACCAGAGGTCTCGCTCGGGTGGTGGAGAAAAGGAGATCTTTTGGAGAAAAGGCATTTTTTCAGCTGGAGGTGGCGGTGCGTCGCGACAGCCCTCCTTGCTTCCATATGGTAATGTGCTGCCAGCATGAAGGAGGATTAAAATATCTGTGTGACGTACTTCCCAGCACATCACAATTAATTTCTTTCATTACTTTTCCTTGTAAAAGCTGAGACATTCTGCAGTTGAAAAGAAATTCATGCTTTGCTCTCCGTGAAAACCTTCAAGTGAAATCCTAAGAGGTCTGAGAACTCCAGCTCCCAGTGAACATGTCAGCAGTGGAAGAGGGGGTTTGTGCAAAGAGCATAATGGGAGATGGGTGCATCAATATAAAATCCTGGTGCAGGCAAAGTAGCCAGTATTTTTATCTTTATGCAGTGATTTATGAAGCATCTGGTAGGTTCTTCCCTGGGGCTCACTCGAGTGAGTCATCGCAAGGTAAAACTACTGCTCCTCTCTCATTCACCCTGCGATGAAATCAGTGATGGAGTGGGAAATAAAAATGGAGACTCAACTCCCGATATTTAGTGCATATGATAGATGGAGAAGCTTCACTCACCCAGATGTTCCCTTCCACCGTCACTGGAAAAAATGCTGCCCCTTGGGGTTTTCAGAAAAATCAAGAATTTTTTTCCCCCCCTCTTGCAGTGAGAGCTGCTATTTCCCTGCTACCAGCAGCACTTGGCTAAACAGAGAGTGAATTGCTGAAGGTTTGAACCTTGTGGCTGTAACTCACTGGGGATTCACCCCCTCGTACAGAACGGCCCAAAGAAGGGAAGAGTTTAGTACAGCAAAACGAGGTGAGTCCCAAGGGAGAGGTGAGTAACAAAATCCAAGACTCAAAGCTGAGTCCTTACAGGGTATCCACAGCAGAGCTTTAACATCAAAATCCTGAAAGCTTCCTGGATGGTGTTTCAAAGGGAATGCAGACATGATCCACAGTCCCACCTAATCCCAGGGTGAGGTTTTGTCTCCAAACAGCTACTGTACATCATCACCAGGGGAAGGCAGCAGCCCCCACACACCTTTGGGGGTTCCTGCCTTAATCTCCCCAGTAGCTGACGAGATGTTTCACTGTGTGCAGCCCTGTGGAGCCAAACACCCCTTCTGAAATGATAGGCACATGGTGGCACAGAACCCTGGCCAAGGAGCACAGGTACCTGCTGTGACACAGGTATCAAGGATAAGCAGACATCCAGAAGGGAACACCATGGAAGAGCCTTATAAAGCCACCAGTGGCTCCTGGGTAACAAGGACTAACTCTGTGCTGTCTTTTGAGCCCCAGTGCTGCCAGCCAGGTCCTGCCTGCTCCTCTATGGTGTTTTCACAGATTCTGTGCTTTCGATATCAGCAAAAACTCTGCCACGTGACACTGAGTCACAATTATGGGACAACTACAAACATTCCCAACCCCAAAACAGGTCACCTGAGAAGACTGAGCCCGCAGCAACAGCAGAGAAGGCCTCATAGGACAAATACACGTTGTCCCAAAGGCACCCGGCCACAAGGAGACATGGTTCAACCTCCCAAAAGCCCAACCTCCATGAGTTCAGAAGAGCAAGTCATTGGCAGCATCTTACCTCCTCTCTTCGAAGACCGTGAGGACTTGGAGGAGGTGGACCATTGTTTGGTGAGCGACCTGCCGGAGGCCGCGTCGCTGTTCGCAGAGGTGTCCTCGGTGTCTGCAGGTGACCCCGTGCTGGGCTCCACATCCTTCTCCCCAGGAGTGTCTTTGACACTGTGCTGCTCAGGGTCATTCTCGCTGCAGAACTGGGCCATCTTCTGGGCCAGCATCAGCTGGGCCTCCTTCTCCAGCTGCCGGATGTCCTCAATGGTGAGCCCGTACCACTCGTCCTGCCAGCACCAGGCCTGTCGGTGGGCCCGGACCATGACCTTCCGCAGGCCTGCAAAGCCAAAACATCCCTGTCACCACAGCTACAAACTGCAGGAACCAACGTGTTCCCCTCCCAGAACCTCACAACACCATGGCAGAGACATTACAGTGACATTACAGTGACATCCAGCCCACAGTGCTGCAGTGAAGGATCTTCACACAGCCAGGGTGGCAAACTGCTCACTGCGTGTACTTTATCTCCTCAATTCTTCCTAATCAACCATGCACTGAAAAATCAGCCAGTCTTCTGTCGCTGCTTTTAACTTGGAAAGGGATTTCCTAATTTTGGATTGAAGACTGTCCTGTGACTGCCTGATCCACCAAGGAAGAGCCACACACAGACCACAGTTTCAACTCCTTGAAGTTCTAGGAAGTTGTAACATCTGGATCCAGTCTTCAAAGTGAAATACGTTCCCAAGAGTGGGAAAAAAAAAAAAAAAGAAAGAAAAAAGCTACTGATTTTTTTTTAATCCTGGAGAGTTTCAAGTCATTCCTTGAGGAATGCTCCACAGCCCTCCCCAGTTGTTACATGACAGAAGAACATGCCACATCAGCAGTGCTAAGACTAAAATCTTTCCTTTCCTTGGAAACCCGGTTTCTGCACCTGGTTTCTATGTATCAGTAAAACAGCATCACAAATGGGAGCTTCTGAGATAATGGGATAGAAAGCAAAGTAAGGGAGGGACTAAAGATGCTTTATTTTGCAGATACCATCTGTCTTCTGCTGCAGGAGAAAAATGGAGTGGGTAGAGCCAATTCAAAACATTTCAACGTATCACATATCTGAAAGGAAGAACGGCCTCAGTATCAACACACGATGCACCTGACCAGGCAACAGATACTCTCCTCAAGACTTAGACTCACTCACTAACATCATCACACCCCCAAGACTTTTAAAATGTGAGAGTCACTCACATTATTCCTTAAAAGCTCACAACAGGTCAAAACTCCCAACCGCTATTTATTCCTGACGTGATCACACAGCAGTAATGATGCTTTTAAAGCTTCTGTAAATACTGACCAACTGATCCTCAGGAAAGGATCAGTTTATTAAGGAGTCTTTCTGATAATAAATAATCAATTAATATTGCCCCCTCTTTAATTACTAGGAAACTGAGGCAGAGATGGGTTGAAGGACAAGCCAAAAGCACCAGTGGGATTTGTTGTCAGTGGGATTAAGAGAGTAATCAACAGGCTACATTAGAATAATTTAGGTTTTGAGGGCTGCAGATCAAACTCTCTAAGCACCACCACGAGGAAAGACATCCCTCATAAGCCACTCTCCATCTCCAGGAGCATGGCCAAAGGGGGACGGTCCTACCACATGCAGGGTTTCTAAGGTGCTTCCAGCAACACAGGCTTCACTGTTGTACAGAAAACCTTAGATCCCACTACTGTCACAGTTTTGGTGATGTTCAGCCTAAAGATCCAATTTGTTTTCAGTAATCACTTGTTTGTTTGTTTCCTTAAACACACAAAAAGTATATTTTTATATATTTATCTCCTTCCAGGTCTGAGCACTTTATTGTCTGTTCTGCTCCTTCCTCAGTCCTTAATGCCACCAGTCAATTCCAAGCCAGGCTATCAGGAGGAAATGGCCACTGAGACCAGGAGCTAATGCCATGGCCAGCTCAGCCTGAACTTCATTTACACAGTAAGATTAAATCTATCAATATTTGATGCATTTTGCTGACTGACTTTCAGAAAGGAGAGGCAAGTTTAAGCCAGCAGAGTGTGACCCTCTGGGGGCAGAATGACAGCCCTCAGCAACTTAATTCTGTTCAACCTGAGTCGAGATTCAGAGTTATTTCCCCTGCCAGATTACTTTTTGCAGAACTACAGAAGCATGTTTTAGCCTCTTCACCTCCTGTTATGATTGACAACCAGCAGAGCTTACAGACCAAGATTAAATTCGCATCACATCCAGCCTGAAAGCCAAGAAAACCTTTCTCTTGCTGTCCCCAACACCACAACCACCCTTTGGACTTCTACACCCACAGTGTCCAACTTCTACCTTGCCTGGAACACCTTGAAAACAGACTGTGATCAGACACAGAAGTGAACGTTGCTCTTATCCCAAGGCTTCCCCCGTTCAAGGGCTCAGCAGGCTCCACTCCTGCTCCTGGGTCCAGCCTTGATGTATGAGTGCACCAACTCCTCAGAAATTCTCTGTGTAGAGGCACAGATGCCACCAATCACATATCTGTGTTTTAATGGACTAACATCACAGGGAACATGAAAACCACTTGGGGGTAAAAAAAAGTCTCTTGAAGTTCCTCTCTGCCTTCTTAGATCTCAAAAATCGCCTGCACTGCTTCCTGCCAACCCACAGACCTCCCCATGTGCCCTGCTCACATCCCTTTGATTAGACATCCCAAACCACCCCTCCTTAAAGCTTTGCTCCTTTGAAAATAGGATGGCGCTACAGGGCTTCACAGCTGGTGTGCCTCTACCCCTCCAGGTTAGTTAAGAAGTCCAAAAGACAGATTACTTTCCCAGAATCTGGCCTTTACCTGGGATGTGCCAGCAGTGCTGCATTTCTCTTTCCTAAACACAAGTAGAAAACCTAGGGGAGAATGAGGCTGTGCAGGTACAAAAGAAATGGAAAAATAAAAGTCATGGCTCGCAGAAAAGGCTTCAGTGCTAGGGAAGAGAACTTGAGGGGATCCTCTGTGCACAGCAGTGGGCACATCACTGAATTCCTGCCCAGCAGGGACCCAGGGAACACAACAAGTTCCCCACACAGCTACAGGGAGCCAGGATCCAGCTATAAATGACTGACCTCACCTGTCCAGGCACTGCTTCTCTCCCTGTGCAATGGAAAAAAAAAAAAACAACCAAGTCTCAAAGCATTTTTGTATCAAAATCTAAGAGGAAAACAAGGTTTTTAACGAAAAGTGAAAAGGAGGGAAGACACCAGACCCAGGAAAGAGTGTAATTGGGAAAAACTCTCTTTGTAACAGATGCCCATCAGGAGAGTGCTGAGGGAATCTGTGGCCCAGCTGGCTTTCCTTTTTCTCCCTGGAAGGAGAGAAGGTGTAAATGTGTCCTGCTCAGCCAGAGAAGTCCCTGTCACACACTGCCCCAGCTGCAGCACAGTTGGAAGTTTGCCTTGCCAGCAGGTTTTCCCCCTCCACCCAGCATGTCTCAAGCTTATCTGAGCCTTCTTCCCCAGAATCAGAGGAAAATCCCACAGCCTCATCCAGCACCTCACTGAAGTCACCCAGAGAAAATGGGAAGAGGTTTTTGACAAGGATGCAGATACCAGCTGATTATCAGTCGTTAAGCAGACTATTATTTCTCCAGAGTGAAATGGTGTGTTTAAAGAAACAAACAAACAGTAACATCCCACATGCACAAATGTGCAGGCTGAGTTCAGAGCACCCGTCATCATGTGTTGATTTAATTATTGTAACATTTCCCACTGTGCTGTGCAGAAAGATCATCTGTGAAGAGCTGAGCAGGGTGCAAACATTTAAATCATTTGGTTTCCAGCTCACCACTTCAACAACTCAGAGGCTGGTTGAATCCATGAGGTGCTGACTCCTGTAAATGATTTGTGGTGTTGGACTCCATCATACAAAAGGAAGTGTAAATGACCATGAGACAAGCCAGGACAGAGAGAAGTCTTCATGTGAATTTAAAAAGCTTTGGTCTGTAGTTCTGGGCTTGTTTTTCGACATGAAATAAAACCAGTAAATGTAGTAAGAACTCAGTGGAAATAAATCAAAACACCCACCAACAAATTCTGCCCCAAATGCCCTCAACAGCCAAATGAAGCAACTGTTCAGATACCCATTGACTCTGCACCCAGAAGCAACCTCCCAAATAATTTTATAAAGCACTGTCACAATTTCCATACAGGATGCCTGACTGTCCGTGGGCAACACCATTTCCCTGTCAGTCACACCAGATCTCATAACCCTGTCAGTACAACCCAACCAGAGGCCACCTGCAGTTACCCCTGTTTGCTTCCCTGCCCTCCCTTGCTCAGAATCCTCACAAAGAAAGAAGCCTGTGGTCACATCATGCCAACTGCAACCTGCCTTCCCTTGGAAAGACAAAACTCTGCCTTTGGGATCCAGTGGGCAGTGGATGAACTTAGTCATCTGAGTGCTTTAGTGAAGCCAAAGTTCTACAAAAGAGCTTTCAAAAACCACTTCACCACTGTGCAGCAATTTGGGCATATTTAGCCTAAGACACAGTGGCTTAGACAAAGCTCCAGTTACTGGGATGGAACACACTTTGCCACAGTATATAATTAATAACCCATACACAGTCAACACACTTGTTTAACAACAAAAGACTCAGAGCCCACATGCACCATTAGGAAGCAAGTGGGAGCAGAACATTATGCAGTGCCAGTCCAATTAAACTTAAAATCTATGGGAAAGGAGTAAAAAAGCATACAAATATTACAGCCAAGTAGACTAATAGCCCACAATCACAATTTTAGTCTGTATCTCAGGCTGTCAAAGCACTGAGTAACTGTCCAATTAGTCATGGGAAAGAATGGCTGCTGCACTCAGTACGAGTGAGAACGTTTCAACACCGTCCCCCAGAGTTCCTCCTTCTGTGCTCAGCAGCCTTTCCACATGGCACAAGCCATCCATCGCTTACCTCAGACCTGCTCTTTTTTCAACCCATTCTCTAATTTTGGTTTGCACCACTAAGCTTTGCTCCCCGTCGGGCAGAGTTTGAATCCTGCTGTTTGCTTCTGTCTCCGTTTCCTTTCTGGCTTGGTGACCCTGCACAGGGTGGGCTAATTCCCCAAGAAATACATTTGCACGAGTTGGGAACAGAGGAACCAGGAGGAAAATGCCAAGGAAGGAAGGGTTGACCCACCACAACATTTCTGGCTCCTGGGAGCTTGGTCCACCATCAGCTGCACAATGCACAAAGGTCTCCAACTGCTTTTGGCCACCAGCTGAAAGCTCCACACAGGGATCTGCATCTAAGCCTGGTCAGTCCTGTTGTAATCACATCTTTCCAACTCAAACATCCTCATACACTGCTGGCTTTGGTACAAATGCTGTGGCACTTTGCCCACTCGTGGCTTCCCCACGGCTATCCCAGGGCAGGGGGAGACCCCACAGCTCCTGCAGACAGCCCAAGCTTTTACTTTCACTTTTCACTCACTCTACTTTGTCTTGCCTAAAAGACTTTCCTGATTTTATGCATCTTAACCACTTTGAAAAACACTATTTGCCATCTTTATAACCGAGTGGAAAAGCTTTTGAAAAGCAGACAATGAGCTAGCTCTGCTCTCTGCAAAGCCTCAAT
Organism: Falcunculus frontatus; assembly: GCA_013398115.1. NCBI lineage: Eukaryota > Metazoa > Chordata > Aves > Passeriformes > Falcunculus > Falcunculus frontatus. The sequence continues at coordinate 629,761 of VZRV01002663.1, forward strand.
CAAGAGGGAAATGGCAGGCAATCTTTCACGGAATACAAAAGCAATGCTTCTAAGGGACCACAGTTTAATCTATGCCAAACACCTCTGAACAACTGGAAGAGTCACGTGCTCCTTTTTCATTTAACAGATACAATGGAGTTGTTATTCTGCCCCCGTGTTTTCCAGCATACACTAAATTAACCCGTGTCACCGAAACGCCAAGGGAGTTCAGTGCAGAGAGGCACTTGTAACACAATCTATAGCAGGTGAAAACTTCCATCTCTACGCAAAGAAAAGCAAAGGAGCTTTAAGAAAACCTGTGAGCATTCAGAGAGGTGCACACTATTCTCCACTGCTCTATCAGTGTTTTTCACATTAGCTCTCAGGAGCACGGTGTGACTGCAAAGAGCTTGAAAATTACTGATGCTAGAATCAGGCACTTCATGAAGACTTGCATGTCAAAAGCAGAGCTGTAGGGGTCATGCAGGAGCATTTACTGTGTACAGGAAGGTGGTAGCATCCTCACACAGCCTTTCTTTGGCCTTCTCTTTGCCAGAGGACAGCCAGAGCTCTGCCCTTTCAGATGGGAATGCTCCTTTCTAACACTGTTTAGGTTTTCCACTTGGCCATAGATCCTGTCATTCGTGGCAAGGCTCAGAAACCGTATCAGCTGTTTTATAGATTTTCTACAAAGAACAAATTACTGCCAGCACTGCCACCACCTGTACTGTCTCCACTCAGTTAGTCCCAGACACATCCAATTCCTCCTTAAAAGCCCTGACCTAAGAATGATGCATCCATCAAAGCAGGACATTCACTCACAACTCAGAGCCACACAGAGACCCACCAGCCCTGTCACAAGGCAGGTAAAAACTAGGGATGCTCCAGGGAGTGGTTTTCTGGAACCACTCAGGACTCTGAAGTGAAGCTTATTTCTTTAGGCAGCCCTTCAGGATGGATTTTGGTCACAATAAAGAAGACTGGCAGAGTTTAAAAACGATCTGGCAAGTTTACCTTAAAAAAAAAAAAAAGTTAAAAAAAGAGAATGCAAGATCTTGCCTACACAGGACTTGAAACCTTTTCAGTGGGTACACGTGGTTTGGATTTGTACACATCATGATTATGAGTGATAAAATAACAAGATTTTTTCTGAGCTGGCCCACAGAGCCATCAGATTTGAGAATCTCTTCACAGACATGCCTTGGAATGTGATGCAATGCACATACCTCACCTTCGTGTTTCAATTCAGTGGAAACATTAAGGAGTGAACTCTGCAAGACCATAAATGCTCACCAACATCATGGATAAAGCGCTCGATTTTCGACTGCATCCCCCAGTATCTGAACTCCACTTTACACAGTTTATATGCACACATGATGGGGTATTTCCCAGGGTTGTTCTTGTACTCTTGAATCCAATCTTCTGAGAGGGGCCCTCTTTTAGTCTTCACTGATTTATACAGCTTTGGGTCCTCCTCAGCTTTGTATTCATGTGGAGGGATAGGATCTTTAACAATATCAATAGGATCTATAGAAAGAGAATGGAAAGAGTTAGGCACTTCCTTTTCCTGAGCGAAACAAGAAAACATCATTTTTCTTGAGTTATTCCTGTTTTAGTAAGTACCAGAAGCATTATAGCAATTTAGTTCCTTTTTACTTACACTTAAACAACTGATATTTAAATTGTTTATACACTGCTGCTGGGCAGAGATCAGCTCTGCCAGAGGAACGAGCACACACAGTTCCAGCGAACAGAGGCTTTTCTCCAAATAGATGTTTTTGCCCACAGTAACTGCAGATCCACAGCACTCTGGCAGCTCTGCACACTCTGTCTTTCCAGCTCCACACAGATCTGCTGCACTTTCCATCTTGCAGCTTTTCTAATATCACTCACAGCACTGCAGCTGTCTCAGCCAAGACAGTTAAATACATCTGCCCTGCTATGGAATAGACACTCCCCACAGAACAACTTATCTTTGGGCCCATCAGACGAGGGGACTCGTAACTCCTCATCTGCTATTGTTAGACCAGATGGGCTGTGGAAAGCAGAAAGTTTAACCAAAGTCCTAATTAACAATCCAACAATGGAGAAGTGGAAACTGCAGCAGGAGTGGAGTGAATGAATGTATTTTAAAGACCTGCAACCCCCAGAGCTCAGCAGAAGCATCTGAAGTTTGGATTGAAGGGCAGGATCACACTTCCCAAGAAGTGACAGCTGTGTGACACCTCTCAGTGCAGCGGAGGGACTCGAGTCTGCTCAGCACTGAAAGCCTGGTCAGACAAGCCCAGGAATGAGGACAGCTGAAGTGAAGTACACAAGTACCTTTTTGAAGTACTTTCGCCTTTTCTCATTAATTCCTTGCATTAACTCAATCTTCTAAAGACAGCTGTGAAGTGAGTGTTAACCTGCGTGAGGGCAGGACTTAAAGGAGAGGGAACAAAAATTAAATGCACCTTCGTGCTTCTGAAGTGCAGGTAGGAATCATTTTCATATACATGAAGGAGCCACACAAATAAACAGCAATATTTTCACAATTACACAGCTATTTTTTCCTCTTCTATGGTTATTTCTACTTATTACCCCCAACTTCATTAAATGTCTTACTCCTCTAGGGAGCTGCATAAATAAGATGGAAAAGCATCAGCTTAAATTCACAGATGGGTGATTCAAATTATTTCCATGGGATTTACATCAAGCCTAGAAGAGAATTGTGGTATCCTCACCCTACTTGATATAACACTACCTGCAGTGACACTGGCAGGGACGCAGGTGTGTGTTTAGGGGGGATGGACAGGCAGATGGACACACCAAGAAAAAAAGAAAAAGGCAAAACAAAGGAAAAAGTAGAGGAAAAAGGCTATTCACCTAAAATGGTTTGTCTTTTTTCTGCAGCAGAAAGGTTGAACACGTTGTTATGGTCTCCTGGGTCAGTTTTGTAGTACGTCTCAATATCAATAGAGAACTTCTCCACAAAAGGACACGTGTACCTGGGAGCCAGAACAACAGAGCTTAGAGTAAATCAGCCTCAAATCCCAGCCAGCCTTCATTCATGTTTTCCTTCAGATATGCTTAAAATACCAACTGTACAGATTAAAGAGATTGTTCTTTAATAACTTCTCAAGACACGAGCTCACCAGTTTTCAGCAAGGAGATAAATTCTGGGCCCACTATATTAAAAAGTTATGACACAGATACTAATACAAGGACACCCTGGAAATGCACCTGTGCAAGGAGGAAAGCAAAGCTGCTGCCTGGAACCTGTGGCAGAATAAAATATGAACTAGTTCTGTGCAGCACAGGGTTCCTGGCCAACTGATTGACTCATAGAGAAGAAATAAAAACTGACTGGAAGTGAACTTTAATCACTTAAAAGTCAGGCAGCTCCATTATATTCAGTCACTGGCAACAGCCCACATGCAAACACCGACCCCCCACTTTCCCTGGACTGATGTTACCTGCAGACACCAGCTAAAACAGAACTAGGAAACTTCTCTAGATTTTTCATAAAAATCAAAATACCCATTAAAACCTTTCTACTATGAAAGATGACAGGAATATCAGATTTGTAAATCTGAAAAAGAGCAAATGCTCTAAACTGGAGCAACTGGCACAAAGGTTATTTATTCCAAGGTATCTGAAGCTCTCCCTGACAAAATCAGCTGAAACAAGGAGGTCCCAGAGGGCTCCACAGAGCCTCTGGCTCTCTTCCCTCCTCAGGGTGAAAACCATAGGATGTAGGTTTGTTATTTTCTAGTTAAATGACTGACAGTTCCCAGAAAAGAAGCGCCGTGATTATTTATTTATTTATTAAGATTTTTCTTTCCCCTGTACAAATGCATCCTGTCTTCCCTGACAGTATTCAGCGTGACATCTGTCCCAGCACCGTGCACATTTATAACTTCCCTGAGCTTGCAGAGATCTGCAATGTTAAGCAGAACACACAGTGCAGGATACAAGACTAAATAAAAACCATTCACGATTCCCTAAGCTTTGACAGACAGCTCCACATTTTACAGCAATGAGCCACAAATTCTCAGGTAGGTGTGCAGCCAGCCCAGGCCAACTCCTGAGATCAAGCACTGCACAGGAATTTTAGGACTTGACCCCAGTTGCTTTAAAGGATATTACCGGAGAGGGAAATGCCACAACCAGAGAGTGACATCAAGCCCTCTCTTTAACACAGGGAAACAACTGTGGACATTTTGCCCAGTTTTACCTTGTCCTTGTGTAAGGATAAGCATTCCAGGATTCCTCTTCGACGCGCAGAGCTGCCTTGGGCAGGATGGAGCGGAACCAGCTGGGGATGTGCATCCCGATGTGGTAAACCTTGTGAGTGTACTGCCCACTGCCCCCCGGGCCATCTACGTAGGGCCTGTTCTCCAAAATCTCCACTCCGCTGCCTTCCCCACATGTCTCCTCTCTGCTCTTTTTCTGAAAGAGAAATATATCACAAATACATCACAAAAATGTTCATTTTCCAGGGCATTGAACACAGACCGGGCTCTCAAAGCACGTGGACACTGGGGATGGTTTCTAGGACTCCTTTTGAGCAGAGCTGTAGCAGCACCCTGGCACTAAGATTACCAAATCTACAGATCACAAAGGAAAAATTTAGAGACTCATCCAATCCACATAAAAATAGAGATTTGATTTATTCGGGACCCTGTGAAAATTTCCATTTGGATGCTCAGTTTGAATGGAGATGTAACGACACCTCAACTCCTGTTCCTGTACCAGGTAACACACCACACTCCAAACCTTGGCTCCAGCTGTGAACCACCCATCAGCACAAAACCCTTGTGCATCAGCAGATGACACAGCCAAGGGGAGTTTGTCCAACCTGGCACATCCCCGTGGTGATGTGTCAGAGTGAAGAATCACACACACTCTTGGTGCAGCAGCATCTCAGGCTGGACACCAGGAAGAATTTCTTCACTGGAAGAGTGGTCAGGCATCAGAGCCACCATCCCTGGAGGTGCTCAAGAAACGAGCACCTTGTGTGTGGCACTCAGTGCTCTGGTTGAGTTGACAAGGTGAGAATTGGTCACAGGTCGGACTTGATGATCTCAGAGGTCTTTTCCAACCTCAAGGATTCCACGATCACAGTGATAAAGATTATTCTATGACCTAAACCCACAGGATTTGGGGGTTTGTTGCATGTGATCTGGCCCAGCAGCAGCTCTCCAAGAACAGCTTGGAGACTACGCTCTGCTAATTAAGATGTTTAGAAGAAACAACCCAAGGTTGCCAGAACGATCACTGCACCCCCTGGCAGCCTCCACATTTTGGCTTATTTGTAGGACTGTCCTTCAGTGAGAAACCTGGCAAAAATTCCCTCAATAAAAAAATACTAATTTCAGTGCTTCTAAGATGAGCTAGAGGCAAACCAAATATTTATTAATTTCTCACACATTTCGGCAGATTGGATGATGTATAACCTTCATCATTTCCAAACAACAGATTCATTCTGTTAGCATTTTGAGATTATTGTTTGTATTTGAGAACACAGTACTTTGGAAATTAAGGAGGAAAAAAGGGAATTTTATACCAAGAATCAACTGTGAAATATAACACAATAACAATTCCTCATTTTTGGCATATAAGCAATTCAAAGGATAACATCGTTTAACAGAAAATTATTAATCAGATGCAAGAGATCAACTTCTTATCTTTTGAGGACGGGATGTTAAGCCAACAGAGCTGTTTAGAAGTAAATAGCTCTGTTTATAAAGAGCTCTCAAGTGATTTTAAATTTAAACAGCCGTAACTGACAAACCTAAATAACTGACAATCTAAATAATCACTTTTTCCTGCCCCACAAACCGCAATAGAAAAAACCAGAAAACCAGAAAAGTACTTTTTTACAGTTTGTTTCTAACACTCAGCTGGCAGTTCATTAAAGCACACATCCTCTTCTAACAAATTACTGTCTTTCAGTTCTTATATAAGCACTGACCAAGTCCTGTACAAATATTTATGACAATAACATTAAATAATCTTGATGACCCCAAAATCTGGTTAATTCAAAGGTCTCAGAAAAGGCAGTAACCCAGCCAGCACAGGGAAAGTGTACAGAATAACTGTACAGCATCTGCTCTGAACAGCTGATACAAACTATAGAGATTTAGAGTTTTATTATATGGCAGAAGCACATGGAAATCATAAGCAGAGGGAAGATGAGTTTTCTTCATGACAAGTTATTCAAAACTCCTTTCTAGATTGCACAGTTACAGCAGTTCCAGTAAATTCTGCAAGTCCTCATTTGGGACCAAAATCCACTGAGAAGTTTTAGTCACTAACACCATCATTCCCCACATCACTTTTCCCTGTTCAGCCAGTTTTAACAAAAACTTCTCTGCATGAAGATCAGCTGCCTGGTTCTCATCCTGGAGAACCCACAATACTGGTCAGTTTTTGCTGTACATGAATAATTCCATCAGCAGCTTTTCCACACAACCTGGAACTGGTGACACTCTGCTGGTGGGAGATGGGAGTGTGGCACAATGTCATTGTCACAACACACTGTGAGAGAAGGAAGGAAGAAAGGAGAAACCAAGTTCACTGAGACTCTCTGTGAAAGTCAGTTCACGTCCCACTTCTGATTTGTGGTTATTTTATTCACTTCTATGCAGCTGCAGCAGACTGCAAACCCTATTCTGGGAGCAGGGTGTGCTTCCTCCTCCAGCCTTTCCAGATGACCAACTCCAGCCCACAGCCTTTGTCACCCACTTACAAACCTTAAGCAAATTTTGGCCCTTCACATTCCTCCTACGTGTCACTTATCTACATAAGATATGACAAGGGCAGCAAGAACATTTTCTCAGATGAATGTGAAATCAGAGCTGTAGCTCTGCTGACCAAAAAAAAAAAACAAAAAAAAAAAAATCAAAGATTCTATCCCAAACTATCTTTGGAGCCAGGACTTTTGAGTCAGGCCAAATTTATACTCACAACACATTGCTAGGAAGGATAGTATGATCAAAGAGAAACTCCCCAGGATAAACCCACACAAAGCTGCTTCCCAGCCCTCCAGGCTCTCACACTTAGCAGTTGGCTTGTTGAGAAGACAACGAGCTGCAGTGAAGTGAGGAAGGGCCAAGAGTCAGGAGAGATGGTGAACAGTGCAATTACTGACCAGTCAGAAAGACAAAGAGAAAATACGTTTCTCATACAATAAAAATAAAGACATCAGCCACATGCACTTGAGAGACCAGGATGGTACTCGGGGCATAAGTGGTGCCGTGAAAGTGAAGCACTTCTGGGAGTGAAGAGCAATTTGCTCTGCAGCCATTGCAGCCTCTTCATGCCAACTGTGCCTGAGCTACAGCCTGGAGAGGGCTTGTTACAAGGAAGTGGTCTGTAAACAACAATTAAAAAATAACCATTGATGAGGAAAACGTTGGGCTTGGAAAGTGTGTGGCAGGCCCTGTCCCAGGAATATCTGCTGGAGGTGCTGATGTGCAGGCACTTTAGGGTCAGTCTTGAAGGTTTCAGCCTCAGAGAGAAGTAGAGACTTTATTTAGCAGATTACTTGGGTCATTGCTACTCACTACTGACACAGCATCTTCCCCCTCTATAAACATCTGAGGAATGGTCCCCAACAAAATCAAAGAGTAGCTAACAGCCTTTATATGCAGGTTATCTAACCCCTAATCACAGTAAACCATCTTATATTGTATTACAAGAGGAAATCCAGTCATCCCTTTACAAGTCCCTCTCTCCTGCTGATGACACTCCATGTTCTGCACAGCCCCATCAGTAGCTTTTCAGGACAGATGGTGACACAGATCCCTTCTAGCTAAAGTAATAGCATTAAATTACTCATAACAGGGAACCCAGAGAAGCAGATGCACCATGATTAGCAAGAATGCCAGTTACTTAAAGGCTTCTATTAAAATAAATCTCTTGGCACAGCAGCATAGCATGGGACACAGCACATGACCTCAGCATAACAATCACAGATGAATAATTCCCATGAATGTCACTTAACCACTGGGCCAGCCTAACCCCATTTATCATCTGCCCTTCTCAACAGCAGATAAACAGCTGTAAACAAAGCCTTCCACAGGCAGGTTCATCAGTTCTCAGATCTTCCATCTCCTTTCCCAGTTAGAAATGTGTCTCCCCACCAGAGCACACCTTGCAAAGCCTTAGTCCAGCAAACAACCTGGCCCAGGTGAACAGAACCAGTGTGATTCAATGCAATTTGTTTGTTTTTCTAGTGGGAAACAGCTTCATAAAGGAATGATGGTTGATGGCAACAGAAAATTCCACAACCTGAAGAGTCTCAGCAGAGCTGGAGGAACAGCATTCCCAGAACAGGAATGCATAATGCTGGATAAAACAGTTAGGATGTGGCTTATTGGATCAGCTGGAGAAATACACAAGTCGGGCTGTGTAAATTAAGATTGCTTTGTAATGTTTTGCTTTTGGGGAATTAGAAGAAAAACAGCCCCATCACCCAACTCAGAAGAACACCAAGAAGAATATTAATCTAAACCAGAGTCTTCCTGGTGTTCCCGCCCTGGAATCTGGCACAGGCTGCTCACAGGCTCAGGACCACAAGCAGAGAATCTCTGCAAAGCCAACAGCAGCACTGCAAAAAGCTCAGCTTGTTCAGTTTCTCCTGAAGTTGTCTGGTTTTATTGTAACTACTTCAAGCCCTGGAACGGTTCTGCAGAGAACAGTAAGGACGGGGTAGGCTGGGTGGTGATAATGAGTGATCCGGGCATGTTCTAGCTTTCAAAAATAGATTATAGCTACAATCTCACCTTGCTTACCACTGATTATTGCTTACAGTACAACCTCTCGATCTAAATACGTGAGACAGTGATTACAAAAGGTTGGGAAGCTTTAGCTTCCTGATGAAGCTCTTACTTCCTTCAGCAGTGCAGTCACACAGTGCCACAGGACCCACGAGAGTTCTGATTTGAGATTACTCCAATTATGAAGACTGACAGCATCACGCTTGCAAACCCATCATCCACGGGTAAGGAAGACACAAATCATTGTCTGGAAACAACAACCAGAAGATTTTTTTCGGTGGTGGTTTTTTTCCTCCAGCTCCCATTTGGAAACAGGGTATTTTGATAGTCTGGACAAAACTCTTCTGGGAGAATGCATTAAAATAACACCGAACTCTCGGGATTTTTTTAGCCCACTTAGACACAGACAGGGATATGAGAAGTTTCCAGCTGGCTGATGGTTTCGGTTAACAAGGACAGCAAAGACATCTCTGTAACCACAGAACAAGAACATGACAGCAAATGTCCCCAGAGGACCCTGCTAACATACTTGTTCATATTGTTGTGGCAAGGGAGGCTGAGAAAACATTCTCTATGACCAATCACTACTTTTTTATTGTTCTGGATGCTAAGGCTACCACAAACACCAATTAAGTCCCCAGAAACAGACCCTCCCTTTGGGAACCAGAGAAAGCCTGAAGTGCCTCACGCAATCCATCAGACCACAAAAATGCCTGAAGCTGCTCAGCAAGATGACTCCTGCCATCACTAGAGAGATCCTTAAGACCTGTTTTCACTAACCAGACCTGTTCTACTCAGTTTTAGAAAGGAAGTAAAAAAGGCACCTAGGGTATAAACAAAATTTAGGCTGGGGGAGAGGAATAAACTCTTTGCTCTCTATCTCTTCCATATATTAAAGGAAAAATATTCCCAACTATCTCTAGTTGGACATTATTTAGGCTGAGGGATATTTCACTCTTACAACTGATTTTCCAAAGTGGTGTCTTCTTCGCACCACCGAGAGCCTTCCTTGCTGTGCTCCAGCAGCTGCCCACCAGCCATCCTCACTCCCACCTGCAGCCACTGCACACTGAGGAGGTACCAGTGACACTGTGACTGGGACCTTGCACGTGGTAAACTTTAACAGGAAAGCTGGGAGAGGTTATAAGGACAGCAGCCTGTTAGTCTCAGCCATGTCATTGGCCTTATTGTGGCAATATCAGCAGTCAAACACCACAAACAAACCAGCAGAAAATATGACAGCACATTCCAGCCATAGCTCCAAAATTAAACAGCACCTAAAACCAGAAAGCCAATGAGGGACGCACTGGGAAACACCGAAAGGTCCTGGGAGTAATGCTTGCTTTATTCCTAAGGTGTTTTGCCAGCACAGGATTGCTGCACACAGTAACATGCCCAGTGAGGGTGTGCCTGCTCAGGGTGCTCCCGCTCTGCCTCCAGCCGCCTGTGCTGCGGAATGACTCAGCTCTGTCTTCTGTTAACCACTCTTTCACGAGCATTTGAGCTGACATCTAATTCATTACGAGCAATCTGCTTTCACCACCAGCAACCTTCTGCCTGCTGATGTAGATATCTGATAGACCAGGCTCCATTCATGGTCACTATTTACTGCAGGTAATCAAAACCTAGGTCTTTGACTATGAAAACAAAATGCGGGGTTATCCTAAAAGTACAGTAGTTTCATACTTTCCAAGTTGTTATTTTGTTTTCTTTTCAAAACGTTTGTGTCAAAGACGTGAAATGCTCACTTAAAATCATATCACCATAACCAGGGCAAAACCTGAGCAAACAACTTTGTTCAGATTGAAAGAAGGGAGCAGAGGAGATGGAACTATTCCGCTCTCAGAGAAGCCAAGATGCAGAACTTCTCATCACATCAAAACCAACGTAATTTTATCAGTGCACAACATGTTCTGAAAGCAAATAGGAAGTTACAGGAATTAAATTAAAAATAAAAATCACCCTTACTGTTATTTATGCAGGAGAGTGCTGAAGTACAACAGCACACACAACTTCTGGCTGTCAAAGGTTTTCCTGCCCCAGTCAAAACAGCTGAGTTCCCTCACATTAAAGATGATGGAATCAACAAAAGAGAACCATTTTGAAGAAGGAGAAAGTAACCTGAAGACACAGAGCTGCTGGCAGGTCTGCATCCTGTACCTAGATATTTGAATTCCCCATTCAGCATCCTAACCATTTTGTGACAGTTTTCTTTGCTGGGCTGGACCAGGGATCTTTATCAAAATATAGCAAAACAGTCCTCAAACTGGGAAGCTTCTCTACTCCTGCTTTGCAGGAGTTGAGCACAGACTTTATGGTTATATTAGAAAGACAATCTTGAAGGTAGGCAGGGGCTTACCTTTAATAATGGGAACCCTGTTATGACAGGGATAGTTTTAACAGAACTTTTGAGCCTGCACTTTTTAAGGTACAATCAGAAACAATTACATCAAGTCTGAGGGACTGGCAGTCCCTCAGCCACAAAACTGCTGGAGGACAGCAAGGGACTTGTTTTGCTCTCGTCCCTCAAAGCAAGGCTCACTCTGTCTTGTCACACACAGTTAAGTCAGTGGGAAAACAAGTCCAACCACAACAGGATTCCCCACTCTCCCCATAACATTATTCCTGCCCTTCCAGAAGCTGGGGACACCACAGGACCGTGTTTTTGTTTACACCATGAGCACCACGTTACACGTGCAGGCAACTTTAAACTGCATCCTGTGTTTCCATGGCAATGGGAGGGGCTGCATCAGCAATCCCCTGGGTTTAGTTTGGGCCATCCTCACTTGGGCTTCAGCTGCAAAGCAATTCTTGCTGGGAACAGCAAACCAGTGATGTCACCAGTAACCATGGTGCCCACAGCTGAGTCTCCCCAGTGCCCTTTGTGCTCTAACATGCATCCTGCATGCGTGACAATTACTTTAATCCAATTAGTGCTGTTAAAAAAAAAACAACAAACCAACAAAACAAAAAACCATGAAAGGCCATGTCAATACTTATTTCGGGAAGGAAGGTTAGATTGAGTCAACAAGATAACGATCAGAACATGAGGCTTTACAATAGCACTTTGAGCCTCATTGCTCCAAACACACAGGAATGACCTGAAACCCTGGGGAGAGGGGAAAGAAATCTGTTCCTCATCAACGGCTTCATTAATAAAGGCAAAAGAGCAGCTGTTTTAAACATCCCCCTTCTAGGTTTGATCAATGGCTGGGCAATATGCAGTGCTTCATTCCAGCCAGCCACTACACTGTCCCCAAACACTGATGCCCCACCAGCTGAACATAATTCTGATAGGAACCATAAATTTGTTACTATCTTATCTTCCCAATCCAGCACTGATCAGCTGCAACTTCCAGCAATGTTCCCTTCTGGGTCCTTCCCAGCTCTGCAGGGAGACACCACCGGATCACTCCTGCCTCTGGCAGGGATTTTATGGGAGGAATCCCCCCTCAAGTTTACCAAGCAAGAATTGGGACTACCACACAGGCCTGGAACCACTCTCAATGATGTCTCTAAGGAGACATCAAGCACACAAGGAGAGGTCACCCAAGAAGGGTCTTTGTGTCAGGGAGAGGCACATGGAGAGCTGCACAAGCAAAGCTGGGCGTGCAGGAGGCCCTGAGGAAGGGACCACTCTCACCCAGGCACATGCACGTTACCTGCACTGCATCTGCAGCACCATCAGCAAGCACCAGCACTCCTGGCTGCTTCTCTTGTAATGGAACACATATTTTTTTTTAAAAAGCCCTGAGAGCTGAAGGCAGGCCGGGCTCTCAGCGTCAGGCTCCCGCAAGGCGGAGCAGAAACACGCTCAGCATCACTTTGTACAAGTGTTGTAGGCACTGCATTATTTAGAATCAGGGCTAGATATTAATGAAGCTGCTTGTACAAAACCAGGATATTTTGGGGACAATCAATTGTGCAGGGTCATAAAAAATTTACAGCATTAAGAGAACCTTTCTCATGGTCACTCATTAATCACTTCGCTGTACAAAGATGCCCAGTCATACTCCTTCAGAGTCAGGGCTGGATGTGCCAGAGGCACATGAATTAGGGATCACTTTATTATGGAGATACCTCAAACTTGTTTACCCCACATGCCCCATCTTTCAAAATGTCTACTACACTTCCAGCTCAGTATTTCATCTACTCTAAGTATTTCCTTCCGTGTCTTTAAACTGATTTTTCACTGCATTAACTATTCCACAGACACTGTCTGTGAGAATTACTGTTCCTGGTTTAAAGGGAGGCAAAGCAAGTTGCTCATTACTATACTGTGAGTCAGAGACAAAATTTCAACTTGGGGTGCTCTGGATCAATTCTAATCCTCTGACTACATCCCTTATACTTTTGGAACTCAATGCAGTTGTTCACTAACAATGGGCTGTGTGCTGAAATACTGCAGGACTGGCTTAAAGAAATCCCCATAGTCTTCCTAATACTTAATTCATTACTTGCCTTCAGGTATCTGAAAAAGCGAGAACCTAATCCCGGTCAACATTTTTGTCCTTCTTTCGTAAGAATAAAAAAATACAGAAGGAAAAAGGATTTTTGACAGCCAGCAAGCTCAGGAGGATTGGCAGTGCTGCGTCCTACAATAAAATCAGTGCAAACCTGAAGTTTAAAATTGTTTGTGTTATAATATTATCTCAGCTTCATCAACCTTTGTTAAGAGAAAGAGGGCACATGTGAACTGTCAAGGCAACAAGTTCACTACCCTAAAACCCATCTTTTTTGAAATATCGTATGGAATCACAGACAATATAAGACAAAACAAGAAAAAAGTAGATGTAGAAAAGGTGTTTGCTCCTTCTGTATGTTTTCCCAAAAGGATAACCTGTATGGGTGTCACTGTCACCTGTGCAAATGAGACCCCAAGCATAACTGAACCACCCTTGTCCTCAAAACCAAACATCTGCAAGTGCCTTACTCTCCTCCTCCAGAAGGATGCAAATCCTCATGATCACAAAGAAAAGGTTATGAAAACCAGAGGAAGAAGAGAGAATACGGAAGCCACAGGTTTTAACGCTGCAGCACAGAAATCAGGGGAAAAGCTTCAAGCCAGGCTTTGCTTTTAGACTTGTGAGCCTTCCAGGGTCTCTGGAGCTGTCAGCAGCATCACCTGCTTTAAAATTGAAGCATAAATGTCTGTCTGTGCAGATGGCCAAGGCATCTGCACGCAGAACAAAAATAATCAGCCATCCAGTTCTTCAGTGTCCAGAGATGAAGGGTTAGTTTGCTTTCCCCCATACAATCAATCCTTCACCATCTGCTGAGCCTGCTGGTAACTGCCAAGTGGAGCTGAGGGTTTAAGGGACACGACTTTTGCACCTGGGTATCACGACAGGGCCTCAAGAATTACCACCACCACCACCAAGTAGAGTTTTAAGTCTGTTCTCAAAGGTGCTTCCTGAGAGCTACATGGAAACGAAGGGGAAAATAGGACAGTGCAGGGGTCTGGAAACTGAGATGATGGACAAACCATGATCCTCCAGAAAGGAGGAAAGCGACTCAGGATCAGCAGTCAGGACAGGAGAGTACAGCACACTGCAGATGCTTGGAACACACTTTGATTTTTCAGGGAAGGCAATAAATGCAAAGCCCTGGAGGACTGTAGAGGAGAGGCTCATGTTAAAACATGAGAGAAGCCCTCAATTCCCAGGATCCTGCCTGAGTTCAGCAGGCAGTGTTGAGCAGATGGGTTCTCTTCCATGCAGTGCCTCACACAGGGCCAGAGGCCTTTCCCAGTCACGGACCCTCAAAGTGATGAACGACAAAGTATTAAAGCTATTAACTGGGAAGGATGACGCTGCATCTTAAAATAAGTCCCATCCTCAAAAGGTAATCAGTAGGTCCAGCAGAAGAATATTTTTAAAGCAACTATCTTTGGAGGAAGGTCACGAATACCCAGAGAAATCTGCGTGGACAAAATGAGGACCAGAGTTATTTACAACAGACAAAAAAGCTGCGCACACTGATATAAAAATAAGTTTTAATAACAAGAGGAATTCTCTTGTCTTATGAAAGGGTCAGAAGGGCAGCAGTCTCCTGGAATCTCATGGCATATGGAAGCACAGCAATGAATGTTATTAAGATGATAAAAGAACTGACCTTTGGCTAATAACATCCTGACAAATGCATTCAGGGCTCGTATTCCAAGCTTTTATGAAACAGAGACTTTACGTTAATGTGTGCATTGTTTCTGGGGTGAGGAGGAGGAGGTGCACAGAAAGGAAGGTTCCCTGAACACACAAGGAAAGGATGCCAGTGTTCCAGGAAAGGATTGCTGGCGAGACAAAAATATGCAGGACTCAGGAGGGGAAGAATTAAGAGACCCTTTAATAAGATCTCTCTAACGTGTAACACAGATCCCTTTGTGCCCAACAGGATTCACCTCGCAGAGACTGAAATAGCACACACGCCTCGGATGTGATGTGCAGGCTCTGAGAAGACATCCAGGACAGAGCCCTTGGCTCAAAACTTCTGCAGGAAGCAACAAATTCCTACAGATGGTTACAGCTGTTCCCTCCATAAATGGTTTGTGCTTCATGGAAGTCATTCCAGTGCTCATCTCCAGTTCCTCTCTGCTTACTTCAGGACAGGAGCCTGCAGCTTCCCCAGATCAAACCACAGCTCTCCCAGTCCCACGGACAACTATCCAGGCTGAGTTCATTGAGAAATCTCTCACCCTTGGAAGCAGGGCTGGCTTTTAAATGTGCACACAGATTTCAGGAAAAAGTTCCATGAATAGAGGTACAAAGAATGATTTCACTGTTTTGAAATATTTCGCCTGCTTTATGCACCAGAATAAAACCAGGTCACAGCAGGAAGGAAGATCACTGGTTCTTAGCTCAGATACAAAAACGAGTATGTTTTAATTTGGACCTCAAAAGAGACAAAACCTCAGCAATGATGCAAAAAGGCCTTGTGCCTATGGAAAAGCTAAACCCAGCTTCTCTGGAGCAAGTGCTCCCAACCCGGAGAAGCTGACAACGCTGCGTGAGAGGTTTCCCACGGAAGGATATTGAAAGTCTGAAATTTAATAGAGAAAAACAATTCGGTTCAGATCTGCTAGGCTTCAAGCAAGTCGAGGGTACATTAAGTCCTTGCTGTAATGTCAAATTAACTTATTTAGGGAAGAATTTAAGTGCTACTTAAAGTACTGAAACCACTGACTGTAGATAATATTTCAGAAGGCAGCAGAAAGCAACTTAGGAGACTTTTTGCTCTCTCACCTCAAATTAAAATAAAAAAAAAAACCAACTAAAAAGCAAAGCAGCAGGCCACTCATCTCAGTTTTCACAGCTTTATACACCAGCCTGGGGAACTTGTAGTTATAAGAGGAATTACAGAGCAACACGGGCATGCACACAATGATTTATTGCACATCTCGCCTGCCCAGTGGCGCAGAGAACCAAGAGAGATGTGGATTATATACTGCACAATTTTAATTCTCCCATCCAGTAAACACAGCAAATATGAGTACAGCCTGTTCCCATTTAATGCAAGGATCCTTTGCTACTTGGGCATGATGCTGCTTACATCAAATCTGGTGGAAATTTTTGTTAAGACTTCTAAGAAAAAGAAGGTGTTGTTCTCTCATGAAAACAGATTATTTACCCTCCCAGTGCAAAGCAAAAATCTACATGAAAAAGCCTTTGAAAAGTGATGACAGTACTACAGCTTGAGTTTGAACATCCCTGCCCACATGGCTTTGAGGCACCACTTCCACCACAAGGACTCAGGGGAGAAGGGCCTTTTGGAAAACTTCCATTTGGACAATGCTGAAATCTAGAAAAATTTATACCCAGGCAAAAAAAAAAAAAAAAAAAAAAAAAAAAAAAAAAAAAAAAAAAAAGGCAGCTTTGTACCAACTGGTTTGGAATTTAATGGGAATTCTCACTCATGAACTTGAAGATAAACGAGTGATTAGCTTTGAGTACGTGCCTGAGGCTCCCTAAAACCCATGAGGAACAATCGTGACATCTCCTTTTCCACTGCTGGAGAAATGCTTCTCACAGGCCCAGGCTGCCTGGTGCCTCCAGCAGTAACGCCACCATTCCATACACGACAAATGTCTTAGAAATTAACCTTCTGCTTTTCAGAATCGCTTCTCTTCCCAGGAACTACTTCAAAACATTCTGTTCTACATTTCAGCCACAGATTTCTCAGAAATGCCTCTTCACTGCTACTTTGCACGGATATCTCAGCTTATTCTCATAAGGGGGCTCAACACAGAACTTACTTATCTTGTGGCCTCTTCAGGCGTTTCAGAGGAAAAATAAAAGGAGAGACAATGAAGCACTTTCTCATTCTCTGAAAAGGATGGAAGTCACGCTCCCCACTGCTCCTTCCCCAGTGCCTGTCTCAAAGACAAAACCTCTGCTTTTAAATCAAACTGAAGAAAAAGAACATTTGATATCCTGGTCTAGGAAAAGTTCACGTTGAAGCCAGCAGGAATCTTTCCACCATCTTCAGGAACAACTGAAGCAAACCACTACCAAACGATGAACTCTACCCTAAGTGGCCTTTCTTGTTTTGTTACTGCTTTTTGTTTTTTTTTCAAACTTGAGCTGAAACTAGAATTGTCAAGGAAAAGCACAGCTAGCTTTTCCTCTTGTACTACTTGCACAAGTAACATAGTGAAGTCCCTTGCATGTCGTGCACTCCTCCAGCTCCACGCAGCGTTTCCAGCTCAGCCCCTTGCTCCAGGAGAGTGGAGGGACATCAGAAACCTGACTTGACACCTGATCTAAGAGGAAAACTTACTCTGCTGCCTATCAACGCAGTAGAAAATTAAAGCAGGGCTGGATGGCAATTTGGAGATGTAGTTTCTCAAGCAGTTTCCTGTGCTGGTGAACTTCCCCTTGCATGAAACCTTAATGGCTTCTCATGTCCTTTTGATGTTAAGATATGGCCAAAATCCCTGTCAAGTAACAAAGCAGAACCCAGTGTTCTGCATCAAGGAAATAAAAATCAGCAGTTTAACTTCAGAGATCAAAAAGCAAATCCTCCTCCCTGACCAAGTCCTCCAGAATTCCCAGGAGGCCCCACAGACAGTCCCCAATTAAGGATTTATCCTCTGTTTAATCAGGTGGGCTCCTCCTTCCTAATCAGATCACTCTCCCCTACGCTCTGCTGCTCACTGACAAGTTCTGCACAGATAACACTCTGCTGCCATCCACCAGCTCTTCATGCAAAGCAGCTGGGACAAATTAGGAAGACAAAGTTGTTAACAAAATAATTACACCAATATTCAAAGCAGCTACAGCATCGGTAAAAGGTACAGAAAAAATGAAGCCACCTAAGAAAAATGTTTACCCATTTAAGCCAAGATTTAGGTTAAACACACAAAGATGACATATTTGTGTCAGGAAAAGGAATTTGACCGTTATTACTGGAAAATACACACCATCCATTCTATCAACAGTCAAGCCCAAGTGCATGAATCCTTAAGGAACACAGCTGGGTGGTCAGGAGAGAAATGGGGGGGTTGTGCTTTTGCTTTGGGGGGTTTGCTTTTTCCCCTTATTTTAGGTTTTAAGCCAAAGTATTTTTTCTAGCATCTCTTCATCCCGCTTCAGAAAGCAAAGTTCTCCTGCAAACTCAGTATTAGATGTGTGTTTTGCTGGATGAGCAAAATTACATTTTATTTAAAGCGTGGGACGATGAAATAACACTTCAGATTCATTTCCTTTTATAACTGCTCCTGGTTGGATTTCAAACACTGGGAGAATATGGGCACAGAGGACTTCAGTTACAAAAACCCAATATTTTAATTAACTGCTTTACTGCAGACAGGGAATTCCACAAAAATTCCCATCAGTATTCAGAAGTCTATTAAAAATAATCTACATTTTATGCCTAGACTGATTAGTATCTGTTTCACTGTGGTATATAAGCACAGATATATTACATTTAATTTTTTTCCTTCCCTTAATTCCAAGTGACACCTTTGGTTTACCCTCCCTAATTCATATTAGACTGTTGCTTCCCAAGAAAATAACAGAATTTGGTTTGCAACTGGAACTGGCATGACCATAACCACAGCCCACCTGGGAAGCAGTGGCTGTTTATGCCTTACAGCTTGATCCCTTCCAGCAGGTACCCACACACTTGGGCTGAGTGTTTCCACAGGAATAGGTCAAACAGAGGTTCTCCAATTTAAGGAGAAGAGGAAGCAAGTCAGAAATTGAAATTTATGTTACTTTCCCCGCTTCTCCTTTATAAGCAAACAGCAAACCCCGAATTTAAAACATCCAATCCTGCAGCAATTCTCCCCCACCCCACAGAGAGCCCCCAGAGCCCTGCAGAATGCTCCTGACCTGGATCATGTAGAGCTGGGCGATGCGATATTCTTCCACGCTCATCGGAAGAGGAATACGATATTCCTTTATGAGCATTTTGGATACAAAAATCTCTTCTCTGCTCAAAAACACAATCCAAAAGCTTTTAGTAAAGGCTCCTTAAATAATGGCAAGGAAATGCATCGAGGATCCCTGAAACAGAGAGAAAGGGGGGGGAAGAGAGAAGTGGTTATTTTCCATTCTTATGGCAGAACATCCTATTTAGAAAAAAACCCAAACAAACATTAGTTTTTGTAATAGCTATAAGCTTAATAGCAGAGAGAAGAATCCCTGGAGTGCAACCAGACCTTTGGTATCAAACTGAACAGAATCCTTCCGAAGAATCTTGATTTGCTTCAGGGGATACCATCAAAGCTATTACCCTCCTGACCTTTGCCACTGTATCAATCAGACTTTCATATGCAACAGCATCTCCACGGAAGAGATGTGATAGAAGCTCCAAATGAATAAGCAGCTCTGCTGCTGCCCACAATAAAGTCTCTCCCCAGTGTCAGCAGCACACCAGCGATGCATCCTCTCAAAAGCATCAGGTTTTATCCTCTCAAATTCATTTAGCAACAAGAAAAAGCAGTAATTGGACCTCCTTAGCCCTCAGTAATAACATGATGAAGAAAGACCTTTGGATTCTAAGAATAAAGACAGCAGAAATGTACTTTTCTTCCCTGTTTTATTCTGAATTATTTTCTTGGTAGGACCCCTTCTCTTGCACCTCCAAAGCAGTCTGCTGGCAAGATCCTCCTGTCACTTCTGTCAATGTCAGGCTCATTTTTACACTCCCACTGCATGAGAATACAGTCAAAGATCAAACTGCAACAGAGAAAAATCCCATCGTACCCCACCTCAAGGCATTGTAACAGAATCAGTGGTTAAGGATCCAGGGAATACAACATTTGCTACACCACAGGTCAAAGCAGGAACTTTTCTAATATCTTTAATACCCCCTACGGACTGTGAATAAAGACAATAACTTTATGTAAGGAAGGGGGAAATAAAAGGATTAATGGTTAGGAAAAGAGGACACAAGAAGCAAAGTCTGTTATCAGCCCAAGTCAGCTGTGGCAGGACCTAGTGACGGCTCTCACAGCACACAAACCACTCATTTGGTTTTCCTTCTTGTCACCAAAATCCACCTTTCTGCTGTGCCTGCTTATTGGATGTCTTCAGACAGAGCTGCTGGAGCCAAACCAGCCCCAAACCCTGTGACTGGTGAAAACAACCAACAGAATAAACCAAACCAATTTATCTTGTGGATTAAACCATGATGTGGGAACCAGGAAACCGCACCACTATCAACAGCCCTTAGTGCCAGTCGGTGTTTGCACAACACTTCACCAACCTTTTACGAGGTTTAGAGAGGTTCAAACACATGCCCATGGTCACAGGGCAACCAAGGACAACATTCAGTATTTATAATCCAGGTTTACTGCGACGTCTCTGCCAGAGCTGCCCCAGTGCCGAGCACACACGGGGACACTGCCCAGGGGACACTGCCCAGGGGACACTGCCCAGGGGACACTCAGCCCTGTGCCATGGTGCCCCCAGTTCGCCTCCCTGTGACTGCCACGTTTCTCATCTGGCACTAAAGCAAATCCACCCCGGACCGACTCTTCTGGAATAGTGATCCGTCTGGTGCTGCATCATCTAAACAATTTATTTCCAAATTCAATTCTCTGCCGCATTTTATTGCTGTCAGAGCAATCTGTGTGCGTGGAGGGGAGGATAAAAAAGTCTCTGCTATGGCAAAGCCTGTAGAGAATAATTCTGGGAAGACTCTGCTTCCCTACACTGCCAAGCTATGCACAGAAGTGTGTGCATCCACACGCACGTGCAGGATTTCCTCCATCAAAGTAATCCTCCAGAACAGGTGGAGATAATCTCATTAAGTGGTTTTTAATTAGTGTCATGGCAAAGAACAACAGTTAGCACCACAGGATGGATCTCAAGCACCAGATTTGCAATGGTGCAACTCCAGGATCCCAACTCTTGGAGCTAATGGCAGTGGGAGACTCAGCTACATGTCTTGAGCAGTTTGTTGTGCTTTAGAGATCTTTGAAAATTTCATTTTAAAGCTTCTCCCCCTGTTCCCCAAATGCTCTGAAAGTGATTCTGCTCCATCATAAGGACATTGGTCACGTCTTCCCTTGCTGCTTGCTAAAAACAGGATATTTCTATCGATTGGAAGAGATGACTAAAACAAAAAACAGAACCTAAAAAGCAGTAAAATGGCAAGAAACCAGTACCAACATGGAAAAAATGTGTTTATAATGAAGTGCCAGTCAGGTAATAATTTAGATGGCTGAGACACAAGAGGGTTTATGATCTTACGGACTAAAAATCCCAACATTTTGGCCCCAAGCAGGCACAGCAGCAGCCTTGGCATGCAGAGCCTGTCTGGTCACAGCACTGGCTCCTGCTCCAGCTTTCTGCTCAGCTTTTATGGGAGCTGAGGGTTCAGTGAGAAGTTCCCCTTCAGGTTTCTCCTTCCCTGTGGTCAGTGATTAAAAAGCAGTGTTTGGGCTCAGCCCAGAGGTCTGCAGGCTGCAGCAGATTCTGATTATGTGCCCATTGGAAACCTCCTCCAGCAGTGACCCACTCCAGCTACTGCAACCAACCCCCGAAAGTTGGGTAGAAAACAACCCTGGAAACACAATGGGCAACACCAAGGAGTAAATCCCAACCTCAAACCAAGGGAAAGGCACCTGGGATCAGCAGCCTGACACTGAAGGAGGCACAAAGAGAACAAACTTGACTTGTTTGCCCGGTTTTTAGCTAGATCGGCAAAAAAAAAAATCAAGGTAAGTTTGCAGTTTGGGTTGTCTTTGAGTTATAAAGGACCTGTTCTAACCCTTCTGAGAGCTGTGGAGCCCAGGTATCAAACCATGAAATATAAACAGGGGATTTCACCAAATTCAGATCTGGGGGAACCCCATTCCAGGTGGGACAGAGGTGACAAAATGGCCCTTTCAGACAACTCACTGAGGACAATGGCCTCCTTCCAAAACCTTGGGATTTTATACAGAATCAAAGCTCACCAAGACCACTGATTGTATTGTCCAAAGCAAACACAGAAGTTTGTCTGCAGAAATGATGGGAGAGAGGAAAAGGCGCTTCTGGAAGCAGGGGAGCCACCACACAGCTCTGGAAAACGGGTGTCAAAACCCCAGCTGTGTCCATGGCACTTGTCTGCACCCAGCCCATTGCTACAGCCAGAGGTGTTTGAGATGCTCCACGTGCTGGGATTAGCAAACAGCCAGGGTTTCCCAAGTGGATTTCAGCTGCACCAAGCTGGACTTCCTATGGATTTGCCGAACCCCTGTGGCTGCGCAAGTGGAAGATCCAGAGGCTGTTTGCAAACCTCAGCCTGCAGCCGGCTTCCCAGCAAGAGGAAAACAGCGGTGACGCAGGACATTTCCAGACTCGCTGCTGTTCCTGCTATAGCCAAGTGGCACATTTGTACAGCCCGTTATTCAATTTATACCCAGAGCTGTAGTAACTGTGAGAGCCAGGCGCATAATTTTATACCTCAATTATTTTAAAATCAGGTTCTCAAAGCATCATAATTATGCTGCAGAGTCAATATCCTGCTGCGATGAGTCAGGTCCACCTCTGAGCCATTGCTCCAGGCTGTCTGAAGGCTCACACACAGCCTGCTGCATTTACTTCCAATTTTAACAGTCTCCCTCACAACAACAAACTCCCCAAAAAAAGTGCCCGTGCTTTAAAATCAGGAGAGGGTTATCTGGATCTGCAGGAGCTGAACAGACCAAGAGACCCAGCAGAATCTCTCTGTTTAACCCATGAACTTGGTGTTCACTTTGGGAGCGTCAGGGCAGCCTTCCTGGTACTAAAGGAGGTAGCAAAGGACTGATAACAACTGACAGCTTGTAATTAAGGAGTAAGAATCAGTGTGTGAAGGGTGGTTAAACTGTGCTACTGGAGTGCTGGAGGCCAAACCCCAGCCAGGCTTCCCAAGCTGGCCCTGAGGGGATGGAAACTGAGTGTGACAGCAGAAATCCCGGCTCTTCGACGGGTTTGGGGCAGGAGAATCGCTCACACCGTGGGTTCAGGCTACAAAAGGGCTGTTATGACTCTGTTCTCAGCTCTCACCTCAATGACTAATTTTCGACCCTCTCACGTTTTCCGTGCCCAGGCTGCTGAGCAGAGGCTTTTCAGGGCTGCAGTGAAAAACGCCCCAGCAGCAGGAACCCACCTCGGGCCATGGCTGCTGCATCCCTTTTGCAACAGAGAAGAAAAGGCCCCAGACACAGAGAGCAACTACAACGAGCTTTTTCCAGCCTCACAAAGGAGGTTTATTTTATGCTTTCATAAAGTTAAAAAGAAAACCCATCATGGAGGGTCACACAGCAGCTGGTAGCAGAGGCAGGTCCCAGTCCCAGGTCTCAGGTTCTGATCACCCACTGCCTGCTCAGGGCTGTGCCATCTATAGAAGCTGAGAAAAGTCTCCTCTATGAAAGAACACACTCGTGAGCTAAGGACTGATATCCTTGACTCAGCTATTGAACAATTTTCCTTGTAATATTTTCACACCATCAAGAAATTAAAGATAATTAAGAGAAACAACCGTAAGAAAACCAAGCCAAACCTGTAATGGCAAAAGGATAAGTGAAGGCATTACCTGGAGACCTCAGCTACCTCCCTAAAGACCTTCCTTAGGTTCTCTACATCACCTTTATCCCCCAAGAAGATGCTTCTTTGAAGAAAGCAATATCAAAGAGATGTTAGCATTGATCCCAAGTGCATCAAACACTCGGACTTTGGGAAGCAACACCAGGCTTAGCAGCCCGGCCACCTTCCCTCTCCCGCAGAGTTCCCTGGAGGAGGACACAGTGCTCTCCCATGACTGTGCTTGGATTTATTTATGCCTTTAGAAGCAGCAGCATAAATGGGAAACAGATTCCCAAGGCCTAAGTCAGCAGTTTCCAAAGGCAGCCTTGGTGCTCACACCTTGATTAATGCGGCAGTTTCCCTCCTGGCCCAGAGCAGTCTTGCTCAGCTTTATCTCTCCAGAGTGACACTGCTGCAAAGACCATTCCCTGTCACTCTGATCCTGGATGTCCACAGTGTCCCTGCCTCTCAGGAGCTTTCCGTGAGTATCTACAGAGCCTGCCTGTCAAACCTTGCTCAGCCCTCGCTCGCCAGCCTTGCCTGCCCAACCCTCTCCAGGGGCTGTGGCACACACAGCCTGAGATCCATCACGGGAACCAGCATGGCCTCACAATTGTCCTGCCCACATCCCACTGCCAGCTCTGTGGGAAGGACCACAGGACAGAGAGGAACTTCTCGGTTTGTGAGTGCTTAGCACACTCTAGGCTGAAGCCTAAGTGTCACTGTGAATCTCTCATGACTGGCCACCACTCTGTAAAGGTCAGGGGAAAACACAGTTTATGAAGCTCTTCCAAGGAGATGAATAATGAGTGCTCGTATTTTGCCATTCCCTTCTCTCCCCTCCTCACCCAACCCCACCAAAGTGATCTCTCCAGTGGGACTGTTTCAAGCCATGTCTACATTGAAAGGTTAAAAAGCCTCAACATTTCTATTTAGTAGCTTTGTGGCCACAATCACTCATCACTACTCTCAAAACTCAAAACTGTCTCTCACACTCACGTGCACATGCACTAAACTGAAGAGACAGAATGAGCTTTTTAAAATCAGCAGTTTTCAGTTTTCATAGTGTGGGTCGTACCTGCTCGCTGACAGCTAAGCAGATTTAAAAATTCATCAGGCCTGGGGAGAAAAAAAAAAAAATGGATCAAAAGTTAAAGCTCCTTAAAAGTGCACAGTTCACACGCTCTCAGCTCCAAGGCCACTGTGTCAGTGCGTGACTCTCGGCGCCGTCGTTCATCTTAATCGCCCATCTCATCTGTCACATCTTCAGAGAGAAAAATTACAGTGCAGATGTTTGCACATCTGAGTTTCATGACTGAGCTTAGATCCCATCTGACAGTGAATCAGCAGCTAATGAACAAGTGCCCACATTGCACAACTGCAGCAGTCCTTCCAGTGCTGGAGCAGCTGGAGCTCCCCATGCCTGCCTCTGGGACTGGCCACTGCCTGCAACACAGCCAGGGGACAAGGAAGGGGGAAAGAGAACAAGGAAAGCACAAGCATTTGTGGAAATCAGCTTTTCCCAGGTGTAGAGCAAGCTCCAGAGCTGTTGAAGGCAGGCAGCACAGTGAGGAGCAGGACAAACACTGCTCGGTGAGACAGGGCGAACAAGCCGCATTTACAGTAGTTGATCTTTTTTCCATTATTAGATACCTTTTGACGTCACTTATAGAATTTAAGAGCTCATTGTAAAGCAGACGTTTATTACAACTGAAGGATGGAAGCAGTCCAAATGCAATATAGCGACACTGGAGCTATTAAATCTTGTTATAGTTCACTGGGCAGCCAAATCCTGGCTCGAAGCAACGTGAGAAGGGGAGGGGGAGAAAGTAACACCACAGCAAAGAGTGCACAATACCCACCACCTTTTCTGCTTAAACATTCTAGGATATTGTGCTGGTTTTTTGTACTTTCCATTCCCGTTACTCCTTTAACAGCCGGGAGAGGAAAAACTGACTCCCTTCCGCTTTGTAAGCGATGCTGTGGTGCAAAGCCAGGCAACCCTCCCTGTGCACACACTGACTCCAAGGGGATCAGGTGAAGTCCATCAGCTGAACTTTGGTTGGAAAATTAACATTTCAAGTCCTGCCGTGCCTGGAGGTTATGCAATAACGAACTAATAAAGAAGCCATTAAAAGAACTAATAAGCACACTCGAGCCACAGATGAGTTCAGAGGGAAAGACAAACCAGCCTCTAATCCTTCTGCTGATACTGGGGATAAAGATGAATATTAAAAAGAATGCTGACATTAAAGGTTAAATGTTTCCAACCAGTCTGCATGAGGAGAGCAGCCACAAACCCCAGCATGCTGTGGCCAGGCTGCAGAGCCTGGTGAGCTAAAGGAACCAGGCAGACCCTGCTTTTAATGGGGTTGCTCTTAGTCCAAGACTCAGCATTATCCACTGAAAACAGGCCAACATTGCACACACGAATACATAAATATAGATGTGTAATATGTATTTTATATATAGACACATATATATAGACATACATATATATACACACACAGGGAAACAAAAATAAAAGCAGCACTGACAGTGTGGCAAGTACAGCGTGTTGGCTGAAAACAGACCGAAAATTGCTGGCAGCTCATTAAACTACTGTAAAGAAAAATCTATGGAATGCCACAGGCAAACAGCATGGACAGGATTTTTCTTTGGTTGGTGGCACATCCATTAGTGTGAAGGGCCACTGCCAAGCAGAAGCCTGCACACTGTGGGCAGCAGTGGCAGGGAGACGGGAAGCAGACCAAGTTTAAAAACCAAAATAAACATATCTGATTTCCCAGGTAGCCTCCCTGGGAGGTTATTGCATTTACAGCTCCGGGTGCTACAATCCCTCTTGCTGACAGAACTCAGGAGAGTGAGCACAAGGGAGCGTGGTGCAGTTCCTGCCAGCTGGTCAAGGTTTCACTTGTATTAAGAAGTAAAATCCCAATGACAAATCCATCCAGGCTCTTAATGTCCATGTCCACACCATCCCTGTTCCCTTTCCCTCCATCAGTAGCTGCACTGGAAATTAGAGTTTTCTATTAAAACACCAAGAGCAGAAAGTCATGAAAACTCCCACTCTTTCATCTTAGCAGTCACAAAGCATGAAAATAGGAAATTGAGAGCAGGGAGGCTGAAGTCCAAAGCTCCACGTCTTTCCTGTGACTCTTATTCATACCCCTCTGCATGGTATTTGCCAACAGCACAAGGCACTTGAGAGCCACTCAGTCCCAAACCCATTACAGCCATATCCCACCTCCCCTGGAATGGCAACCACAGCACTCATTCCCCATTTTATAGCTTATTCATGGGTCTTCACGCTCATCTTTTCCAACCTACAGCCCATTTCAGGCTATTTCTCAATGTTAATTTGAACTTTTATCTCCAAACACTTGCAGATCCACTAAACCTGCTTTTGAGACACAAAAATGCAATTTTGAGATTTGAGTCAACATCGGACAGACCCTGGATTGCTTCCTCAGTGACTCCCTATTCAAACTGAAAAGGGTCATCAACAGCTACTCCACTTTTTCAGTACTTACAGTCCTGACGGAAATAACATTTTATTCCCTCGCTTATGCAAATACCATGTGGAACAGGAAATGAGCATTCAAAGCCGGGTTAAAAAGACTATTTCATGGAGGAAAACACGATACCATTGCAAAGGCAGTGTTAGAGCACCGTAATACTTCACACTGGTTTCATTAGGCTGAGACCTGCCTTGCCTAAAGGCAAAATGGGGATAAAGAAAATAAGTCCCACTCCATCAGAAGAAACTTGTAATGACACCTAAAATTCTTACATGGGGAGTAAGACAGACACAGCAGTGAAGGCTGATGAATAATGGTGCAATTGAGGTGGAAAGTACAGGGCCATTCTGCACAAGAGCAGTAAATGTTTAATATCTCTGTTGCGTCTTTCATCCATAACACCAACAGATTAACAAGGTTTCTGTGGCTGGGTAATTTCTTTGGAGTTTTGATCTTGGAAATAATTACACTAAATATTTCATAAGTGCCTTTGAAAGTTTTTTTTTTCTTTTTTTTTAATAAAGAAAAAAGAATCGCTTGCTGCTCTCAGAGTGCAGCAGGGTAATGAAAGTGCACAGCTAATCAATAACCACTTTCAGTTCATTATTCAGCACATTTTGGGCTGATGTTACTTCTTCCCTTCTACCATTCCACATCCCACATATGGAGTGATGGTGCATTTTTAAACCATCACATCTTACTGCTTTTGCAAATCATCCTTAATGCTAACCACAACATGGAACACACAGCCTCTAAATACCACCCACACCATTTAGAGGGTTCCAGGGTGTTTCCAGCTGAGCAGTTTCGCCAGCTGAGGCAGAGGAGGCCGAAGTGCCAGAGCAATTCCATTTCTCCTTTAGTCTGGGTAACAAATTGCTGGGTCATTTCTGTCCCTTAGCCCTTTTTGAGAAGTCTGAAGAAGGACAAAGCTTTGTCAGTCACTTGGACAGTCCCAGCTCGAGGGCAGTGGAAGAGGCAGCTCCAGGTTCCTCCCTGGGGAGCTGCTGATGGGACCAGACCCTTGGCTTTGCCCCAAGCCCAGCTGCTGCACTGAGGGCACAGCTGCACCTCCACGACACCCAGGACCTCTGCACATGCTTCCAAACCAGGATCCAATGGCTAATTCAGGCAACGAGAGACCCCCAGGGATACTGCCAGGTGCTATCCACATCCCAAATTCCCAACACACTCCTTCCCCACTCCATGAAAAATACAACCCAAAGGACACACTGTGATGCCTTAGGTTTTAACTTTTGTATTTTTAAATCCTGTACTGCTTAGAGTGTAACTCTGAAGTTCCTTGGAGCCTGTAATTCCTGCTCTCTCGTACTGGGCAGACATAACAAAGCCTCTCCGGGCTTTGCCTTCAAGGACAACCAGGCTGTTTTTAGGCCCAAAATGCGTAAACTAAAGATTCTACTGGGGCTTTAATTGGAGAATTAACCCTGATATGCAAATGATCCAAACCTATAAAAGTGTGAAGAGCTCGTGACCTGTTGTCCATCTTGGGGACCAATTTTGGAAGCAACCTCTGGCTCCCCCAGGGTGTACCTTGAAGGCCCTTCAAATAAATACCTATCTTTATTCCCTTACTCTTGTCTAGTCTCTGTTTCTAGGTGGCTGGAGGAGGCATCAACTGTGATCACTTAAAATATACATATACTACATAATTAAACTACATAATAATAAATGATGAATTTGCCCAAGCCAAGGGCAGGAGTGGTACCTAAGGAGACAAATGCAGGTAGTGGCAAGAAAAGAGGAAACAACATTCTCTGAGTCACACACCCAGAGCAGAGCCACAGGAGCAGGAGTGCCAGGCTGGGGCCCAGCCATACTCCTGCAGCAGCTCCCAGTGCTTGAGGGATGCATTAAAGTTCTGCCCTGGCCTCAAGGACAACCATCATTATCCCTCATTTGCAGGGAAATTGAGACGTAGGGAGAAAAATTATCTGGTCCAATATCCAAGAGAGAATCAGTGACAGAGCGGATTCAAGACTGGATCCAACTTTTGCCACAAAATAATTTTTTATAAATAGAGGAGGGAGTGGGGTAGCTCAAGCAAATTCATTTTCCCTGATAATTGGCACAATTCTGCAAGAAAAAAATGTGAAGAACGTGGTTTTTTCTTCTTACCAACTGCCTTTCAAGCTATCAAGCTAATTTCTGCAGAAAATAAAACTATTATTGAAAATATCAAATTTCCCAAAGAGCCCAGAGGTTCTCAGTGCACACCACACCCCTGTCACTCACAGACATGCCCCTCTTCCTGCTAGAAAGCACCTGGGAGCTTCAAGAACTTTCCTGTTTTGTTGAAGTCTGGGTAGATCCAGGTTTGGTTGATGCAGTAACTTGAATGAAGACTGGCAGAGCTGCCCAGGCAGCCCGTGACACTCAAACCAGCATGGCCACAACCAAACACTCACCCTCCCTCTTCTAGAAGGGCTACAGACCCCCTATTTCTACAAATGACAAGGAAAGAAACTACTCAAGATCAAAAGATGCTCCAACTCTCACTTCCAACAGTATCCCCAAAACTCCATGCAAAAATCCTTGCTGGGGAAACTATTCTCAGATGTAATTAAGTTGTGCTCTGAACCCAATTTTTGCATTAATATCTTGGGCATCACAAACCAAACTCACTTTTCAGCTGTCAAATCCATAAGACAAAACTTTGAAGCAAATCCTTTGGCCTTTTATTCTGACCCATTTTACTGAACCTCTGCCATAGCCCTTCCCACTGCCACTGGTTTCACAAAGCCAAGATCTGGCTTCACTCAGACTTCTCTCCAGGAAACAATTCTCTTTTCCACAGAAAATTTCTGGATGTATCAAAGCATTTAACAGCCATAGAGCACATATTGTGGTTTCAGCCTGACAAAGCAAGCAGAGAGCTCTCCCAAGGGTGGAATTCTCATGTTCCTTGAGGACTCCTGTGGAGTTTTGTGTGGTTTTACTCCTCAAATTAAATGGGATTTCAACCACCTCCTCCAACTACAAATTCAGCCTCAGAAGTCCATCAGGGTGTCCTGCAACAAGGTGTCATACTGCACATACAGGTCAAAAGAAAGCTATTTAATATAAATTAAAACAGAAGTTAACAAAATCTGTTTCCTGACCTCCAAGACCCATTCAAATAAACTTTTCCTTGGTTCCCCAACAAATATCCAATTTGTTTAGGGGGCGTCCCTTGTAAGGGACACTCCTTTTTTGAAGTGTCCCTTATAAGTGAGCATTACAAAAGTAAGTTCACTGAGGGTTCAGATACAAAATTTTCCTTTTCATGAGGTGCACCATAGGATGGAAACCATGTTCCAGCCTGGAAGCAAAGCACGGAGCAGAAAGTGTCCAACCCCCTCAGTTCAGATTTCAGGGATGGCTCTGACTGAGTGGTGCAGTTCCCTGTCTCAGCTTTACAGCTCCCGCCATGGCCTGGCCACTTGTTTCACACCTTGGGAATTTCTCCATCCTGGCTGATCCAGTTCTGTCAGCTCTCGGATTGCAGGAGCGCTGCACAGCCCCACATGCCCTTCGCTAAAGGGCATTACAGCTGTATTTATATCTGACATAAATCTGCTTTGTAAACAGTGACCTGATTGAGGAGCTGGGCTGTCTTAGATGGCCACATCCAAAGCACACACACGTGTCTGCTGGCCCTAAGGGATGCCCTGAGGGACACCCTCCCAAAAACCCCGGAATTGGCAGGTGGGAAGTCAAAACCACCCAAAGCTGGAGGGTTTGGCATATCCACGAAGTGTAACAGAGGAGCCAAAGGACTTCAACATTCCAGCTTGATCACAACGTGGCATGAAGAAAAGGACAATTAGTCTGTGCAGTAAAAGCTATCTGCAGTCTACAAGTAGTGCAGTATCTGAGGGACATTAAAGTTTGGATAGTTTAGTCCAAAATTCACTGCAAATGCTGGCTCACAGTCAAAACAATCAGGAGCTGAACTGAAAATAATATCGAAGTTCTCACTCCAGGCACCAGACCCTGTTTTCTCATCTCATTTCTATTCTTCTGTTTGCTGCCAATTTAAAGCACTGCGACCAAAAAAAATCAGCCCATTAGTCTTGTTCTTAGAAGTGTTAAGCTCTTATATATGAAGTTAGTGTTATCCTCTGAGTCCATAAATTACAGCTAAAGTACATAAGGAAGCAGTCATGACATAACCCCAATTTAATCTGAACCAGGCCACCACAGTCAAAGAAGTGTTTTTCAAAATGTTAATTAATTTTTAAAAGAATGGATTAAAGGGGGTTCTCAATTAAAGAATACTTTAAGGAGACAAGCTAGAGAGGATTGTCCACTTTATTAATACAGCAATTTAACAGCTATTCAACATGTAATAACTTCTCATTAAAAGTCAACCCTCCCCCTTTTCCAGCAGATTAGCCACCCATTTGTCAGACACAATACAGCTTCATTAGCCTAAAAGTTCCATTTCTGCTCTTCCACAGATTTGCTTTTATTTTGCTTCTGTCAGTAAGCGAAAATCCTGAATGACAGCGAAGTCCAGAAATCAATAACACAAACAGTGCCTTGGTCTTTCACGGGTTCCAGAGGGTGTCTGGAAGCAGCATTCCCAGCAATGCCAGCACACAGAGTCAATTCCTGCAAGAGCCAGGTAGGAAACCTTGGGATTAACCTAAACAATGCTGCCCAAACACATGGCAAAGGCTCATTCATGAGCTGTACCCTGTCTGGAAGAGCTCACAAATGATACCTTTTCCCAGCACCTTTTCTACCCAAGGATTACCCACCAGCACCTCACAGCCTGCATGGAACTGGAGTGTGGCGTTGAAAAGAGGATATACAGTTTTACCAGAAGCTTCCCACTGCAACCTTGAGTTTTCAGGTTAAGCACTGTCATCACAGGTAACACACAAGCAGACACCTTGTTCTGGGTGGGTGTGCTCAAGGTGGGTGTGCTCAACCAGTGCCAAGGCCCCACAGACCTGCCCAGGAGCAGGTGGGAGCTGAGACAGGGACAGCAGGGACAAGTCCTGGGGCCGGGCAGCAGCAACAGGCAGTTCCCAACACCTCTGAGAAACGTGCACCCAGGTGTCCTGAATGAGACACTGTAAAGCTCCTGTAAGGGCAGCCCTACAACGAAATAAATCAACGGGAAGAGCCCTGTGATTCCAGTGGGAAAGTCTGAGCACTGAGTGGAGAAACTCCACACAAGAGCAGCACAGCAGCAGCCCCATGCTCCGTGTCAGCCTCGTTGCTGCAGCCACAGCTGGATTCTGCATGGATTTCACTGCAGGATCAGAGCTCTAGGAAGTCCTTATTAAAAGATAACAGAAACTGAAAGGGGTTACAACTAAGGCTAATACCACCCCAAAGTTAAAGCAAACAAAAACATTCCAGTCTAAGATTTATCTGCAAAGACCATTCAAGCTACTCTTAAGACCATCAGCAGCCACATGCCCAGGCTTCAATAAAAAGGGATACCTTTCCTCCAGCTCCTGCAATTTTAAAGAATAAATCCAGACATCAGTAGAACAGGAAGTTCAGGATATATACAGCATTAGTTTCCAAGAGAATATTTATCATGTCACGTGAGACCAGCATTTTTAGCCAACTTGGGAGAAAATAGACAAGCTGCAAAGCTGCCCTAAAAATACCAGTCACGATAATTACAAGCAAGAAAAGCAAAGCATAAGCAATGGCAGCACTAACAATCCATACTTTTAGTGACAACCTGCTAACAATTTTTTTTAATTACAGAGACCACTGCTAGAAGATTATCTCAGCTGCTCAGGTGTGCAATTTGTGTTTTCAGTTTAAAAAAAAAAAAGAAAAGGCATCAATAATTATGTAAATGCAGGGCCTTATTCTCTGTGTTCTCCCACTAAAACACAAGCTTTTGCCAAGAACCAGCTGCCCCCTCCTTCCTCAGGACAGCACTATTCACCTTCAGCGTTTTTAATAAAATTGATAAAGATCAAAACAATCCAAGAGGTAGTAAAAGTTTAACAATTATCCTAGGCTAGAGGTGGAGAGAAAAGAGCCTGGCTGGCAGGAGCCACATGTGGGTGAGATGCCTCCCTGGCCACGTGTTGGTGGCAGTGGCTCTTCCCAGGGCACAAACCAGCTCCAGCTCCTGCAATGAGTAACTGCAGGGCTTGCAAGAGTCAAGAGTTGTAACAGAAGATTTATTTTTGTCACTGAAATCAGCAAGGGTGACTCACAATAGGCTCAGGGAGCCTCGTTGATGAGTTTCATTTTATTCAGTCACTTTTCACCCTTGATTCTCAAAAATACCCTGAGTGACAATAATGACAATAGAGTATAATAGTCCTAATTAGCTAATGGGAGAGAAAACTTGCAGGTTCCAAATGAACCAGAATTGCTACTTCTAAAAATGCGATGCAGTTGATCCTTGTTGATCTCTGAAATTAGAAGAGAAAGAAGAATGGCCATTCTCTTTTGCACATTCACCAACAACATCCCGACAGCTCCATCAGGAGAAAGAACACAAGCAAGAGCTGTTCAGAGACCTGGCTTCAGGATGATTTACTGCTAAATACATTAGAAGCATCTCCCACTGACAAAATAAATAGGTCTGACTGTATCAAAAACCAAGCAAATCATTGCCTTCTCAAGCACAGGTTAATGCATTTTTTCCCAGCAATGATAAAGAGGACAAAAGGACAATGGCAAGCTTTGAAAATGACTTGCCAACTAAGTGATGGCTCAATAATTACATTTTGGAACGTTTTCCTTGCATTTCACACCACTGAAGCCACTCTCAAAGCAACGGAAAGCACCAGTAACAAAGAGAAGCCAATGTGAAACTTGCTCTGTTGACTTGACCAAAGGAAAGGGCTGTGCAGGAGAGTGGACTTGGTACAGTCAAATTTAGGACAACCACTACCACTCTTTCAAGCACCAAAGTTGACTGGAATCTTTATTTAGGACTAAAGTCCAGATACTTTCCTCTGAATAGGGGATCACATGGAAGCTATTTTCTTTGTGGAGTTTATTTTGAGCTGAAAATATTTTCCAGTTCCATGCTGACAGCCAGGAGTGAAACCACACCGTTTTACAGAATAATGGACAAGTTTTTGAAGACTGTCATAGGGGAAGGTAGAGAAAGCATCATTTTTCTCTTTACAGTATTTATTCCTGCAGAAGTTTACTCTTTTGAAATAAGGTCATGTGCTCCTTCAGCACAAAAAGACCCAACTGAGCTATCTGTCCCATCTGCCATCCCAGGCAAGAGGAGATAATCAGATTAGCCAAACAGTTACAAATTGCACACATCTGAAGGAGAAGGAAGTAATTTTCTCCTATTCCTCTCCCCGGCAATCACCTCCAGAATTTCCAAAACAGCAGTGTCAGCCTCCCTAACACTTCCCAGTACTGAGCTCCTCCAGGATTCAGGGACAAATTCCTCTGGAAGCCCCAGGTCAGCTTGTCACATTTATTGGAGAAAATGGTTTGCCAAGATGATGTGGTAAAAGCCTGCATTAATACCTCCAGTTCTATCCACACCTCCAGGAATATTCTCTAAGAGCATTCCTGTGATTGGCTACAAAAACCCTCCTGGGAGAGGCTCTTCCACTCTGTCCACCCAAACCAACATCCACTGGGTGCAGCACAAGGACAAAGGGGATGGTTTAATGTGTTCCTGTTACATCTTCCACCCTGAGTGGCCCAACACCTCTTCCTTCAGAAATGCTGCCAGACCAAGGGCAAGGGGAGCACCCAGGAAGAAAGCTATGGAGCATAAGGAGGGTTTAAAAACAGAGAAAACAGCAAAGTGTGGTATTTGCACAGGTAACTGTCCCCAAAATCCCACCTGAGCCCCTTGTTGAGGGTTTGGGGTGCCCTAGGACCGAAGCTTAAGTTATCACGTTCTAAAAGGGGGAGGGGGATTAGTTAACTAAATTCCTTTATACCTTTGGAGTTCAGTTCTTACACTAAAAGACACACAATCTGCACTGAACAGTCTTTGGAAGAAGCTCCCTGAGCCGGTGCAACAAAGGAGCACAAAGTTACCAGCAAGTACAACCCTCTTCCAGCTCTCCAGCTTGCAGGTGATTGACAGGATTTCCAGATCAAAAGCCTTGTACAACACAGAACCATCCACCACGCAATACCAGACTTTTTTCAGTGACCAGTAAATTGCTCATTTGCAGGAACACAAGGTGCTTCATCTTCCTCCCTAAGACACCACTAATCCTGTATGCAGGGCTAAAATATCTCTGCTGCCCAGCCTGGTGTTGTCAGTGCTGAGAAATACTGGAAACCAGAGTGCTTTGATTCACACTAAGGACAGCTGAAAGAAATGTCAGCAGTTTTTATTTTTAAATGCATGTAGCGCTGTGCCCAGGGCTAGGAACACTCCCAGTTCCCTCACACATTTTAGCACATACCAGTTCTTGTGAAAAAGGTGGTAGAGACAAACCTTTCACTCAATAGCGCCCTTCTTGAGGTCAGCCACAGAAGGCCCTCTCCCTCCTTCACTCCCCAAACCAAATTCCCACCTCTGGGACTGCTCTGAGCTTGCATCACATCCCAGAGGACTGGGGATGGTAAAGGTCCATCCTCAAGCCTGCATGGAAACAATGGTTTGTGCAGCTTTTTGACTTAAATTGTTTCACCTCCAGAGGACAGAGAAATCACCTCTCTGACTGCCATCCCTGTAACTGGCACCCCCATAGTTAATGCCAACCATCCTCTGCCCCTGTCCTGCAGCCCAAAACGAGCACACAAAAAATCCCCAAAAGTTAAGCAATACAGAGACAGACTGTGCCGCAGTTGGGAGGGTTACACACACCACCCAAACTCGTGACATTCCCATAGAAACCACAGTGGGAAAAGAGAAAAGCCTCAAAAAACTGACAAGATAAAACACACATGGTGAAATCTGTAATTCTGGTGAAAAAATCTACATGTGCAAGTTCCTCCCCAGCTCTCCAGCAGCTCGGGCACTCAGGGCTAACACAGGTAACGCCCAACTGATGTCAATAAAAGTTTGTTTTTCACATCCCTCAGGCTGCCTGATGGGAATAACCACACATTGCCAGTAGTGGTATTTCAGAGGACAAAGCTGTTGGATACTAGAAGCAACTTTCTTCCCTGTTACTTATGGGCCAGTTCTTGTATTTAAGTGTCACTAGAAACAAAGGAACTTTCTAAACTTTTCCTTTGAGCGTGTAAAGCCTTTCAGAACATGCATTTTCCTCACTAGCAGGACCAGTTACGCAAATAAATATTGGGATGTGCAAAAGAAGCAATTGATTCTTTCAGTCAAATACACATCCCTATAGGGAAAAAAAATCCAAGAAAAAACCCCCATATGACTACCAAGAGCACATGTGTTCAGCTAATGAGCTAACTGGCCACTTTCAGAAAAAAAAAGTTTTTAAAAAGTTAAATGTTCCATTATACACTTCCCTGCTCCAAACAAGTGTTTCTGTGTGACATCAAAAAAGGGAAAGACAAAAAGAGGAAAAGGAAAAAAAAAAAAAAAAAGACAGGAATGCTAAGCAATGGCTTTTAAATCACTTGGGGATGCTCTGCTCATGTTCTGGAAAACCAGTCATATTCCAGTGCTTGGCAGAAGCAAGTCAGCTCTACCAGGAGAGACACAAAAATGCATGGAAGGATGTTGTTTGTTACAAACTGAATCATTCCCTGAGATGCCTGATGCATCTCTAAACACCTTCCAGACAGAGGAATAGCACCCACAGCGTGCCTGGTGCTAAGCTCGATTGACTGCACACCCCTGAGCTTTACTACAAAAGCCAGAAGTAAAAGCCAACCCAAAATCCAGGAGGTTTGCAAATGAATCTGGACACCAACACTCTTCTGCTCATCCAAGTCTCCATCCCAGCAGGAATGCCTCATGAATCTCACTCTCCTGGGATGGCTGGGATGTTACAAGCCCATTGCCCCTGCTTTTTTCCCCAAAGCTTTACACCATCAGCATCTTTCATGCAGAGCACACGATTTTCTGCTTAGGAAAAATAAAAACCAGGATTGTTTTTCGGGTCTTAAAAAATACTTTAGTCTGATGGATGGGGTTTTTTCTGGAATTAGTTTCTAAATATATACTCTACCTACCACACCATCAAAGGCAGGGCTGAAGACACTAACAAGGCAATACATTAAACAGTTTATCTTGTTAGAGGTTTTACAGCTACTTAATAATGAGTTTTGGTAACCACTGTCTGTATGTGTTTATTACTGTAAAACAGTCTTAAAAAAAAAATATAATCTGTAATAGCACAACCTTTCCCTTCAGCTGCGTAAAAATGCTGTACTCCAATCAATATCATCTGTAGCAAGAAACTAAAAAAAGATCAGCAGAAGCCATAAAGCACAGTAAATTACGTTCAGAGAACAGCTCTACTGCCACCATATTTTGTAGAAATTCTATTTAAAATTCACACATAGAAAAAAAATTAGACATACAGAAAGAAATAGCAGATCTGGACAGGAGATAAAGCAAGTAAGTTGCGTTGTCTGACAAGTGGGATAAGAAAAGCAGAAGGGGGGACTGAATCTGACCTTTAAGGGTCAGTCACATTTTCCATGTGCTGCTAAAGATCTCTCCCCAGGGGGAGAAGGGGGCAGCGAGAGAATCAATTCATAAAAAAACCCCATCAGTGTTTACATGAAGTAACCAGTGAGAAATTATTATTTTACAAATCAGAGCAAATCTCCCATTACTTATCTGAGAAAGAGGAAAGTTTAGCATCACCCTGCCAATATTTTGGTGTTTGAAGGTTTTACACATCTCAGAGTCTGAAAACAGCCAGGCCCTTCCATCACACAAAATAACAAGCATTCCTCCCACTCCAAATCCAGAGGCACTGAAGGGCACCACAGCAGCTGAGTTCACAGAGCACCAGAAGAGCACAAGCATTTCTTTAGCCAATAACAACAAAATTCAAAACAAAGCTACAAATATAAACTCAACGTGGACTGTGAGCCCACTGCTTAGGGAACAAGTTATTTGCTCTTTAGCTTTACTGACCTTCCTGAACAAGAAGTCATGAAGAGATGCTGACACAAGGAATCAAAGCTGCTGCTGCCACCTTATTACCCGGACACAGGTTTATATCCCAGAGCCCCCACCCCGTCAGCATCTCCAACCAGTAAGGAATCAGGTGTTTATTAAAAATAGCTGGGCATCCAAAACAAACAGGCTGAAAATGTAGATAAATTTACTACACCTTAGGAACAAAAAAAAACCAAGCTGCAAGCCCCCCTGCTTTTCCTGCTTGCTCCTTTCACAAAAGCTTGGAACATCTGCAGGAACTGCCTCTCCAAGTATATTCCAGGGTTTACTTACTATTTATTCCCAGGCAAATTTCAAAGCACCAGCCCTTGCCAGAGCTGTCTGAGATGACCCTGTGGCTGCCCCTACCTTCGGCTGTGTTCCCAAGCATTCCTGAGTGTTCCCAGGCTGCAGGTCCTGTGAAAAGTGCCAGCCACTGGCCCTCCTGCCCCAAAAATGCTGCTTATCTCACCTACAGTCAAGATTTCCTTCTCTTCTGGTCTAAGGCTACTTCCAATCAGAGTCGGGAAGATGAAAGGAAAGCAAATACTGAGGCATGGTTGGAAGTAGAAGTAATTAGGATGTTGGAAACCAAATCAAAACAGAAATACAGCTTTTAAGAAGTCCCCCTCTATTAATCTCAGGCTGAGAGAGGGATAAAAATGTTTCTATTCCAATGATGATCTCTGAAGAAAAAGCTTGGTATTTGGTACAAGGAGAAAAGGTAACTCTTGAACTGAACAATTAAGCAGTACTTCCATTTATTCCCATTTCCTTAGCTAAGCCAGGTACAATTACCTCCATTGCATGTTTCCATGCACAACACAAAAATCAGGCATATTCTTAATCTAAATCTAAAAGAGGGACTTGAGACACCGTAGCCAGGTGATGCTCCCCATAAAGAGCAAATACAGCAATACTGTCATTTTCTTCAAAAAGTTGGTGCTTTAGGGTTGTTGTTTTTCCAGGGATTTCTGTTTAATGGTACCCTTTTTTCTTTCTACCTTTCTGCCAGCTTCCCTAGAAGAAAACAAAACAAACCTCTGTGACTAATCCCTCACTTTGCCAGCTGACAAAAACCACGGTGTTACTGCAGCACATTAAAAATAAAACTACAGTTTTAAGGGGAAAACGTAGAAGCACATTCTGATCCTTTGCCTTCTCCCTCATCCCCGAGGCATCACACTGCACTGACATCCTTTGTGAGCTGGGGCTGGAGCTGCTCCTTTCACTTGAGGGAAGCCTCAACACTTCAGTGATGGGCAGAAAATCCACGTCAGGACAGGGGGAACCGCCTCTGCCACCCAGAACTGGTGTGAGAAGTTGCCATGGAGGAAAGGGAACTGCTCAAGTGTCTCGAGGCACCGTGAGATGCTACAGCCAAGCCAGAGGGAATACAGAAGCAAATGGATTCAAGCTCTCCCACAAACCTGAAGCTTCCAGACAAGAAATTACCAGTAATTACTAATAATATAATTTTCATGCAGCACTCATCAGCATGAACCAGTTCTGTCCTCACAACAAAGAGGAACAACAAAAGCCACAAACAGTTACTGAATTAGCTTATTAAGATCTCTGGGATTTTTTTGAACCTTCATAACCATCAAAATTGGTCTGAATGCACAAACACGATTACAATAAAAAGGCCCAGATGTCTTCTGGACACAGCAGCATCAGATCCAACATCGTCCTGCAGAGCTCACACCAAGGAAGCTCTTCCAAGGGAATGAAGGCTGCTCCCCTGGAGTCACTGCCCATCCTGCAACACTGCTCCTTCACAGAAGGACTGCAGCACGGGAGGAGTTTCAGAAGCTGCTACTCCAGTTTCAAACATGCTCCTCTTTAGGAGAGCACACACCTGCCAAATGGCAAGAGGGGGGCAAGCAGACTGTCCAGGGCACAGCACAGTAAAACAAACAAACAAACACACCTAACAGCAAAAAAAGCCCAAAGGCTGCAGCTGATTTTCCTCTTGTGCCTGTCGCTATTTCCCATCAAATCACAGCCCCGCAAGGCAGAAAGCCCAGCCTTGATCAGATGCTCTCCTGGTTAAGAGCCAGGAAGAGGCAGTGTGACCTATGGACCATAGCAGACCCGTTTACATTAAAAATTTAACCTCTGGGATGAAAGGATCAGGAGGTCCCTCCTGATGGTGAAAAAGAACTAATCACTTCATCAGTGAGGTGGTCCCAAAGGGAAGAGAGGCACAGCAGGACAGAGGAGGCTTCATCCAGCTCTGAAGATCCTTTCCCACTGCCTGGAGCCAGAGCCAGGGCACCAGGAGGGGAGAGGAGCCCTTTGGAGGCTGCTGTGCCCAGCCAGCAGGAGCAGAGCCAGAGCAGGACACAGCTCGTTCCAGAGACATTTTTAGCACCGAGAAGGGAAGAGCGCAGCAGCTCTCCTGTATTACTGCGTCCACCCAGTTTCCAGAATTTCCAACTCTATAATGATATGGTTCCTGGAAGAGCACTTCTAACTGGATTAGAGGACATCTCGTGAGCACGCCCTTGGCAGCACGATGACCATGTGGAAAGACTCCTGACTGCATTATCCAGGCCGTCCATAATTCAGTTATGTGCCCTTTTTAGCAGAGGTGAGAGGCAGGTGTTTCAAAAGCAGCTTGCTCTTAAGTTTGTTTGGTGGTTTTTTTAACATTTTTTTTCTTTGTTCCCTCCTTATAATAGTAAAACAAATTGCTGTTTTTTCTCCAGTACCAATACTGGTTGTGCTGCTGAGAAAGCTCGTGTAGCAGAGCAAAACTCAACTCAATTAAAGATGAAGCATGGACTCAGTTTTCTTTTGAGAAGGAAGAACAGAGACTCTCGAGAAGCTTCACCCTACACTAACCAGCTTTAGCATCGCCCAGACACGCTTACTTAGGGAATTTTTATGCAGTGGAAGAAGAGTTTTTGCACAGAGACAAATACTTTATACACTTGTCCAAACTAAAACACCCATTTGACAGGAGATTCAGCCCATGCTCGGATTCATTCATGCTCTGAACCATGCCCTTAAAAGGAGAGTGTGTTATTCTTTTGCATTAAGCAAAGCTGTGTTAAAATGTTTGTTTCTGATGGAACAGGGAGACAGACACCAGGAGGAAGCAAGCTGTGTCTGAAGAGCAGAATTCCTGGCAGATGGGTCAAGAGCAGCAGCTGTGTTCACAGAAAACACACACGTCTTTACATACTTGGGGCTGCCATGTGGAAAACATCACAAGAGATGGTTCACAACGAGGGGAAAAGGGACCGTTTTTGACAGCAGGTATCAGGATGCTGCTCTCCTGAGCCTCTGCAGTGGATGCTGCAGATGGATGTCTCATCGGGCAGGGAAAAGGTCAACATTAATAATGGAGCTGCACTAGTTCATGACAGTCCCAGAAATATCATGAAGAGATACTGATCTTTATTGCAGTGTGATCACCACACGCATGAGAACAGCCCCACCTGCCCAAAACCAAGTTGAGCCACCAGTGCTCCCAACCAGGCTTTCATTTCCTTGGCAGCACTGTGTCCCTGTGCACCTCAGGAGCACATTTCTCCCACTATCTACACAAGAGATGTGCAAAGGGAGAACCAAAAAGTGACACGTTCCAGCCTCTATCCTTGCTGTGAAGCAGATCTTCATGCAGGGATGAGCATGGAAGACTGAACCAGAGCAGCCAGAGCCCAACGAGACTGAAATCAGAGTTCACACTTAATAGACAAATGACCCAATCTTAGAGTGCTCATTACACACCACTTTGTGCAGTGAAGTCAAAAAGCAGCTCCACATCTTCTCTGCGAGTCAGGCAAAGGGCTGCTGCTGGATTTACTAAACTGTGTCATGGAAAGAGCTACAGATGCCTTATCATTGCTGAAATGTTACAGAGATAAGGTCCTTGTGTCAGCTGCCTCCTGGAAACGCAGCTAAGGGCACTTTTACGCTCATTCTGCACTGAAACCAGTGTATCAAATCTTTTATGCTAACAGGAGTTCCAGACACCCAGCAGAAAATGAGCATCAACATTACCACGACATACTCTGAATTGCCCTGGCCTCATCAGGCTCTCTCTAGCCCCTCTTTCAAGATGTTTTAAGCAAATTATTTTCCCCAAGAAGGGCCAGGAAGACACAGAAATTGTTACAAGCAGAAGGAGTAATGAGTTTAGCAAATCCCTTATGCCAGTTACATTTAAAATGCTGCCCTAAACGCACTAGGTAGTAACAGTAATTAAATAAGCAACAGCATTGTGCTCCCAGGATTTTTTTCCACTGAAGGGCTGGAAAGCACTTGAAGCCTTCCTCAGGAAACCATGTAGGTGCAGCTTTGCTCTCTCCTCCTTGTGAGGATGGGGAAAGCAGCTCTCCATTTCCAGAGGAGCACTACACAGGTTAACAACACTCTTGTTCTCTCCTCGATGGTTCAGGGATACAGGGAACACGAAGTGTGATGTGAACACACACAGGAGGGCTGCAGTAAGAGGAGGAAGAGCCTTAGAGATAATAGTGTCAAAGACAGAGCCAGTCCTACGAGCCTTTTGCAAATGAGTACACTCAGGATTACTCTGAAAGACCAGGCTGTTGTAGAGGAGAAAGTACAGCAGCAGCAGGATAACTCACTCAGCAGCACTGAACAGGTTGTCCAGAGAAGCTGTGGATGCCTCATCCCTTGAAGTGTTCAAAGCCAGGTTGGACAGGGCTTGGAGCAAGCTGGCCCAGTGGAAGGTGTCCCTGCCCAAGGCAGGGGGTTGGAACAAGGTGATCTTTGAGGTCCTTCCAACCCAAGCCACTCTATGATTATAAAGGAAAATAAATCATCATTTCTGTTACAAGTGCCCTCAGCACCATTTCAAAAAAAACACCCTGGTAACATCAGAAGAATTGATGAGGAAATCACCTCTGGGTGCTGAACTTGACTCTTCATGGCAAGTACTGTAACAGAAACACACCCTCACCCTCAGGGGGGCCAGCAACCAAAGGAAAGCTGTTTCCTTCACCACATATTCAACAGGGTCATCTCTTCCCAATTGTTATTCCGAGGACTGGGTCCCTCAGCTCTCTGCTATTTATGCACATTGTTAATCTGAGCCCACCACATACTCCAAGCATTCACGAGCCTACAGACAGGACTTGCTCTATTCATAAATAGCAGAGCTCCAACAGGGAAAGATCCCAGCATTAGTCAGAGCTATTGAGAGAAGGGAAATTAGACAGCAGGTACAGAGAGAAAGCCAGAGTGTGTGTGTTACATATTTAAATGACACTGACATTTCTTCAAAGCCTTGTTGGGTTTTTCATAGGTTGGGTTTTTTGGGGTATTTTTGGTAGGTTTTTTTTGGAGGGCTGCAGTTGTAAAGGTAAAATTCTTACAAAAAACAATCAAGCAGCTGTTATTGTCACAGTGGGAGAGGGTGAATACCATATGATTAGTATCCAAGCTTACTGGGGAACAACAAGAAAGTACAGCTAAAGGAGATGGAAAGTCAAACTAGGAAAAAAATGCCCATTTCGCTGTGTGCTCAAAGAGAAACGTGAGGGGGTTCACGTGTCCTTGAGAGCGGGTCCTGGCTGAAGGCTGGAAAACACATGGCTCCTGCTAATAAATCCCTTAAATTTATTAAGATAACTTCTCCTCATTGAAGAAAAAGAAAAGCCATACCCCTGGAAACCACACTCAGTGAACATAGCAACTAATAAATACAAAGACAACTCAAGAAATGCATGTTGTTTTATCTTCTTAACTTCTTTCTTCATTAGCTAAACTATAAATTAGCCTATTT
Source organism: Falcunculus frontatus (assembly GCA_013398115.1). NCBI lineage: Eukaryota > Metazoa > Chordata > Aves > Passeriformes > Falcunculus > Falcunculus frontatus. The sequence goes on from VZRV01002663.1 coordinate 673,806, forward strand.
TTCCTCTTCTCTGAAGATCTTTTTTCCCCACCTCCCCAAAACTGACATAGCTTCATTGCTGTTCCAAGGGCTTTTCCCCCTCTCAGTCCAAGAATTAACTTGACACTTAAAGCCCTAATCTGTGAAAAAAAGCACAGACAGAGCTTTCCTGAACTCGGATGTAGGTAGTTAACAGAGTTCTGTCTTGTGCTGCTTCAGGAGAAAAAACAAGAGAGAAAACCACACACCAGACCTTTACAGAAACCCTTTTTTTGCTCCACCAACCACTTGGACTAAAACTAGGCTCTGCCAATCTCCCTCTATTGGTGAAAGCCAAACCATCCACCTGCAGCATCCCACTGCACCAAAGAGACTTTTCTTCCAAAAGCACCTACTCTGCATTTTTATCCTCTGCTGTACATGGACACAGGAGCCTCTCTTCAGGCTAAAAACCACATAAAATAGTTACAGGTTGAAGAACATGCAGGAGCAGCAAAATAAAACTAGCATTTCTGACATTATTGTGCTGGTGAGTCACCAATTCATTCTTGTTTGTCAGCTCCTATAAGGGCCAAGATCTTCAGAGGTGGCTGAGGCCAGCTGAGGTGGAAGCCAGGCTTGGGCCCAGATGCCCAGAGCCAGAAATGACTTTTCCCCTTTTAACTGCTGGCTGCCAACAAAAGCAAGAAGGGATCAGAGAGGAACTTCAAGTGACAACATCCCCCTCTCCAGCCTCTCTCCCAACTGCAAACTCCAGCAGCATTTCAGCCAACGCTGCCCATCAGTTCTGTCCCTCTGGGGAAGCGGCTCTTCCACCACAAAAAACCAAGGCTTCATTTCTGTCCCTGCAGTTTTACAGACTCAAACGACCTTTGGCAGCACAGCCAGGAGCCCTCTCCACAGGTGGCAGGACTGACAGATGCCCAGACCCCACGGAACAACAGCAGTAGATCAAAAAGCACCATCACGACGACACGGAGCTACAGAGGTGATGCAGAACACGGCTTGTCTCAAGCTGAGGCACAAGTGGTTCAGGGAATCTGTTTGCATGGTTTGTCCTTCATTAAGATCCCGTGGGCTGGGATGCAGAGGGGAAAATCAAGGATGTATTTGTACTAATGGCAGGGACCACATAATAATTTGCAGTCTCTATGCCTAAGGCTCACACCTATCACTTGCATTGAACACTTGCTTTATTTCCTTTATTCTTTCTTCTCAGTTTTTCTCTCTTATCACAGCCCACTGTGTCTTTCATATACTTTCACCTTCTCCCCTACCATGAGCTCTGTTTGAACAAGGTTTTGCAGAAGAGAAAATCCTCTCCCCTGCTGGAACTAGCCAGATCTGACTCCTTTGCCTAAGAAAACAGCGTCCAAATATAATAGTAATCCCCACAGCTCAGAGCTAGGATAGTTGGTGATCAATAATACCAAAAAACCCAAGTCAGCAGGGACCAAGAGTCAAGTTTCTAATCACTAAAAAAAATTACCACAAACTCCTGTTACTTTGCAAACTTAAATCAGTTAAAAAAGAACCCCCACAAGGGGAATGGAGCTTGTTCAGTGGCCAACAGAGTTTTCTCCAGGTGGGAACAGTGGTTAAGTGTTCAGAAGTCCCATTAAGGAAGCAGCAGCCCTTTGATGTTTAAATTACTTAATGCTTTTGGAAAACCAGGCTTGGTTACATTGGTGATCCAGTACTCTATAGAAAAATTGTGGTTTTGGTGCTTAAAATCTTGATGCTCGAGGAAAATTCAGGCTACAGGATAGGGCAGGAGCAGTAAAACCTCACAGTGAGCAGCCTGAATTTTCTCTGCTAATCATCAAAAACCACTGTTGGCAAGGAGCATTACAAGCTCATCCAATGGCTTCCATAAAAGATTGCTCACTTGTGCACATTTTGAAAGGGCAACTCCTTCTGCCTCACCTCTTTCACCGTTATATTTAAATACATTAATATTTTAAACTTCTAAAAGCACAAGCAATTTATCTCTTCTTTAAAAATAAATAAGGTGGAGAATGTGATCGTATTTAGAAAGCAGTACCTAGAGCAATACTTTAATGTAGATAGAAGCATATTTCAATACCCCTAAAGCACACAGAAGGTCAGTCCAAAGTCACAAGGGATCAGCAATTTTGGATGCCCAAAGTGACACCTTCTTTTAAAAGGAGCAGTTTTAAGAAGTAAGCCTACCTACTACTAATCTACTGAAAACAACCACCTACTAATCTCCTGAAAACAGAGAGGAACAAACAGACTTCCATGACTTCAGAGAAATACTTCCTTCCATGTTTGACAATAAAAAAGATAAATAATAATAATAATGATGATAATAATAATAATAAAAAAAAGAGACAGGAGACAGACAGACATCTGGGTTATGTTCTAAATGTAATTAGAAGCCTGACAACAGGACAGAATAATGTCAAACAAATTACAAGCAATGTGTTTTCATTCACAGGGTGACAAGTCAACAGGCAGGCAGTTAATTTTAAGACTGATTATGTACCAACTCCTTAAATAACATAAACACACTCACCTCCACGGAAAGCAACAGGGAGTCCAAACACACCATCGATCTCCCTTTGGGCAGGGCTGAGCATCTCAGCTGTGTCTGGGAAATGATGAGCGTGGATTTTAGGAGGGTTTGTTTGTTTTACAAGGTGCTGGCACTGCTCAGTGGGTGCCACAGCCTGCGTACCTCAGATCCCAGTCCTGGAGATGCTGAGCACCCTCAGCTCTCACTGACACAGGCACTTGGAATTGCACATACAAAATGACACCACGGAGGTCCCGCCTGAGGTGACCACCCGTGGGAGGAAAAGCTGTGTGGCTCCTAACAAGGGTTTTTCAGGCCAGCACCCTCACACCACATCAGATGATTCCCCCTCCCCAGGTTCTCCAGTGCTCCAGGACACCACAGTGTGCAGGCAGGGAAGGGCTTGGCCATCTGAGCTCAGGTGCACTGCCAGGGGCTGAGGCACATCCCCTACCCACTCAGGGGCTCTCAGGTGTCTGTTTTGGGCCAACTGTGGCCTGTTCTTAGAGGAAAGCCATGGCTTTCCTTTCCACCGTGTCCAGGCAGCTCCTTCACGACAGGAGGTTTTCCAGCATGGACTTGCATCCCTGCTCCAAGGGACCCATTCTGCCTCCCACACCAGCACCTGCAAGGACCACTTTACACAAAGCTTCAACTTCCACTTCTGAGGCACTTTAAAAACAAAACAACAAACTCCAAAAATCCTTATCTACCAAGCGGCAAAGAGGGAAGACGTGCAGCCTGGGGAGAGAGCAATCGCAGAGAGCAGCTCTTCGTTTTCCTGCAGCAATAAGAACCACCTATTTGTTTGAGTGATGGTGGCTTCACGAGAACACCAGTGCAGAGCCAAGCGACGACAGCTCTGACGTAAATAGAGGGAAAAAGCAAACAGAGTCAGTGCAAAGCACTGAGGCAGCAATGGGACATGATGGTGGAGACGCCAGGCTGCAAGGAGAAACAACGCAGCAAGGCAGGATGACAGATGAAGAAAAAAGGTTACAAAAGCAGAACAGACTAGAAAGGCATTTATAGCATAATAATCCTTGCCTGTGTTTCTAATTATATCTGTAATAGTTAATAGCAGAAAGGATTTTAGAAGGCAAATTTACTTTTTGTCCTCTGTGCCATTTTCTGGCGGCATTTGCCCCAAATGCCTGAAGACGAATGGTTGGTTTCAATATCTAATGATGTGTGTGCATGTAGCTGGGGTGAAACACTTCCCAGGAAACTCTGCAAGGGACAGAGCTGAACTGGTTAAAATCCCCTCACTGGGGCAGGGACGAGTTGGGCAGCTCCTGTCAGTGGAAATGCAGATTCAGCAGCTGCAGTAATGCCAGGAACCTTTTGGGGAACATTTTAACAAACTAGAAAATGGTCAAACAGCATCAGGCTACAAGTTAGACGTTGACACCAAATGCTCTGAATAAATAAACACATGCACAGTTGTGGAAGGGCTGTGCTGGAGGCTGGTGAGACCAACTGGAACGATGATAACCCAAAAGAACCGCACCTGGAGAGCAGAGAAATAATCTTGTTCAATTTCTCTGGACTCTTCCAGTGTTTCTTTTGAGCTTCACATTACCTGATTAACACATCTACAAGCTTACAGCTGTGAACAAATTCATTTTAATTAGATCTCTGAATCATCAACTGCCCCAAACTACTCAAATTTGAAACAAAGAGGAAATAATAGGTATTAGATTAAGTAGTAAAAGATATATCCATTTTAATTGTACAGCTATACAGTGTACAGAGTACTCTGGAGAGGAAAAAATACTTAGCTGATCTCCTTGGGAGCAGTAAAGCTTAGGTTTAATCTGTAGTGTTGTCACTCTACAGAGATGAGGCGCACAGAGAATTTTTATGCCGTGTGTCAGACTTCAAGAAGTCAACCCAAATTTCAGAACACCTCTAACAATAGTCAATCAGGACAAACATCGTAACTGGAAGCACTTTTAGTTTGAAAACACACAGATATGATGATAGCTGCAGCAGCACTACCCAGTGCACTCTGAGAATTAATGTTTCTATCCAAAGGGAAGGGGAATGTCTCAGCACTCGCTCTCTGCTGCATGATTCAGGAGCCTGGAACATTTTGCTGACACCTGAATCTCTCTGATTAGTGTCTTCCACCCAAAATTAAGGGAAGGGAAAGACTTTTGGAAAAGAAAAATTACACCAGAGATGTTGTTGTAACAGTTCTGAATATTTCCAGTAATTCTTCAGACGCTGCAGTGAGACATCTTAGCCAACAGCTTTTGGAAACAAGGCGGTGATATTTACCATCATCACCTTCCCCAGCTCAGTATGCTGAAAGCACACGGAGAGGAAAACCACACAGCCTTGGAACAGTTAAGTGTTGGGGGTGGAAGGGGCTGGAGGGGGTTAGTTTGGGAGAGTTTTGTTGCCTTTTTTTTTTTTTAATTACTTGTAACTGAACCAAACCAGGAAACCATCCCAAGAGCAGAGCCCTCGCAAACCACCATGGACAGCAAAGATAAACACACTTTGGGACAAAGTTAAAAACTGGTCCAACATATTGAATAGACATTCTCAACATCTCTGACATCTTTTGAATGTCAACTGAAGGGGCTGAATCCCAGACTGAGCACAAACAACACGACCCAAGGCTCCCCACAGTGGATGTGGAGGCCACCATCCTTCCTGCCCTGGGAGGTTTGGTGCACCAAGGATATCCCTGTTCTTGGGAAGTGCTCTTTTAACTGGTGCTTTCTAACTAAAGCTTATGAGCAAAGAGCCTCACTGCTCTCCAGAATCACGGAAACTTCCAGGGATGGGGCAGCCACAGCTTCTCTGGCCAATCTATTCCAAGAAACAGCCAGAGTCAGAGCCCAGACTAAGGCCAAGTGAGAAGCATTTTGGAGCCCACATAGAGTGGCTGGAGGCACCGACAGCTGCTTCCCACAGCTGCTGTAAAAACCATCAGCACTACCGTGGTGCACCTGCAATTATTTTAAGCAATCAGCTTTGGAAAAACACTAAGTAACGTTCATTCCTCCTTTCTCATAATAGTACAACTTGTACTTAGCCTTCCTGTCGCTAAAGAAATATTCCATTTAAGAAAGCAGCTCAGTATCAGTTTAACAACCAAGCAAACAATGCCTTCGTGTTGCTATGCCTGTTAACCTTTGATTTACAACCCCGTTTGTCAGTTTTGTTTTTGAAATTAAGATGCTGAAGGGTAACAGAGTTCACGCCATTAAATTAACATCTGCTATAAATAATGTGCTACACGAGAGTCAAAGAACATTTACAAAGCACTAAAAACAGGTGAGTGAGCATTAAACAGCCTTTTGCTGAATAACTTAAAAGATAAAAAGATCATAAACATCTGAAAACAAAGCTTTTTTTTTTTTTTTTTTTGCACGCTTATTTGGTAGAAGAGTCAGCTCCAAATAATTTGCTTTGTGGTGGCTGTCAGGGGAGACCCAAGCGAGACTCTGGCTGTGCTGGGGAACAGCTGATGTGGAAAACAGAGGCTTCCAGGGACAGACAATTTGTTGACCCCGTCTGTAGGTTATTACAACACTGACTGATCTCCCAAAGCAATTTTCATTAATAAGAAGTTTCCAAGACCAGTCTTTCTCCTTCCCTCACCCCAGAGGAAGATTTACACAAGATTCCTAGATACCAATCCTGCCCTCTCTCCCTCTGTTTTTCTTTTCTTACGATGGGAGAATAAAGCTCAGTAATTTCTTATGCCATTTGGGTAACAGAAGAAAACAATCAGCAGGTCACATGGCTTCACTTCCCTGTATGAATTCCCTGTACATGCTCCGCACAAAGGTTGTGGGATTTTTTTATTTACGTGAATCCATGGAGCTCACTGCTATCACAGTCACTTCTGCACCATTTTCAAAAGGCAAAGGAAATAAAAGGCACAAATTACCTTCTAAAACAAGCACTTTTTTTGGTGCTGAAGTCTTCGGTGAAGAAATATAAAACACAATTGCAACAAAAGCTCAAATTGCTGCTTTAGACTCTAATGGCTTCATAACAGTAATTAAGGCTTCTTCCTGACTTCATAACTATGCCATAATGCATTTATCAAAAACACATTACCACAATGGACGCATTCACTCTTTCTGCAATATTTCGACAGCTCCCTTTGGACACTATCAGTAAATAAAATCTTATGTGGGCCAATTAAAGAAAGCATAAATCCAAATTCTCTGTGGCTATCTTGTTTTGAATCCGCTGCTCTGTCAAATCTTTTTAATGGGAAACGGGTAAGTGCTTTGAATCCAGGAAAAAACTTCCTCCCCAGAGTGGCTCTGGGATGCAGAGTCTTTCTTAAGAGCCACAGGAAGGAAGGAGAGCAGTGTTTCTTGGAGCTGTGTTTTTATCACAGGAGGAGGAGAGGTTTTGACAGCAGAGAGACTATTGTCAAGTATATTTGGACTCACGTCAAGTCTCTGCCTTGACAAATTGGACTGGGAGTCCTTCCACAGTCAAAGTGCACAACGTGCAATGCAGAGCCATTTCTCCACTTCACTGGAGAGCAGAAGGGAATTACAGAGCTCTCTTTCCCCTCCTCCCATCCAATTGGCTCCAACAGGCTGCAGCGAGCCCGGTGCTCCGCAGGGACACATCCACAGCTGTGAGCAGCCTCCCACCAGCCCCTGCCCCACGCAGACCCCACTGTTTGGCTGTGGGAACACAAATCACCCCTGCAGGAGGAGCGGCACATGTGCGAAGCTCACACTGTGTAATGAGTGCTACCCAAAGTGCAAATGCAAGTGGGTGAATATTGGCATGAACCCTGCAGAGTGAAGCTAAAATTAGGGCTTGCAATATGGAAATCTGTAATATCCTCTGCACCTGGGTAGCTCGGTGTATTCCAGCCCAAATGCTTTAACTAAAGGGAGGGTAAAAGGGGCAAGATGCAAAATACACATGACCTGCCTTCACCATTTTTATCGCCAAAAGAGGTTTCTGGATTAGGCATCCTGCAGCAACAGCTCAAAAGATTTTACAGTGGAGATAATTAGGAACACATCACCCTTTCTTTGATCACATGAAAGATTATTTTAAACTAAACAGGAACACAGCTCCTGCAATGATCCTCAGTCTTTGCCATACACTTTTCTCTCTTTTCTCTTAACAGCTACAGTGGGGGAAAGATTGGCAGGTGCTTTAAACACAGGATTATTAATATGAGGTCAGTATTCAAACCCCACTTTACACAGCACAGGATGTTGAGTGCTCAGCATCCCGTACCAGTTAATCCGTGTTGTTTGCTCCCTTGGTGTGGAAGGTTTTACACTGGTAAGTTCTGACTGCTCCTTAGCACGGGAAGAACTCTGGGCAGTAACCTGACCAGGACTCTTCAGAGCACATTTCTGCCACCCCCCAATTTTAGTATCCTTTGCAAAAATCACAGAATTTCTCTAACAGCATCAGCAAGCCAGGCAAAGCAGCCAAGCAGCACACAAAGGAGCTCCCGGGTTTTTGTCTCTGGGCTGCTGGGGGTGAAAAGGGAGATTTGTCAAGAAACCTTCTAGAAACCCTGGGGGTGAAAGGAGAGGCCTGGAACTGGCTACGGTAAATGAAAAGCATAATTCAAATGCTGACATGTGCTTCACAAAGCTGTTCGTTCAGCTACACGGGAAGGAACTGCACCAACCGCAATTTAAAGTAGAAAAAAGGAGAAATGAAAAAAAAGCTTAGGTACAGCATTACACAGGAGCTGTTCCCAAGGCTTCCATCCAGAAACAGACTACCAAGCTTTCATTCAATAAGGTACTGCTACAACAAAATTACCTCCTGGGCGCTAATGGTCTCTTAGTTATAAACAACCTCGTTAAATAAAGGGGGGGGAAAAAGTGTGTTATAAAGGAATTTGCCACACGTTCCCTTCAATAAATCCTTCCTCCATTCAGTACTTCCCAACAGGAGCTGGTCTACCAACTATCATCACCAGTAATTCTCTCCCACCAGGGAGAAAGTAAAATAAAAAATTCAGACTATAAAAATATCTCCTTTATCATAGAAGAAAGTTATTATGAGCCTCCATGCTGCCTGGCTGATGCCTGTGCACACTGATGGTTCCCTCTTTCTCCAGTAATTGCTTGTAGAGGGAGAAAGGAACAAATGCTGACCGTGTGAGGTGCCTCCAGAGACTCCAGGTAATCATACTCATTCAGTTTCATTTATAGTAACAAGTATTTTATTTATTTGATTTTATTTACACCAAGAAGAATAGGTCCAAAGGTTCCTGGCAAAAGCATCCTGTTAGGGCAGCTGGGTAAGCTGCCATCATACTGTGCCAGGTATTCCCCCTTCTGAACCACCTACCCTTGGCATACGCCCGAAAAACAGAAAAAAAATATTCCCCTCTAATTTCCTGACAGTTCCTACCTGCTTGGCTTGTCCTCTGCCAGCTCCGTATCACTGCCAGCTCCAGATTTCTTGGCCAGTGCCCTGCTCTGGAGAAAGTCTCTCTTTGGGGCAGCCAGGGCTGAGTCAGAACAGAGAGACCAGCTGCAGTAACCTGGGATGAGCCCTGGGAGACACAGTGCAAGAAATGCTCCTACAGGCCCCCACCCAGAGCTCAAACTACTGCAAACACCTTTGGTTTCCATATTTTCCCAGCCCAGCACACATGCCAGAGACAAGCGTGGATGTGCCAGCTCTCCCCAGGGCTGCTCACACATTCCAAGTCCAGGCAGTGGCAGAGCAGGACAGCACATCCCAGACCTTAGCATGGCAAAACCTCCCAGCTGTGACCCCCCTGCCAGAAGAGCCCACGAGGCCAAGGGATGAGCCCAAGGGAAACAAGCTCAGCCAAACCACAATTCCCTTTGCAGGGATCTTCCACCAAACGTGGAATGCCAGGAGAACAAATGTCTTGGGAGAGAAGTGGTTTGGACTAAGCTGGACTGGTCAAACCTGCCTCCCCAGGCCTGGGCAAAGAGCTGCTGTGGAAGGCAAAAAGACACATTTACCTTAAGCAAAGCCCAGCCAGGGAAATGGGCAATTTTGTCCTCCAAATGCATAAGCTTATTGCTCATAAAAGGTTTACGTTGGCTGGAGAAACTTACACTAATGAAGTTTTATCACTCCCTGTACTCAGTCCCCAAGGGAGTCCCAGCAAAGCTTTGCAGGCGGCCACAAAAGTCTGGGATTGTGTTGTATCCCATCTGAAGGAAAAACAAATCCTGATGGTAGTCTAAAACACCAAGCAGATATTCAGGATATATTCAGCCCCGAACCAGAAAAAGAAGAAAAAAAAATTCACCCACGCTTGTAAGCTGGTCACACCCTTAAGCTCTCCAGAGAAGTTTTACAGCTTGTAAAATCCTCATGATTCATTTGGAAAGAAACCACAGTCTGTGCTGCAGCCACAGCAGTGTAAGCTTTCACTAGGGGAAGAGATGCCTCAATCAGCTGGACTTCGAGGGGCTACCTAAGGAGCACTAATACAAATACAAAAAAAGGTAAAAAGAGAAGGGTTTGTGCCCCATGCCCACAAGAATTTATGCCAAGAAAAGCAGGTTATTTATACAGGAGCTTTGTTTTCAGCATCACCACTCAGCTATCCATTATCAGCCCCAAAACAACAGGGCACAAGAGACTAATGAACAGCATGAGCAGGAAATACAGAGATGTGAAGCAAGATTTAGAGAACAAATGGTTCAGGCACTCTTGTATTTTACAGAAGGTCATTCACTGGGCCTTTATACTTCATTTATCAAATTAGATCTGAATTGGTGCAGTCATCCTGATTCAAGAAACCATCATGCATCTTTTCCCTTCAAAAGGGGAAATAAACACCTTATCTCTAAAGCAGTTTCCATCAGAGGATCTCCGAGTCCTTCCCTGGCACTTTGCCTCACAAAGCCACCCAGGCAGAGCTGCCTACCCTACCAATGGCCTTCAGAGGTGCAAAGAGCTCAAGTGTTTTGCCTGCAATGGCTTGGGCCAGATCTCAGATCCACATCTCCTCCCCTGAGACGCACCTGACTGAGCCAATTATCCGTGTGCTGCCCTTAACGAGTGGGATTTTATAGCCTCTATTTTTCTAGTGCTTTCTTGTCATCATAAACATCCCAGTGTTTGCTCACAAGTTGTTCCATTAAAAACAAATATGCTGCCACTCCACGGCTGTGGAATTTGCTGCAGAAAATCATCAAGAGAACAGCACTGCCCTGCCAGCCACCTGCATCACCTCCCCCTTTAACTCTAACCCAGAGGCATGTTACAATTACATTATTCCAACGAAATAAAATTATTTTCCCCTGTTCCAACACATAAAACAACCACATTATTATGGCCATTGCCACTGTGATTTAATAATTTAAACAAAGGACACACACAATGATAGGAACATAGTAAGTAGTACAGCACTTCATTACAGCTAGAACCAGTATTTATGACCCCTGAAAGCAAAGATGGTCGTGAAAATTATATGCCCAAACGCGTCACTTCAAAATTACAACTTAATCATATAATGCTCAGCACAGGGGTTTCAAACGCACTGATCATCTTTTGTTTTTTTCCAGGGTGAAGAAAAGCCCTGAGACATAATAAATCGTTTAAGGTACCGGTGGAAGCGGCTTACTTACGAAACAGGATTTGCAATGCAAAACGTGAATCATGAAGCATCACCTTCACACACTTCACCCTTCCTCAAGCTGCTCTTGAAGGACTGGCTCTCCAAAGGCCCCCTGCCTCCCCCAGCACAGCTCAGGGACAGGGACAGCCACCCATGGCCATAGGAAAGGGTTCATGTGCTCTTGGAGCTGAGATGCAGAGCAGTCACTGAAGAGCTGTGAGTGCTTTGAGAGCTCCAGACCAGGCTGCATAGAGAAGTTAATCCAGTAAAAATGCTTTGGACATGTAGCCACAGCCCAAGTACAGCTCTCTGCCAAGACTGAGGACAATACATTATTAACTAAAGTTTAATTATATCCACAAACATACATTTCTAGCTGAGGCTTGCAACCACATCTCTGTAGATTTGTTTGCTCTTCTACTGGTCCTGTTAAGAAATGAGTTTCATGATCCCTTTCATAGCCCAGAAAACACATTCATCTGGTATTAAATTTACTTCTGTTTTGTTTCCATAGGAATTTTGCTGGTTCCATATTAATTAATTTATGTCAGAAACAGATAACACTTCACAAAGGACCCTCTAATCACTGGCTATTAAGGGTGGGCTGCAATATGGTTTTTATGTAACGCTGGTCAGAGTATTTTCAAAAGACAAAGCACAGTTTTAAAAAAGAAGCCATTGTCTCCCCACCAAATGATTATGGAAATTAAGGAGCACTTAATTATTACATTTGCGATGCTCTGGATTAGGCAAGATTGATTTCCAACAAGTATCATTCCCCGTAGAAGGCAGAATCTGGCTACTTGTAACATAGAGACAACATTTTGGGTTTTCAAGAGAAATTTTTCAGGAAGAATGAGTCAGCAGCAGACAAGCAGCCAGGTGTCTACAGCCAACCAACAACCATGACATGGGCCTCAGTGGGGAAAGCCTCACACCCTCAAAACCTTATACTCAAATATAAGGCAGCCCCACTGAAAGGCTGCCCACTCTTCCCAGTAACCTGATGGCCACAGAAGCCATGCAAGTAGCTCTGAATACTTTCTCTCCTCCCATTCTCTTTCATGTGCATCAACCTGTGCTCAAGCAAAGAGCACAGGCTCCATTCCAGAGGAAAAGCCAAAATTCAGTTAATGACACCAATCTTTAAAAGCCAGCTGAGACTGCAGAAACGGCTCATTCAGGAAATTTTTCTTTCTGAAAGCTTCCATGAACTGTAATAATGCAACTATTGCAGACATTTATTTATTAATACAGAAAGATTTATTTACGAGAGATCTGCAATCAGCTTAATCTCCAAAAGCACAGCTCGATGTAGTTTAGCCCCTGGCCAGAGTCAGCAAGCAGCACCCCATAGGCCAGGTAACACCTCAGAAAAACCAGCAGGCACCCTGCATTCCCCCACACTCCACTGTGATGCCAGGCATTGATAAGGGAAAGAGGCAGATTCCACAGGCAAAGAAAGCTGGTAAGTGGAACAGTCAGGATGAGTGTGATGGCCTGGGTGGAAGGAGATGGAGAACTGACACTTTCCCTTAAATCAGCATGGCAAGGAGGATTATGAAAGGTTGGTACTGTGAGTTACCAGATCCTGCTCTTCTGCAAAAGGAAGACCAATGTCAGATGGTCACAGCACAGAAGATGCAGCAGCAGCACATCTCTGTGTCTCTGCTGGGCAGAATATCCCCCTGAGCTACCAGCAACATGAGTTTGGCAACACCGGAGCCACTTGATTTAAGGTAATTGTGCTATTAAAAGAAAGTATTTATGTGCTGTAGAGGCAAGCTTATATTTAAAAGAAAGGGAATGGCACAGGGGGCTATTTCAATTCATAAGAGGCAGCTATAAAGACAGCACTAAAATGTGGGGAGGGAAGCTTTCCAATGGTTTTGCTACTTTCTCCCATCATGATTTCAAAGTTTGAGTAGTCAAAAAAAGCATATTTCAGGTCTTCAAGGAAGCAGATCCCCACAGTGCCTCGACTCTGTCCATTACAAGAGACAAATTCAAATGAAAGCATTGCCCCATTCCCAAGTATCAGGATTCTGGTCCTCTTCTGCTTCTCCTTTATCGCTAGAAAACAGCCACGGTGATAACAAGAGGAATAAGTACAGCTGTCTAGAAAGATGGCAGGTACTGCCCTGAACATCCCACAGAATTAAACACAAGCTTTGCCAACAAAGAGCCAGAGCAGAAATAAGAACAAACGCAGATTTTCCACCAGCAGGAGCTCAGGATCACAAAACTGCTTCCTGCAGTCCCACCTCCTGAACTTCCTGCCATCCTGTCCAGGGAAAATTACTTTGTCCCTGATGGTGACCTGCAGAACACAGCCATCCAGCCAGACATGAGCATTAAGAATGCCCCCAGCAAAGTCACAGTGCTGGGACAGTCCCTCCCCTCCAGGTTATCAGAAGTTCAGCAGTGCTGTACCCACCATGACCTTGAGAAGGGACACCCTCTGTGCCCTCCTGCTTCTGGCTCCTCATGACAAAATCACTGGTACTGGGCCAAAATTGAGTACCCGTGCCCTGAGAACACAGGGAAAGAACTGCTCATCACTGCCTCAGACACAACACAGATGACATTTTGCATATTAAGCATACACAGAAAAAAGAATTTGAGCTGTTAACATTTGTCATTGCTGTATATCCCACTGAACCGCAGGGAACACAGCCATGCTCAAAGCAATGGGCACCACAGGCCATAAGGGTGATGTGAAACAAAAGACAAAGGGCTCAAGGAGTTTGTCTCACATGCAGAGGAAACTCCCAGATGGAAGAAGAAATAGTATTTTAAAGTCCACCTGAAAGAACAGCATCAGACAACTGCCCAGGAGACAGTCAGGTGCCAGCTGTGGATGTCACAAGACCTGTACTACCTCTGTCACACGTTCTTATCCTGGAGTCTCACACTGCATCAAGAATGCTCTTGGGTACCCACCCTGCTGTCCATACCCCTGCCCCTCTGCTGAACGTGGCCTCAGCTCCACAAACCACAAGGACACCTTTGGCTGTTGCTGACAAGGCCACAGAAGGGTCACGAGTGCTCATGTAATCCTGGAGAAGTGAGCACCTGTGGGGCAGGACCCTTCAGGATGCAGGGGAGCCCTTGAACCACTCAGCCAGGAGCATCTCTGCCCACATCCTCCCATTTCACGTGGTAGTTCCTCACTGGCACAGCTGCTGATTAAAGCTTGCACTGACATCTGAAGACTCAAAGGCAAATTAAAATAACCCTACACTTCTTAATCCGATTCATGCTTTTTTAATGACTGGAGTTCCTATCATGTGGAAAGCATCTCTTGCAGGAAACTGCTTTGACCACTGCTGTTCATAAAAGTAAAAAGACTTGCTAATGCTCTTCCAAACTTCCCACAGAAGTATTTATATCAGCACCCCTCTTTTTTTTCCCCAACAATAATCTAATTCATGTGACTCTTATCTTAACTATGAAACAGCACATTAAATCCAGGATCACAGCTCATTTAGATAAATGGAATTGGGCACATCTAGCGAGTCATTCCTGCTGTGACATTTCTACTATTGACAGAGTTATTTGCAGGCCCAGCGTGGGCAGGGAACTGGGAGGACTCGCACCCTTCAGCACAGTCACTGCCCCTCGCTGAGAGTGCACAGAAGAGCCAGATTTTCTCAAGGGATCCTACCTGGGTCTAGTCACATGTTAATAAACATTCTGGCAGCATTTCCCAGAAATAACCTTCAACAGTTACCTAGAAACATAATCCATCAAAATAAACCTCAAAATAGTAAGAAACTAAAAGAACTTTTATTGGTAGGTTGTGTTCTAGCTATATATACAGAAGAATTAGTGGGTAAACTAGAGTCATTGATCAAGGGGATAGCTCAAATTAATTTGAAGGTTATTTTCTTCATTCTTTTATAAACACGGTGTTTTTAAAAAGTTTCCTTTACCTCATTCTTTCCTACTCTCTGTGAGCTCTTAGGAATAGAGGTGAACCTCATGGGCCTCTACAGGACTTGAGAGCACCCAGTGGAACCCAAACACTTAGCAGGTGATGAGCTGAAGTCAGTGTATTGCTCTAGAGCTTAACAGTTAAATCATCCAGAATAGATTAAAATTTCCCATCAAATAAATTGAAAGTTCTCCTTCAGCACTGAACAGTTCCCCTTCTCCCTACAGCTTCATCCCCACGCTCCTTTTTAATCTGAATAAATACTGATGGTATTTGCATCCCCCTCTTTTTCTTTCTATTTTTTTTAATAAACTGCTGGGATGACGCAGAAACCACAGTCAAAGGATTTTCTTTAGGTACTCAGAGCACTCCTGATCTGCATATTGATTTCAACTCGTAACTCTTCATAAACAAAACGAGTACGTGAGTCTGTCAGTGCATGTGCTGGCGAATCCTTCTCTCCCCTCACAGCCCCTGCACGGGGATTAACACACAGAACACGCTGCCTCAGTAGGAACTGGAACTTCCTGGAGTTTCCACTCGAGGCTGTGAAGCTGAGATACCATCACAAGTGGCCCCAGGACACTCTGAGTGCTGGGGTTCAGCCAGGTTATCTCCTTGATAACCCCTCCACAGCCTGGGGACGTGTGTGCAGCGTGACAGCCACGTGCTGACGTTCCAGAGGACAGGAAACCAGACTTGGCTGTAGCTCATCATTTCCCAGCACTGCCTGAGTGCCACGGAGAGGGAGCCGGGCTTGGTTCACAGGGATGCGTGTGCTCTGTCTAACTGCATCCATAACAACGAGCTGCTGCCCATTTACAGCTTCCCTCCTTCCTGAAAAACTGTATTTTCAGCCAGATGACACACTTCTGATTATTAAGGAAGATCTCTGTATACCCCAGAAATTAATCATTTCTCTACTCTGATAAAACCCATGACAACGTAGCCTTGGCTTTGAAAAATTAACTGCTATGGGTCAGTCACGAAGATGTGCAATTTAAAATTTTCATACATTCTTTTACTCGGGTAGAATCCTCTCTTCAACCCTTCTCTGCAATCATCAAGGTTTTATTGGATCTGGCATAAATATTCAACCCATGCTGCTCATCAGTCTGGTTAGAAAGAGATGGTGGGGGCTCACTTCAAGTCCCAGGGCAGGTTCTCGTCACACCCATCAAATTTTGCTTTTGACCTCAGTAAAAGCAGGGTTAGACCCTAAATAGGTCTACCCACAATGACATAGGGGAGCTTGAAATGGATGAGGACAATACAACTAAAGAGAACCTCAAAGGAAGATAGTTTAATCAGACAAGAGTGTATTCTATGCAATAAAATAAGCTAATCACCCGTATCTGCATTACATCAAATATCTTTTACTTCCAAAAGTCCTTAAGGCCACAGATTTTTCAGTTACCTTTTCCCCCCGTTTCCTCTAGGATTAATACTCTTCCTTAGCAGTATGCTGCCAGCTGCTGCATGGTCTCTCTGGATATCATGAATTAAATTCTCGGGTTTTCTGACTTTTTCCACCGTTAGAAGGACATTCATCAGGTTAAGCCCAGATTTCTTTCCCTGTCTCACCAGCAGAGTTTTGGATGACTAATCAAAGGACTGAATATATTTCAAAGATTTAATTCTCCCTTCACTATTTATACTAGTCAATGTCACTTTGACACTATTCTGGCTTTTCACTGCAAAAAACTTTCCAACTCAAATTCCCTTAAAACGAACATGCTCTCATAAGCAGACAAGTGCCATTTGCTCCATCTTGCCCTCCCCCAAGTTAGCTTCAGCTGTCACCAAAAACACAGTAAGCATTTTCCTTTTGGGAACTATGTGTTCCTGCAGTTATATTCAGTGGACCAGAAGAGTCTGGCATCGGAAAAAGAACTATCTGATTTCTTGGACTCACTGCAAGAGAACTTGTCTTGGCCAGACACAGTTATAACCACCGAGAATTCAGTTAAATTCAAGATACCCTGGGCAATGAATACTGGCTGTACAAAAAGTGATCAAGCATTCACCCACCTCAGATACAGCTTTGGGGCTCTGACTGCTCTCTAAAGGGTGTTTCTTCCTGCAGTTGTAAATAACAGCGAGCAAAACTCACTTTGTACGTTAGCGTAAAGATTTTCGGAGTCACCATCCATGAATCGCCACCAATATTTTAGTAAACAGAAAGGAGTCAACAGCTCTTGAGAACCTCTCACATTTTCACCTTTCTCTTTTCAGTGTGTTCAGATCTGAAAGCACATTTTTCAGCTTAATTCAGACTCAGCACTTAGGGTCGTATCTACTATTTTCGCCATGATCCATGTTGCCTTTTTTCATCTACATTACCTAGAATTTCTATTTCTATGCCCAGTTATAAGGAGGGAATATGCCCTGAAAAAGCAGCTGCACCTCAGACCTACTTCGAGATACTGAACCTTGCAGTGCTCCTTTATGCCAGGAACTGCCACATTCAGATGGCTGATCCCTGTGTGGCAATACCCAGACATCGCAGAGGACATGAGGAAAAAGTACAAAAATAAAAAACACATCCAAACCATCTTCCTAAAAACCTGCTCAGGACAACAGTTTTTCACAGATAATTCTACATTTCCATCTTCTGCCTGATCATGTGCCAAGCCCAGTCCTCAGGCACAGACAGCTCCCACAACTTCCAAGCAAGTGAGGTCTCCACCCAGATCTGCCTCTGCTTTAAGCACCCTTCTCTCACTTCATTAATTGCCCCTTTCCATCACACTATTATGACACGGTAAAAGCACATCTGGAACACATCTGAAGCCTCCTGTCCCCTCCGGGAAGGGCCCAGCATCTCACTGGAACGGCACCAGTGGGAATGTTAGCGAATGTCAGGGTGAGTTGCACCCCATCTGCTCCATGCTGTGCTCAGGACAACCTTCTCCACAGAGCTTTTCCAGGAGGGGTTGTTCATCAGGTCTTATTTTTAAAGAATCTGGGCCAAGTCATCCCTGCTGTAGCTTTAATGACGTCAATGAGCTACAGCAGGGGTGAAATTGGGCCATTATTTTTTATGTCCATATGTCCTGTGCCTATTAAAGAAAAAGAAAATGCAAAAGAAGAGCAAGGAAGGAAAGTTATTGAATCAAAAGACTACCCAGTGCAGAGATTAACATCTAGGTGTGGAATGTTCCTCTTTTGTTCCTGCTGTACATTATAAATATAACAGTTTATGGAAAAAGAAATACTTCTGTAGTGTCAAGGTACAACGTGAGTTCTGCAGTGACAAATTATATTCACATTTTGTATCCTGTTTTGATTAAAAAAAAAAAAAAACAACAGAAAAAATCATTACCAAGAAAAGGTCTCTTCAGAACTCAACAAAAGTGAGTGACACAGTTGCCAGTAAGTGTTAGTGTCTCCTCTCTAAGCCAATATTCATCATACCCAGCATATCACCATCCAACAGTAAAGCCCAGTGGACCTTGTTCTGAGCTCATTTCTTAGTAAACCCAAAACACGATTATACAAATATCAAAAGAGAAAAATATGATAAAGTTAAGCTTAAGCAGTGTTTTCTGTGAGTACGCAAAGCCTCAAACACCAACATGAGAAGGGACACAGCTGAGGAGACCAAGCCTGCAGATGTAGGACACCAGCTGGGAGCAGCAGCAGTAACAGCCGCGATTCTGTGGGGATTTCAGAAGGCTGAACTGCACCTCCAACCTTGAGAAAATGTGCAAACAGGTTTCCCACCCCCCATGCCCCAGCCCGTGGGGCACTGCCCGGGCTGCGGGTGAGACTCCAGCTCTCCCGACCACAGCCACTGAGACCGACAACCACAACTTCTCAACTCCACACCTAAAGCCCACTTAACTGACGTTTAAGAGTATGAGTAACCATATTCAGAGGGACACAGGTAGAATTACTCACCCACACGCCTATAGAGTCAGGCTGATGAACCTCTAAAGGCAGACAGCAACTGCCCAGCAACAGACCCAGATCACAGGAGTTGGTGTTCAGGGCCTCTGCTTTGTAGGTAACTTTTATTTCAAAGCTTTACAGAAGATTCCTTTGAAATCTTTGACCCTAATTATCCAAGTCCCAGCTTCAGTCAAAGACTTAAGTTCTCCTTGCAAAGGCCTTTTTTTCCAATTGCTTCCCCTCTGCATTAATGAGCTCTTTTTCCCACAATAAGCTACAACAGTTTGAGGTTTTGTTTTTGTTTTTATTTTTATTCCTCTCCTCCCTCCTCCTCTCCCATTCCAGCACTGGAATCAAAATAACTTGAGATGGAAAACGTGTGACCTCCCAAGCCTTTATTTACAGTATCACAAACCACAAGGGAAGGTTCTGTCCAAGTTTTCCAGCTGGAATGGGAACAGCAGGGAAAAAACGTGCCCTCATTTTTGCAGCTGTGATATTTAACACATCACAGGGGAGAAGGGTGGGAAGGAGGCAGGAGAATTAGAAACCAGTAATGATGGCATGGAAATATCGGATGAAGAGTCTCAGCCACACAGGCAGGTTCACATGATGACATCTTTTCTCCTCAGAAATAAACACAGCTTTGTACATGCAAATGTAACTGCAAAACCAGTCTGACACACATTTAATGGGGTTACTTCTTCACTTCTACATTAAACCAGACTGTAAAATACAGAAACTTTTTGGACTCCACCTAAGTTTGTATCAGTGCTGTAATGATCTCTCTTCGTGCCAGCATCCCCCAAAATTACTACAACAAAGACTTTGTCAAAAAATAGAAGCCCAGCAGCAACAGAATCCTCCTCAGATACTTAAACAGCACAGAAAAACAAACACAAATGAAGGAGGTTTACATCTATAGAAAGTTACTTGCAGCAGGAAACTGTCAGTTAGTTTGTGGTTACAACCACAGCAGAGTCACAGCTCTTTCCTCCCAGTTAAAGACGTATGTCCAAACAGTTCCTCGTGTCTTGTGTTTCTACTGTAAAAGGAGGATAATCACCAAAAGAAAAACTCACCCCTGTTTCCATGAGAAATTTCACAGTGCCAGATTATACAGGAGACTCTGTAGATCCCTTCTGTACCTTTCCAAACATTTGTGTCCTGTCTGTCAGGTCTAACCAGGTTTACCTGTAGCTCTCTCCCACCTTTACAAGATCCCATTCCCCTTTCCTCACCTCTCAGCAGCTCCCCCTTCTCCCCGCCTGGCACAGGAACAAGTGCCACACTAACCTATAACCTTCACACTCTGGGAGGGGAAATGTCACAATTGTGCTGCTCCATTACGCTGCCAAACAGGGCTCCTCTCCTTGCCAGTACAAAAGTAGCCATCACCCAGCTCCCTGGAGTGTTATCACCTTGATCTAAACTCTTTACAGTGAGTTTTTCCATCTAGTTGATGAAGGATCCAACATGAAGACAGATTTCTCTGTGTTTAGTTGGTTTCTGCAAACTCACCCCTTACAAGGGGTTCAATTCTTATGTTATGGGTCCCACACTAAGTCCCCTGGTAAGTACAAGGTGCACTAAAAGTAAGGTTCAGGCCCAGTATGTGTCCATATAAAAGGACATAAGGCTCTGGAAGGAGAAAAGCTGGTCACATTACACAGCCAGGGGTGGAAAATCACAGCCCAGCATGGCACAGGCACAAGGACAGGTGCTGCAGGCAAGGCAGGGAGTGCTGGAAGGACATCAGAAGGAGCCAACTGCAAAGCAAAGCTGTGTTTCCTTTTGACAGGACACAAAACAGTCCTTCAGTGACGTTACAAATTGCTTAGAGGGGACGTCACTTCCCCAGTGCACAAGTCCCCTGCCCCCAGCCTGCCTCACATCTTCTCAGGCACCCTTGGATTCTACCTCCTCTACTTTCCCCTCTTATTATCCTCCTGCCCAACATCAGCTGCTGCCTCTTCTTACAGACAGAAAACACTCATCCCATCCAGGCTTCTGCAGCTGCAGGAGCAGTGGAAGCACAAAAAGGCAGCACAGTGACCCTGGACACGTGGAAGTGAGGATGCTGAGGGACAGAGCAGCAGGTCCCTCCTCATTCTATACCAGCACCCTCCATCTCCCCATCACACTGCCCTCCCCTGGCTCCCTGCCCAGGTCCCACAGCTCCCAACATCACCAGCAAACACGGTTCAGGTCCGCACTCGCATCCCTCGGGCTCTGCTCACTGCAGGGATTGAGGACACTTTCCTAGATCTTGAAATAATTGTGTGCAAAACACTCCCAAGGATGATTTGCAGAGGAGCATTCTCCCAACATTTTCATTCTGTCCAGCAGTTTGGATTGAAAGCCTCCAGGTTTGGAAAAACAAAGGGCTGCACAGTGATGCTGACAGAACAGAGGGGGAAATTACCCAGTGCCTACGGTATTTTCCTGGACATGGCGATTCAGCTTTTTGTCTCCATGAACACTGCATTCCCTGACAAAGTTTAAAACCCATTTCTCTCCCCACATTCCCTACCTGCCAACTCACAGACGTTACTCGCTCTCTGGTGACGCAAGAGCAGGGATTCATTTTCCTGTGAACACCGTTCCGGAGGCAATTTCCCCTCACCTGCCCAGAGAATTAATGACCACTTGGGCACCTCATCAGCCCTGTAAAATCCTTCAGGCAAGTGAAATGAGTGGAGCCTCAGCCTTGGGGGAAAGCAAACCCTAAGCTCTGCCAAGGACTGCATTTCTTCTCTGCTGTTACCTCTAATTCAGAGAAAAACGCTCCCCTCTACAACAGCCTACAGGGGAGTGCGTGACCTAAAACAGGAGGCAAAGCTCTCGGGATACAGATGTTCCTCCTCAGCACAGCAGCACAAACTCACATGGCAATTAATGCCTCTACAAGCATAAACTCCTCTGTTAAAGCTGCTGCTGGCAGCTTTTGATCCCTGAGAGACCCGGCCACAGCTCCTTTGGAGCTGCAGTGGGCAGGCAGGAGCTGCCGGGCTCTCTCCCGAGGAAATCAGGTATTCCACAGAGGGACAAGACACAGCACTGGGAACAGCCTACCCAGCCTGGCACTGGGCTCTGCTAATCCCAAAGAGAAGCTTCAGGAAGGGAATCGACCCCCAGAATGGCAATGAATTCACTGGGAGCCAATTTCCCAGCAGGAGACAATTGATGTATTCAAGTCACCCCTAGTTTTTAACAATTTCTGATAAAGATATTGCATGTTAATACAGAGCTGGTGTCACCACAGTCTCAGTGTAACTGCTGTGACCCTGAGTATAAACCCAGAGAGACTGAACACATATTTCAGTCTGCTAAGTGAACAGTCTCGGATCCAAACTCTTTTGTTCTTTCTCCCCAGCAATTTGTTGCTCTTGAAGCAAAACCTGCCAATTGTTAAGTTTTAGCATCCAGCAGCAAAAATGAAAAGCTGCTATACCACAGCATCACCCCAGAGAAACATTTGGTGGAGTCAAAAAGATCATTTCTGATAAAGGAAAAAAAAACCACTTAAGTGCTGAGGAATGTACTGGAGGAAAATAAGAAGATGTAGAACTCTGCAGTCAGGCTAAAGGCTGATACCCTTTTAAAAAACTCCAGCCACTAATTTTGTAGTGGGAGTTCACACTGTGAGATACATTTGTAGATTTCACACAAGAGGTTTGGATGGAGCTGGACACACAGTGAACCCCCAAGCAACACACCAAAGGTTACAGCTTAAAGGAGCAGCAGGTACATACATTCATAAAGAAACAATCTCTTCACTTTTACTCGTTAAAAGCCACCATGGGTAACTGTTCCCCTTCTACACTGTTTATGGGGAAGTTCTGCATCTCAATCCTATCGGCAATGTAAAACAAATTTAAAGTTCAGAGGACAAAAAAAGGTAGAAACTGCAATTTGACGGTAGTAGATGAGGCTGCACAACTGTTTATTTCAATACAAATAAAATCAACAAGGTTAAGATTTTTTTGAGAAAAAAAATCACCCAAAATTTAAATTAAAAGTTATGTTAATTGCACATCCTGTGCAGGCATTCTCCCTTTTTATTTATTTGAGAGATTTTAAATAAACAAGGATGTTGACTAAGCAGAAAAAGGCAAGGAGTGTGAGCTTTCTTTAAAAAGAGGTTTATTACCAATGCACACATCTATGCAATTTAAGCCAACCACGTCCTGTGACTGCCAAGCCCTTCTCAAAGAGCTCCTGCATTCTCCAGACTCCATTTTATCACATTTTCTCCAAGCATTTATTCAAGTGGAACCCAAGCTAAGGTTAATCCCCTCTCACCAGCAGCAAGTTAGTATCCCTCAGATTAAAAACCATTCTCACTAGCAACATCTAAACGGTTTCTCTAACCTAGAAGAAAAAGAACAGCCATCCAGCTGAAATGTCAGAACCTACCTTCTGAAAAAAATCTCTCTAGATGCTTCTGAATGCAGGAGGGAGCAAAGACAGCATTGCTGAAAAAGGATGTCACTGTTGGTCCACATGTGTCAACATCCTAGAAAAAGACAGAACACAGTTGCTGAACTGCCATGCCCATGGGAAATCAAGAGCAAGAATAAAGCTGCATTATTTTCCCAGTTATACCATGCTAATGGCTCCTATGCAAACAACATAAAGCTACAACATTTTATAATTGCACATCAGAGTTTCTCTGCAGACATCCCTCCGGTATGTCAGAAATTCAATACGTGATAGTAGGCGGCAATGAGCACCTCAGGGATTTAAAGTGTGTTCCAAGCCATGAGTCATCGTCATCTCTAACTCATGGAAATTAAGAACGAAAAAAAAGACAGAAGAAAAAACACACGCGTTGCACTGACCACTCTCACGTGCTCCCTCTGTACAACACTTCCCCTCAAAGCATTTCCCTTCTCAACTGGGAGCTCAGTGACTTCCACGGAGGAGACATCACCACAGACAAACCCAGCACATCACTGATTCTTCCAGGGAGCCCCCAGAGCCTGGGCAGGATCCCACGTTTGAGGGTGCAAGCAGAGCCAGAGCTGCCCTTGTAATCCCCACAAATCCTTCTACACCCGGAGGAGCGAGGAGACGGCAGCTTCCACGGAGAACAAAGACAGGGCTGGTGAACCAGCAGCACCCAGGAGGGCAAATCCAGCTTGGGAAAGCCCAGGCACCCCGTTTACACTCCTATTCCAGCCACCTGCTCTCCCCCAAGGCTGATTTTTGTCAGGAGGGCTGGGGGCCAGAAGGAACCTGTAACACTGCCTGCAGAGCAGGTTATGTGCTTTGCTTGTCATTCCAAGCAGCCCGTTGCCTTCCTAAGAGATTCCTTCAGGCAGTCTCATCTTTACCTCCAATCACTGCAAACTGGTTTTAATGCTGGTTTTAAAGCAGCTGGGTTGCACTTAAGGGCACACACAGGTGCTCTCCACTCCCCTCTCTACTGATGATCTCCCCAAGTATATCCAGGTTCCTTTAAGTCTTCTTTAATGTCTTGGCTTACCCTTGTTTCTCTGTCCTCCAAGCAGCAGCCAGAACAGAGCCAGGGCTCTCACAGCACTGGTCTAACAGGGTGATGGAGCAGGGAAGGTTGGGGTACATCCCACAAGCCACCCATGGACCCCCAAAAACCCACATGCTCACATTAAAATTGCCTCTATCTCGCTGAACTCTCCATCAGCAGAAATATCCCTGTCCCTTTCAGGTCAGGAAGGGCACAGTTGTCCTTCCCAGCAGCAGGAGTTGTGTTTTGCTCTGGAACATGCAAATCTGGGTCCACAACCACACAAATAAAAGCACATCTTGATCGGGACTTGGATCCAAGCCTTAAGACCAGCACTCGCTACCAAAGCATTACACAAAAAATAAATAAAACACCAATACACTCTGTTCCCTCCCCTAAAGAACCTGAAATGCTTGGAAAAACCATCAATACCTTTAGCTGCAAACACTGCTTCAGTTAACAGATAAATTTACGTCTTGCCAACAGCTTCAAAAAAACCAGTAACTGATCTTTACTCTTGTAACTTCTTGCACAGCAATTTAAAAAATATAATAGCGCTTGCACAGGTCAGATTCATCCTGGAGGAAGAGCAAACCTTTCAGGACCATTAATCTCAGAAATCTCACCAAGAGCAAGCAGCCAGACAGCTTAAAAATATATTTAGTCCACAAATGCTTATTAACGTCATTTGCTGATTCACAGCTGAGCCAGGCACATAGAACCCAAATGCCACTTCTGCTTTCCCAGACTGAGAATAATAACAATATTAATAATAATATAATAACAATAAAAAAAATAATAATAATAATATAGTGGAAAGTGTTGAGCATCAAGTTGCTTAACCTATCTCAAAACCTTCCATGATGCAACTTTTAGATTGGATCTGTCAGAACTGGAAACCACAGGTCCAGTCTGTGGCCATGTGGTTTAGGATCTGATCAGAATTTATCTGAAACTGAATCTTAGTTTTCTTTTCTTTCATTGACTGTCCATCTTGCTGCCAACATTAATACAGTCAAGACCAGAAGATAAATAAAATTAATTCTTCAGGCTCACAACAAAATTAACATTGAAAATCACCACTACTTTTAAAATGACATCCTCTTTACGACTGAAGAAAAAATATTTGCTGATTTGACACCTGTGCCAGTATTTTGTGTGTGCGCTTTGGGGCAGAATTAACTCACTATATTCTTACGGAAAGCTTTAAGTAAAAATTCTTTTAAATGTAAAATGTTTCTTCCCCTACTTTTATATACAATACGATGATGCAAAGCCCAAAGGACTTTCTCTCTAAAGCAACTATTCAAATCTGTGTGATGGAAATATATTTAAATATAACATTTTAATCTTGCTTTGCCTTTGAATTTTTAAATGCCTTTTCATGAAAGCAGGCATTTCATTAGTCCTTTTAGCTATTCTACCATTAGGATTTGCAAGTAAACAAGAATCCTCACATTACCTTTCTCTTTTAAAAGGATTCATTATAGCTACGTAGTTTTTAACTCAACACACATCCAGTCTGATTGAGCCTCACCAATTTTTACACGTTATACAGTAATTCATTCCTCAAGCGCGTTGGGATTTGTCCATATCCATTCTTTCTCAATTTTCCACAAGCAAGACAAGTCTCTCTAGGTGCTGGATATGCCAGACAACATCCTCCCAAAAGAACCATCCACTACAACCCACACTTTGGTAAATAAATCGTAAAAAATTGAGTCAGAGCAGGGCCCTGCTCTGGCTGGATGGCTTTGCTAAGCAGGGAACAGTTCTCAGAATTAGCAGAGCCTGGACCCAGGGGTTCAAAGGGTTTCACTGTTTGGGTGAGGCCAATCTCAAAGCCCCCCCAGGGTACCTGCAAACCTGGAAGGGCAGCCACAAAGCCTCCTCCAGTTAAGAAGAATCTATCTTCCTACCTCCTTTATTCTTTTTTGTCCCGGGGGTGGGTTTTTTCCCTGTGTTGTAGATTGGAGAAGGATGACAAAAGTTCTTCTTTTCAGTGACAGTAAGTCTGTAGCAATTGTTCCAAACAGAAAAACTGAGTTCTCTGCACACTTGTTAATGGTACTGCAATCAAAAGTGATTAAAAGCAAAAACATTTCTGTACAAGAGAAACTGAAAGTGTTGCCTCTGGGAAAACAGAAACACTGGCATTTTCTCTGCAGCAAAAACTAAAAGTAATAGATAATTAATGTAGCCTAGGACATTTATAAAACTTGTTTTCTGGAATAATCATAAACAATTCACCTTGACTGTATTTGCAAGTCATCACTTTTTCAAGTCACTGCAGTTTGCAGAGGCCTTGCTGATGCTATTCTTAATTTACTTATTTTTAGGTGTGAGAACAGATTACCAAGGCAAAATTTAAACTTAAAAATTGTCAGGTTTTCAGCCTCTTCTATAATCATTAACCTTGTCTGCATTTCAGTAACATTTTGTGCTAAGTGGAAATCAAATACACAGTTAAAACTGCTTCTGCTTTAAATTTAAACTCCCAAAGTGTGGGAGGATTCAGCATTGTTAAACAAGGGGCACATTTGTCCAAACCACCAGGAAAAAGCAATGGAACAAAAACACAGAAATGTGAGTTAATGCAAGAGCTCCCAAAAGGCTACAACAACGTTTTTATTATGGGTGATTTGCAAAGAAGAATGCTACAAACTCCCTCCCTTCCTCGAAAGGCTTTCAGGGAAGCGTCTCCCCGGGGAAGCCTCCCGGCAACTGGAGCAGCTCCGAACCGAATCAAAGACCACGTTTGGTTCTGGAGCAGCGTGACAGCTCAGCAGCACCCGAGGCACAGGAAAGAAGACCACAGCTATTAATAGACAGATTCACATGTAAATAGCTTTTGCAAAGAGGCAGAGGTGCCATACGGCTCAGTTTTAGCACCAATGTTGAAAACACCACATTGCACTAGCAGAACTGGCATTTACCTTTCCACGGAGGATGATTAATTAATTATAAGATGCTTTCTGCTGGCTTCTGAAGGCTTCTCTGCTGAACTGATGTGCTGCACTTCGCTTTCCAGTCCTTCCAAGAGGCACCCCCGCTGCCACCACTAAATCATTTTATACTGGTGGGATGGGCAGAGCTCCCACCTCACCATTACCTGGACAAACACACCTGTGACAACCCCAGACCACAACTCACTGGCATTGGGGAACAGAGCCCTGCCAAGCACGGGCAACAAAAAGGCTTCCGCAAAGTCAGAGGCACTGAGAGCACCGTCCTGCAGGGAGAAATGAACCAGCAAAACTGTTCCTCATGACCATCACAGCTGGTCTAGCTCAGCCTCCTGCTCTTGCCCAATCTGCACGAATAAATTCTAAGCCCTACCAAGTGTCAGCTGTGGTCCAACACCACATGCCCATGGTTTGGGAGCATCAGTTTCAGACCATAGATAGCCTCCAGAGCCCTTTAGCCTCAGAAAAGGTGGTTTCTGTCCTCCTATCAGCCACCCTAAAGCACTTAGGGGATAGAAGTGAGCAACTAAAAATCAACAAACCACAGGGATATAAATTCAAAATCCTGAAGAACTCTAATCGGAAGAACAGGCTCCAGGACGTGCCAGGAAATTAATCAACATGCAAGAGAAATGCAGCAGTTAACTGGAAAATACGAGCAGCTTGGAAAGGCACCGACACCATTTTTCCCTCTCTGATGTTTGTAGCATCTGGACCCTCCAAGTGCCCCGGGGTTACGTTCCCAAAGGAGCACAAGGTCCTGGCCTCACTGTAAGCAGCCAGACCCAAGGGAAAGGGAGGGAAAACAAACAGCAAAATGATTCCAGAAGCTGCCTGGGCTCTGGACCCTGCTGTAGCTATAATGAGCTTTTCATTTGCAAAGCCCTCTCCTTCCTTCCTTAGAAGTCATTAATCCTTTCCTAAAAGTCTTTATTCCCTTATATGAAATGGGAAGTGTTACAACCCATTGCTCTGATCGACTGCAAGAAAAAACTATTAAAAAAGCCCAAAACCCTGCACTCTATATGCACCCTTACAAGATTTTTAGGAACCTCACACCAGTCTATGTAAAATGGGAAGAGTCACATTTCATATCACACAAAGGTGACAACCTGTTCCCCAAACAAATCACCTTCCCAAAGCAGGGTGACCTCCTGCCTCCAGGATGGGATCCCAGGAACCACCACCAGCAGCACCTGCTCCACGCTGGGACTGCTTTGGGGTGGGCAGATCTTAAAAAGCAGCTTTCAAAAGAGTCTATTTAATGTCAAGCTTCAGACTCCCCTCTGAGAGCAGTAAAACCTACGGGATTTTTTTCCCCAGGAGCACAAAAGTGGAGGAGGGAAAGAGAGAAGGAAAAAAAAAAAAAGAAAGAGCCTCTGGGTGGGTTCAGCACCTGTGTATGCCAAAGGCACTTCATGTTTTATGCATGAGAATGCTATCACGCCGTGAAGGTTTCTAAGTGACTCAGCCAGACAGGGTCTCTACAACCAGCTTTCAGGAGGAATTTTTTTTGAAAAAAAAATTATTTTAATTCATCTGTTTGATTGATAGTATTTTCCAGTCGTTTCTAGCCAGGTATATTTCAAGCAGAGAACTCTATGTCAGCTTCCACCTTGCCCCTTCCCATATAAATGTGGCAATTAGCACAGAAAAATTAGTCAATTATGCAGTATTTCACCTTAAATAAAGCAGCTCAAGAAATAAAACACCATTTAATTGGTAGCTGACAGCCAGGGAAGGAACACAGTGGCTCAGTAACATGCTTAAAGAGCGTTTGAAATCCATTCCTAGTCCTTGATGGAAGCCTGTCCTTGTCAATGAAATCCACAATCCATAATAATGCTCAGTATTGTGCTTTCATCCTGTTTTATCAGAGCTCATCTGCTGATCAATGAGGAGTCCCACAGAATAACACTCTGAATTTCAATGTCAACACAGCAGTACTGTGGTAATGATCGAAAATATTTACATATTGCCTCATTGATCGTGGGGTGTTCTCTTCCAACCATCTGGCTACTGGGCACTCATCTTTTTTATTATTTTATTTTTTAGGCCTTTACAACTATTTCAAGCAGGTTATCTTGACAGCTAACTTCCAGCATTCCACCTGAATCAGGTTTTCCTGTTATTTTTAACCCAGGACATCAGCAACACCATCAATCAATTTCATCCCATCTCAGGGAACGGGAAAATAATTTTCTTAACAAGGACAAACCCCCAAAAACCCCAGCAAACACCTGCTCCGTGATGTGCCACTTCAGCTACAAGGTCTCATTTTTAATGTGACTCAAGGGTGTCACCATTTCAACAACGGATGAGTCAAATGGAAATATGTCCCTCGCTCTGCTCCCGCTGCCAGCCTCGATGAAAGAAAGGCTGCAAGGGTTGTTTTTCCCACCTCCTGATGGAATATCCCTTGATCCCTGCAGTGCAGAGCCCTGGGCATGCAGCGCAGGCCTGGGGTGATGCTGCCTTAGGAACTGCTCAGGTTTTCCAAGCCTGGTGGTTCAGACCAGGGGCTGTCATGGACTGCAAGAACAAAAACCAGCACCAGCCAACCTCCCTTCCCCTCTCCCACTTGAGCCTGTGTACCTTGAGACCCCACAGCCCATCTCACTGTCTCCTGTGGTGATGGATTTGCTGCACCCTCCAACCCCCTGCAGGTCCAGAGACGCACCTGGAGCCAGAAACTGGGGAGAAATTGGGATTTAGCCTCAAGAAAACCCAAACAAAAGCAAAAAGCACCTCCCTGCAAGGTGCTCTGAGCATCAAGGTGCTGCACCCCCCAGCACAGCACAACCAGTTTCCACTCAACTCTCGTCTCGCTGAGCCCAGGTTTCCATGTAAAAATGAATTTAAAAAAAGCTTTGGAAAGCCTATCCATGTGCATTCTTACAGGAAGCTTAAGAGCAAGTTAAAATAAAATATGCAGGAAAGACTAACATCTACAAGATCTACAAGGCTGCTGCAAGAGACCTCAGCAGGATACTTGCTGCAAATATTAAAAAGGTGGTTCTCAAACAGTTGTCAAACTGATTTCAAGGAGTTTTTTAGTGGCTCCAAACCTGTTTATAATCAGAAGCTGGCACTCATGGCTGCTGCTACCATAAACTTGATTTAGGAAGAATGGGAGGTCTGAAAGCCAAATTATACTCAGTCTTTAAACCAGGAACTAAAATCCTCACTCAATATAGTTTAGCTGATGATTTTGGTAACAACGTTTAAGACAAAGCATCACCTCTTTTTTTCCAGTTCTACTTTGATAACAAGGAATACAACACAAGTTCTATCAGCAAAATGACATTCAGACAACAAAAGAGAGCAGGGAGGGGGAAAGTGCTCTGACATATCTGCCTTTGATAATACAGATGCTCCATTAGACAGTGAAATAAATCTCCCCTTTATGTCAAGCTCCTTTTTCTGCTGGGGCACCTGTATGAAGGAACAGCCAGGAGGACAGAAGGCTCTTTCTTCTCTGCCTAGATGTTTGGCAGACATGATGCAGAAGATCTGACCTAAAGATACCAAAGTGCCCACCCCCAGCAAGGCAAGTCAAAAAACCACCTCTCCCAGCTCTAAACAAAAGAGATAAATGAAAACTGGGAAGCCAGGGCAACACACAGAAGCTGAACTAAAAAGTTTAATTCTTCAACCAGGCTTGTCCAAATATGCTCTTTCTTCTCACAGTGGCAGCATGTTAGATAAATGTGCCCTTCTGAAAAACTTATTTATAGGCATTAAATGTAAGCAAAAGAGAGCATTAAATTTTTTTTAGTCCAAATAGAAACAGTTGTGCCCAGGCTAAACACATTTTTGAGGATATCTGATGGAACGTGTTTACTGTTTGTTGAAGTTAAAACATGAAACAGTGTTTTCCAATCCAGTTACAGGTTAGACAAACAATGAGTCCCAATGAGTCTGGATAAATGATCCTTAAAAACAAGAGAGGGAGAACAAAACGGGCTCTGTGTTCTTCTCCATCAGTTCACTTTAGTGGCTGAGAAGCCTAAAAGCCCCATGTTAAGCCTACTCAAGAAATTAACAGCAAAACAAGGAAAGCAAAACAAAACTGGAGACAGAAAACTCAGGAATTTTAGCGTCTCTTCTGCTAAATTGTGCCTGCAACATTTCCTGTGTCTGCTCCTGGTTTACCCTTGTTTAAGACAGAAGCGATCCTCCACCTTTGTTTGTGAAGAGCACAGAGAATGTTACTGAGATGCGATGGCAGAGAAAAAGCAAGCAAGAGGCCTTCCTCCCCCTCCTGCTCTTTTCCACCAAATATCTCCAAGTTATTTACATCCTCATATCCCAAACTCCCCCTCCAGTTTCACAGCTTGCAGTTTATTCTGCATTCTGGTCGAGACAACACATGTTTAGCTTTCAGCATGTTTAGGCTGGAACACCCTCTGAACGTGAGGCCGAGTCACAGAGCCCACAGAGAGAAGAATTTCCAGATGCAGAGACGGGCTAGAAAATAAGAGCCAGAAACATGAGGCTCCATCTCTCCACCACCCTGGAGAAATCAACCTGCTCTGTGGAGGAGACAACTAAACAGCTTGGCAACGCCTACAGCTGGTGCTCAACCTCAGATCCAGTGAAAAGATGTAAATATTTAGATTTCAATTTCATCTGATGTGATAAATATAAAATCTCTATTTCCTTCTTAAAAAAAAAAGGCAACATTAAAATAGGTAGGCCTCCCACATAGAGAAAGTGATTCTACCATGTTTGTACCTTTAGAAGGTTATTTAAGTTATGGTACTGATCTTGAAACAAATTACAATCACAAGTGAAATTATTCCCATTGAATTGTCCTCTGATGTATATAAAACATACTTACACCACATTTATATATAAATGCATATGTGAAATTGTTTTGCTGTTCCTTCCAAACATGTAGTGGCTGATGGCAGCCCATTACTTTTTTACCTCTTCAGAAATGCCCACGGCCCTCCGGGTTTTGCTATGGGTAACCCTGACTCCAACCCAAATCATCTGAAAAGACACCCAAAGCGATCCAAACCCAACTCCTTATGAGTACCTGTACAAAACACAGCTGAAACTGAACTGCTGTTTACCACGGCTGCACTAGAAAAAACCTGAAATCCTTCCATAACCTTCTGAAGCACATAATGGAATTAAGGCCCCTCTACACATCCAGAGTTAAGTCACGCAAATACCAAACTTCTTTGGAGCCAGAGATAACGCGGCCTCGCCCCTGCAGTGCCCAGATACCTCAGCGTGCTGATGTGATTACACACTCCCACCCTCCAAATTGGTTATCGCGCCATTAAAATGCCTTCCCAGGTCACTGCTCTGAGGGTTAAGCCTGAATTAGTATCCTGAAGCTCCCTGCTCGTTATGTAAGTGCCAGCAATCCAAACAAATCAGAGTTAACGTCCCTGTCCATTACAGGAATCCCTGTTCAAGGATGAAATACGCATCTTTCAGCAGTTCATTCACTATTTTTTACCCCAAGTCCTCAGAGTTTACTTCAATGACCAGATGTGCCTTCCCTGCTCACAGCAAACCACCTCTGTTCCACTATTGGATTTTCTGGATCTCGGTTCCCTCCCCCCACCAAGATGAGACCATAGAAACTGGTGGAAAACCCCTGAGCAGAAATCCCAATATCTGGTCTCTGACTGGAGACTGAGCTGTTTAAAGAACACCATGAGTGGCAAATCACCTTTCCTCATCACACTAAGGGACTCCCTCCAACTCACCTAATCCCACCTGTTTTCCTGCCAAGGAGAGTTTGAAGTTTCCCACCCACAACATCTCAGCACTCACCAGCCTCAGCTGTCCAAACGCACAAAGCCAGGACTGTAAAAGCCGTGCAGACTCCTCGCTATCCAAGGTACCCAGTGCTCAGGCGTGGGTTATTTTTGCAGGAAAACAACTTGAGGTCCACTGGGGTGCAGATTTCTGGATGTTGTAGGTCTTCAAATCTGTCTGAGCAAGATTTTCTGGTTTTAAAGCCAGAAGAAAAAAAAAAAAAATCTAATTTGGAGTTCTCAAGCACCCCCTGGGTCAGGAGAAGCCGAAGATCAGCCTGTGCTGTTCTTGGGAGAGCCAGACTCTGCCGTGGGTGCCCCTGCTCCTATCAGCACTTCCTCAGCTGAGGTGTTTGCTTTGTCCCTGCCCTCGGTGGCACCCTGGGCACACTCAGGGCTCTGGCATGTGTGCTCCTACTCGGCACCAGGTCCAAGGCCGCCAGGACAATGACCCTGGCACTGCCACTCCTGCGCCCTGCAGCCCTGCCAGGCCCCCACCCTTCACTGACCCAGCCTCCAAACCCAAGGGTCCTGCTCATCCTCCTCACCATCCACAGCACAGGGAAGCTCAGACGCAGGAAGATGCTGTTTTCCCTCCCATTTCCCTCCTGGATGGTCACTCCCTGTAAAGCCAGCACCTCCTTGCTGGGATCAGTTCAGGTGTGGCCAAGTTCCCCAGGGCAGGTTTTTGCCCTGTGCCAACCGGATTTCTTCCCTGCACCCAGATTTGCCCATTAACTATTTATCTCCACTTGCCTGAGCAACCTCTTATTTCTTCTTCCCTCTGAAGCCTGACCCTGTGTCAGACACTCAGGAAGAGTTGCAGGAAGGGGAAGCAGCTCTGTCTCCAGATCCTGCCATCCCTCAGGAGGTCCCCTGGACCTCCCCCTTCCCCCCTTCAAAATGAAAGATATCTTTTTCCAACTGGTTTCTAAGTTCTCCAGTGGAATTCACTGAAGCATTTTGCTGTGAGCTTCTAAGAAGTATTTTTTAAATTAAACAAAAAATTAAAACCACCATCCAGTCACACCAGCAAACCCTCTTTCCTATGGAAAACACACAAGCCTAACTTCAGGAGCTCTGCCTATTGACTTGGCATCATACTGATTAGAACTCCCTGTAGTGACAGGATCTGGGCCAGGCCCAGGCTAGATTGTTTTCTTCTTACATTAAAAACATCCAAATATCATCCATTACTTTGTTCATTTAAAATTTCCTAGGACTCTTGGCATGGACACCACAATTAGAGAAGCCACATTCCCTTTCAGCTTGTGAGTGAGCTCAGACAGACTCTGCCCCAGTACAATCTTGTGGCACTTGGATTTCCTCCAACACCCAGGAAATAAAGTTATAAATAAAAAGTGGTTTATTTATTCCCTCCCCCCTCCATTAATTATTCCATTTCCATTCACACTGAAAACTACAGAACATTTTTGTTTATAAGATGCTCAAAATTCAATTTAGACATATTTTACCAATTTGGGCAGATAAACAGAAATATTAATTGCATCACACCCTACGTCAGCCAGTTTTAAAATTAAATGAGAAGGCATCTTCACCATTTAGAGAAATTGGCTGTTAAGAAAACCATGGGGTTTAGATGTTGCTTTTTCCTTCTAAGAAACAAAAATAAAGCACAGAGACACTTCGATGCCTGTTTCTAGCCTCTCCTCTCATTTGAGTCTCTAATAAAAGGAAGCCTAAAACAAGAACACCTTAAAAGAAAAAAATGTTTCCTCGAGGGATCCTGCTGGTCCTGGAACAAGACATTATGGTGAATATGCATGAAAGGCAGGAGTCAAACCGTACTCAGGAGCGAGCATCAGCTTTCACTTGCCATTTTCCAAAGCCTTCCACTCAGGCTGCCAAGACAGCAACTGAATGACAAGAGTTTTATTTGAATGCAGCAGGGAGATTAATTCTCCTTAGAACTAATTGGAGGAACCTTCTTTAAATTAGCTCACTTGAAGGATGTGCTGCTTCTCTCTTTGGCCAGCTCGCAGAAGCAGTAACAATTTGTGAATAAAAAGAGACTAATTATTTAAATTCAAAACCTTTTAGCCCCATTGTCAGTTTTAAGTTTTGAGAATTTCTATTAAGGGGGAAAAAAAAAAAAAATCAGGACAAGGTCTTTCCAAACTGGTTGCTGTCAAGTAAAATGAGAAGTTAGATAAAACTCCCACGTGCCAGATGGTAAATCACAATAAATGCTCAGGCTGTTAGATGCACAACAAGCGACAAAGCATTGACACACACCATCAGCAGCAAACCCAGAATAGAAAAGATATTTTAATAAGAAGTTGTCATTTGGGGAAAAGATTCTCGTTAAGCTCATCAGAATCAAAAGTCATACACCGAGGGTTTCTTATTTGCTTCATCACCTCTCACAGAAGCCTGAGAACAGCCAACAATTTCAGGTGACTTACATTAGGCCCAGAGCTACAGTCAGCAAGAGCCTTGGAGTTCACTATTTAGGCACCACTTCTGACCCTTTCTGCCAAGTTCCTTAAAAAAATACTGTTAAAGGATACCAGGGAATTGCTTACTCCAACTATTATTGTTTCCCGAACACAGATGCAAGAAAAAGTTTTATTAAGAAGATAAACAGCTGCTACTGTACACGGTTTAGATGGCAACAAAAGCATCTAAGGGCCATAAAGGGAATAGTAAGGGAATTAAAAAGCATTTTTATGCATGAAGATGGCTAACATCTGTACGTTCATTAAAGTGGTATCAACTATGCTTTTAATTAAAAGTTAGTGACAGAAACTTAAATATGATTAATGAAGCCCAGCAGCCTACCAGAAGTCTGCTCTATCAAAAGGAAGCAGCACGAGCTGCGTTCCCATCCCCTGCTGCTCATTTCTTCCCCTCTCAGAGATGCTGCCACAACCAGAACACGCTGCAAGGACCACAAAGCAGAAATCCTGAGACAAACAACAAGCCAGGACAAGTCTGCAACCACGCTTTCAAGCTTGGCCATCCTTTATTCTGCATATCCCGAGGAGGCGTTTCAATTACCGAGCAGCCCGCGGCCAAAACAAGGAGCTGCTTACCTGTCAGAATAACCAGGCACTCAGAGATCCATCAGCCATCGGAGGCACGATGTCTGCCACAGGAAAAGAGGGAAAAGGGCTGCCCTGCAAACGGCAGTCTCCTATTCAGCAGTGGGGGGGAGGAAAAACCCCTCGCCCAGAAGCCAGTGCTGAACTCTTGTAAGGCAGTCAGTCGTCTTGTGTTACTCGGGAGCACAACGCAGTCACGACAAAAATAAACCGCACGATAAAAATACAGTACGAGCAAAAAGATGTGGGCACGGAGCAGGAATCGGTGCCATCGGAGGATAAGGAGTCCTACAGCCACAGATATTCTGACATGCACTCAAACCTCCGCCTATTCAAGTCCTGATGTCCACAAAGACTCATCTATTGCCACTGTCCTGCTGAACCGCTGTCACGTTCAGAGCTGAGCACTCACAGATTCTGTCTTCAAAGACTGAAGACGCTTTCTGACATCAAATTTCCCACTTAGCAGCTTCCAGACACACAGAGCACACAGAAGATGGAAGCTCTCGCTTTAGAACAGGTACCAGTACAGGAAGAAACTTTCTTTTTTTTTTTCTTAAATACACAGTTTAAATAAACTTCGCCTCAGTCGTGGTATTTAAATATAAAATGTGACAGGACTGACTTGTGTGGCTGACTGAGCAGGGCGCTACTCTGAGAGGCTCCCTGAATGATGCTCCAGCTCCAGGCTGAGCACCTCAGTGCACTCAGTGCTTCTGCTCCTTCAGTGGAGCAGCAGAGGCTGGGGAGGAGGTGAAGGAAGGGATTTAACACTCGGGAAGCAGGACAAAAAGCTGGAGCTGCTCACGCTGTAGCCGTGGGGCAGCAGCACTTTCCAGGATGGAGCCTAGGGTTACTCGGGAGCACCAGGCAGGGGGACCCCTTCTGTCAAGGAATGGTGAGGCCAGAAGAAAGGACGGCCAGGCCCGGTAAAGAGAATCCCCTCTTGCAGCCCATCATCCAGCTAAGGAATGGGCATTTTGCTCTTTCCAAAGGAATGAATCTCGTCCTCCCACTCCCGCAAGGAAAAGCATTGCCTGAGGAGCACGGCCAGCTCCCGGTCACCACCCAGCAGTGCCCTGACATAGAGAGGTCTCGAGCCCCGAAAGCCCGGGGCTCTCCCTCAGGTGTAACGAGTCACCGGCGTTTATTCTTTGAGGCTTCTGCGTGTTTCCCCCTCCTCTCCCACAGGAATGGGAGGCACCCTCGGGCAGCACCTTCACCCCCTCCCCACAGCCAGGCCCCGTCCGAGGGGTTCCTGGGCCACCGCACGACAAAACCTCCACCGGGGGCCTCTGCCAGAGCCGAATTCGGTGAAATTCAAGGCTCGGAGATACGGTACCCGAGGAAGGAGGCCAGGACGGAGCTCTCCGAGGGGCTGGCTCCGGCCTCGAGCCACGACCGCCCCGTACGCTCCGGGTACCGTGACCCGGCGCGGAGGGTGCTCCGTCCGTCCGTCCGCTCGTCCCCGGCTGTCCCCGCGGGCACGGAGCGGTGTCTGCCGCCCGCAACCCGCCAGCGCAGCGAGAGCCCGACACCGGCCGTGCCACACGCCGGACCTCGGTAGCGCGGGGCTGCAGGTCCCGCGTCCCTGTCGTGCGGTGCCGGGCGCTGCCATGGCCGCGGGGCCCTCCCGGTCACCGACTGCTCCATCGGGAAACTTTTACCGCCGCGTTCCGGGCAAGGACGGACAGCCCGGCCCCGCTCAGGCCGCGGCAGCCCCGAACTGCTGGCCGAGACCCGCCGCGGCCCGCGGGGGCCCTTCCACGGCCCCGGGGAGGGGCCCCCGCGCCGCACCGGCCCCTC
>VZRV01002663.1:712161-738258 GCA_013398115.1 Falcunculus frontatus
GGGGCGCCGCCTGCCGGCCGCGGCGGGGAGCGCGGGGCAGCGGGACCGCCCCGCCGTGAGGGGAAGGCGCCGATGGTGCGGGGAAGGTTCGGGGAAAGCGCGGAAGGTGCGGGGTTCCCCCGGGCTGGTACCGCCTTCCTCCGCTCGTGGCCCCGCGCTGGGCTCGTTCGCCCTCCCGGTGCCGGTAGCGGTGCCCGCAGGGAGGGTAACGGCGCTTACCGAGCCCCAGCCCGCGCTCTGCCCTCACCTGCCCCCAGAGCAGCGCTGGTGACTCCTCGAACTTTAGTCTCTGCAGAGTGGGAGGTGAAATAAAAATCTCACAACGTACAGCGGTCGTTTTATTCGGAAATCTCAGAAAAAAGGCCCTGGAATGAAATTTGCCGTGGCCTTTTAAACCGTCGTCAATTTCCCGCGGTTGTTTTTCATTCAGAATGCATCATTCCAGCGCTTCTTCCCTCTCCACAAAGGCAAAATACTCGCATTTGTTTTGTAACTGCTCCCTGCATTGCCACATTAAATTGTAGTCCACATCACAGCTTCTTGCGAGGCAGATTATGCCTAAACCTATCACTGCTACAACAAGACACTTTTTAAATTAGCTTTCTAGAGATGCGAACAAACAGAAATTATATTCTCCAAAGTTTAAATCTCAGAGCTGAAAGAGTTGAAATGTTTATGATCATAGAGAAAACTATGCATGGGAGTGTCTTGCAAGGGCAGACTGAGGCGAAGGAGAGCCTGGGGCTCCAGGCAGGACCTCGTGGATCTGGAAAGGCGATAAATGCCAACATAGCTGGGAGGCGTCAGGTGAGAACACGAGAGGAAGATGACTAAAGTCCTCCGCAGAGGAAGCAAAAGCTTCTCTGGTTCTCTCAAAGTCCTCATGTGTCCTCAAAGAGAGAACAAAGCAATTTTCTCGTGTTAAGGGGAAGTTGAAAGGGGATTAAAAACATAAGGACAGTGTCCGGTAAAGGGCAGGGCCAGCACAGTCCCGGTTCCCACAGTAAACGCTCCCTGTGCCCCAGTTTTTGGTGCTTCGGGTCTGATTTTCAGGAGCACTGAGCATTCAGGCCTCCCACTGATTTAATCTGGAACTGCAGAGCTTCTGTCCCTCTGATGAATCAGGCCAAAGGCACCACACTGAACAGGTCACACAGTTATTTGAGAAGGTTGGCCCAGAAGTTTACTAAAAGCAATACTTTGCCCCCCCCCCCCCCTCCCAGTGTTATAATAGAACAGAAATAGCCTAAAGAGCTCCAACAGATGGAGGAGGACTTTTGATTAAAAAATAAATTCTGACTCACAATTCAGTTTTCTGGATGTAATAAAAAAGAGTCCATGAATATGAATAGTGCTGGAAAGAATGGAGTGGAGATGAAGGGAGGTGAGAAGGAGAGGCAGTGAAAGAGCTGAGCTGATTTACCTACTTGCCTCTAATGTCTGTCAGGAAAATTCTTTGGTTTTGCTGTAGCACTGATGAAAGAAAACAAGACCATTACTGGACTCATGAAATTTTCCTGTGATGGATTCCTTGGAAAAATCCCACTGGCTGACTGGTATTTCTGAAGAATGCTTTAAAATTGTACCTGTTATTAACAAAATAGTAGGAAAACTGCAGATGAATAGAGCTAAGCAGGGAAGTAAAGATTCTTTTCCCCTCCCCCCTCCACCCCTTCTGAGTAAAAATTACCAGTGAGAACATGGAATGCCATCAAAATTGTACATCTCTTAGTGGAGACTGGAAATACATTGGAACAAGTCCTCTCCAAGCATTCAGACTCAATTTCTGCATTTTAGAGTAAAGGGGAAAATGAGTAACTACCATCCTTGGCTTCTGATCTTGCACTGGAAGTACCCACAGGGCAGAAGGGGTTGGAAAAACTGCAACATTTTTGAAAAGACCGTGCAGGGGCTGGACAGTTCTTCATCAAATATCTTAAACCACAGCAGTCTAATTTTAGAATCAGACCTTCTCAAGCTTCCTTTATGACAGCTATTCTGGCCCTATAATCACATCATTGGTGGCTAAACATCTTGAACAAGGACAGAATTTGATACACACAATATGATTAAAACCTACATTATCACTGATGTAATATCCCAGAGCTTATTATTGTACTTGGGCAGGAGGAAAGAATCTAATTAAACATTTATTTAATATTAAAATACAAACCAAAATATCAATGTTGGACAGTAATGCAACAATATGTCAACTGGCAAATGGGTATTTTTCACCAAGAAAAATCCGTTTATGTTCACAAATACATGAAATGTCCACGAACAGAACACTGGCACAAAACCCAGTCTGGCACATGGAAGCAGTAACTTCAGGTAAGGTAGTTCCAGTCCTGGAGTGTCAGCTGGAGTCGAGTTGTTCACTGGGAGACAGGGAGGCTGCTGTCAGGTGAATCCTGGTACTCACAGTATCAAAACACCCCTCACTGTGACTGCTGGCAGACAGCAGATAAATCAGAGCAGGATTTTCCTGCCCCAGCCAGCCATAGTGCAAGTATTGCTCACAGTTCTGTCACAACGAAAAACATCCATGTTAAAGGTTTAAATGAAAAGGATTTACCACAGAACAGCAGTTCTCTTTAACACAGGTAACTCACGTTGCTTTTTGTATTAAAGTCCAAAATCTCCTCTTGGCTAATATTTACATCACACCATAAATATTTATAAAATGGTGGAGGAAAACCAAGTGCAAAAGGGTAACACTATCATTTTTCTGAAAACAAGCTGCCTTTTAGTTTCTTATTATAAATTGAATATCACTATTTAAAAATAATTAATATTTCTAAAAATATTACAATACAGGATAAACATTGATTTCTCAGGTGTAACAAAAATATGTTTAAAATAGAGGTGGCTGTTTGAAGTACAAAATATTGCTGTTTGTAAAGGGTAACATGGTTGCAAAACTACTTTTCAGGGTTTATAAAAATACAAAACAATTTGCATTTACTGAGTGCATCCTTATATATTAGTGCAAAAAAAAAAAAGTATGTTTGCAGTCAAGAGAGAATTGTCAAAGATTCGCAGAGGTTCTTAAAACATGAAATCTTTTCAGAGTCATTCGTATTAACCCCAAATCTCTATTAATTCTTTCCAAACGATCTTCCAGGGCTTCCTAAAAGGAAGAGTTAAAAGAAAGAAAAAAACCATTAATAATATATCAAAAAACCCAATGATCCTTCTAAAATTAGGAAACTGCTATCATCCCTATATCTCCCCAGTATCCTTTCTGAGGCCTTGGGAGCATTCTGTTATCACCCAAAAACCAGAGCCAGACCTACAAACTTGTCATGTTATTTTTATGCATTTGTTGGCTTTTATATCATGTGACTTACAAAACTCCATGAGAGAAACCTGACAAGAATTAGGACTGATAATTAGGGAGGAATATTTAGGAAACAGCTGATCACTGTAGTGAGTGGCAGTATTCATTTACTGGAATTCATTTTTAATTTCGAATTGATAAATTGATAACACACCCTGGGATTACAATTTAGGAAATGCTGAAGTTGAAGGCTTTGCAGAGAGCTCTAAAAGACAACTTTCAGACACTTGTTTTTACTAAGAGTCTGCAGAGTTTTCCACAGAAAGCCCTTCCCTGTATTCCACCTAAACTACTTATTTTTACTTTCTTACTTTATACTTTCAAAGAGACAAAACACAACCAAACAAAAACTAAACCTCTCAATTTCCCCTACAGCAGAACATCCTCTCAGCAGCTTCAGGGATCCATTCCATAGTCACTGGGTTTTGTTAATGCATTGCCTTTATCTACCCCTCAGTGTTAGCACAAGAACAGACTATTCCTGCAGTAATTTGGCAATGTGCATCCCATGTACAAAACCCAGGAGATATAAACAATACAAAACCGTAACATAAAACCCAAAAACAATATAAAAATTCCCACAGTAATCCCACTTACTACCCAGAGGATCCTTCCTCTACATTATGTGCTCTCAAATTGGGGAAGAACAAAAAAGAACAGTAATACAGAGGAGCTTTTTCACCTGATTTAGTCTTGCTTGCAAGGTCATTCTTCCACCAGAACAAGGGATTCGGCTCAGTGCAGCCTCAATCTAATAACAGAAAACACTTCAGCTGTAAATTAGTTTCAAGAGCCAATATGAGCCTTCCTAACTCCTCTTACAGAAAGAGAGGTGAGGCATATGGATTACAGATCCATGTAGAGTTTTGTTCTTTAACACCATAATACTGTGCCAACCCCCACCCACACTGTGTTTGTGTTACAGTGACTCTCCTCTAATGAATTTAGGGATAGGGAAGGACTGCAAGTAGAGCAGAGAAGGATAATGGCACGTCACTGATGTGACACTGAAGCTGTGCATGAATTTCAGCCAGGGATAAACGGCTCCATCCCTCACCTCTCATACAACAATTACGATTTCTCTCAACTTGAAAACAAAAATAATCTTTGCCTGTTGCTTTTCATGAGTCAGCTCATCGAAAAGCCTCTCTGTTTCAGCCAGAGTTGTAATCCTTGCTGTGTATTTGAAGTCTTCCTCACAAGGTGATTGCACTGCCTCGTATCTCTGGCTCCTCTCATCCCAAGCTGCCGCTTTCTTCGTTCCATTACTGACAGATTCAGCACAGGAGCTGTGCCTGACACCTGAATGCTGCCTTCCTGTCAACAGAACAGGAGTCTTTTTATTTGTTTTGTAATTATCTGGGAAATTGTTACTCAGGACAGAAAGAGAAGCTAATGACAGCACAAGCAGTGTGGTTTTGGTGGTGCATGAACCGAGGAGAGGGATGAGCAAAGCCTCAGTCACTTGCCTTAAAAAGCTTCCCAAAAGAATGCAGAACATTTGTATGGGTCATCTTTCAAGTGATCTTTGAAACACAGCATATTTTTTGGTTAACAAACAGATTCCTGTGTTGTGCTAATTAGGAACTACTTTTACTGGTACGTTTCTAAATATCACCAAGCTGACTGGTTGTCATGCAAACACCAGTCTAAATAAGAGCATCAATAAAATCAAAAAGCAGAACATTGTGACAAGGATTACAAAAGTGAGAAAAGATCAATCATTTTTTAAAAATCTGAAACAATTGGTTCTATTACAGTGACTCTTTGCTGTCTGTAATGGAGTGTTTAGCAACAGAATTTTATTAGTATGACTCAGTATGTACATCTTAATACAGACCCCACTAAGATATGCATTGTGTAACTGAGTTAAGCACAGGGAAATGTATTGCCCTTCTTTCTCAATTTAATTATTTCTCTTGTTCCGCTGTGTTTGTGCACACACACGTACACATAAAGATAAAATACTGTATGAACAGGATTTCTCTGTCTACGGGAATAAGGCGAGATTTAGAGGATTTTTAAAAGTTGGACTTCACAGAGTAAAGAG
This sequence comes from Falcunculus frontatus, assembly GCA_013398115.1. NCBI lineage: Eukaryota > Metazoa > Chordata > Aves > Passeriformes > Falcunculus > Falcunculus frontatus. The sequence continues at coordinate 717,552 of VZRV01002663.1, forward strand.
TCAGCTTTCCAGTTAAGCAGCTGCTACTACTGTGGAAAGAACTGTGGCACAAAAATAAAGAACAGTTTCCCTCCACTTTGACAGATTACCTTCTACATCATCTAGTGAGTGAAACTGGAGCCTTTTCCTTGGATTATTGTGCTGTAAAGTAGAAGTTGGACCAGTTTCCAGGTCATCTAGAAGTATATCAAATCTACAGAGCAGAAAGCACACAGCAATTACTTGTTAGAAATCATATATCAAGCAATACATTATTTTCTACTTTTTCACCTTTTGGTTGAATAAACAATTTTTTTTAGAAGAAGCCTGTAAGTCTTCTAAATCCTGTTCAATCATTCTAGATTTTCCTTGCCAGATTTTAAAAAGCACAACTTAGCTTTATATTCAGAAATCTTCACGCCTCATTTTCGAGGACATGTAATAAACAAGAAACATCAGCATTAGGGCTGTATAAACATCCTGCTGCTCTAGTAATGATCAGAACACAACTGCATTCACCAGACTCGTACCTCGTCACTGTGTTTTCATTTCTGCTAAGCAAATGGCTAAATCCAGGAGAGAGGTTTTCTTTTGGAGATCGTTTTGGGCTGTATGTCACAGACACTGGTGCCAACATTATCTCTCTTCTTGCTGCAAAAGACAAAGTATGTTTATCTACCTTAAACTCCCCAGTGCAGTACCTCCCACTCATGTGCTTACAGCTTAAAAGAATGCTCTTCAAAGCTGTCTACATGTTTATCTAAATTAGATGAGAAGTGCATCACAACATGGAAAAAGGAAAATAAACTTAGAACTCTCACACAGTCTGTGATTACAGACATGGTTTTGTTCAGACTGTCAGAACAATGCAGAAATCCTGTCTCTATTTTTCCATCTTCTAGAGCAACCTTTCATGATTTGATTCTACTTTTTGAGCAACACAAAGCAAAGCTGAGAAAAGCACTGACTGGGAGTGTTGGATTTCCTGTTTGCAGGAGGAAGGGACGACGACCTCTGGCCAGAGGGGGAGCTGAACCGTTTGGGTCTGTGCTGCTCTCTCCCTTTCTCTGGAGATCGGTTTGCAACCAAAGAAGTTTCAACAAACCCAACAGTCTGACGTCGAGTTGATGGTTCTAATTAAAAGACAAAAAGTTGTTGTATTAATCAATTCTTTTCAACGCAAGAACTCACAAATAATTCTCCTGAACTCAGCTTTTTCTCCCTCACATCAATGTATTTGTGCTGTTTTGCTCAAGTCTCTCTTCCCACTCCTGGATCAGACAGTTTAACTCATGAAAAAGGATCTTTGCAGTGTGTGAGGGAGAAATGATGATGAGTAACACTGTTTAATAGAGAAACAGTAGAAATCAGGCCAAAAGTATCTTTTGGAAAAGGCTGGAGGACCTGCCTGAGGCCCAGAACACAAGCTTTTAAGAAAGACTCTCTAAATCAGCCTTGTTACAACAGCTCAGTGCAGTCCCACTTCCTTAATACCATTCCCATCCAACACCACGGAAACTAAAATGGATCTACAGCAGCCAGAGCTTTGTTAGGACTCCATTAACTGTTTATAAATACTGAGATATTCTTAGAAAAGGGGACATTAACTCGTCTCCAGCTTGAGACTTAACAATAACCTCTGCATTCCCCCTATTCTAAACAAATCACTCAGATATCTAACTTTGAATTTTCTTAGGAGAACCCCACAAGTTTGTATGCTAAAACTGTTTTTATCCCATAACTGAAGCCTGATGGACTTGAATGCTGAGAATACCAAAGCCAAAAGACATGCAAACAAAGAAAAGCCAGTAAAGACATGTTCAGGAATATAAAAATAAGAGTTACTAGCTGGTGCATCTTCTTTTTCTGTCTGTGTACCCCAATCTTTAAATACTTTTCCTTCTTCAAGTTCTTTAAAGGCTTTTATAATTGGTGCTTCTGACATCTCATTTTCTTTCTTTTCTATTGTGTTTGTTGAAGAATCTTCTTGTGAGGAGTCTTTTTCAGGAGGAGAATGATGCCTTAAAGAATGTGAGGTGGTGGAAGGAAAAAAAGAAGATCAAGATTTTAATTTTATTTCATTTCCCCAAACATGAACAGAATAAACAAAACCATGAAGACATTTAGTTTCAGATTTTCAGTAAGGATGCTTTAAATTTCACACAGGAACCCCAGAGGGTTGTGTTAGAGTCAATTCAGGAATCTAAAGTTCAACAGTGTGAGTTTAATTTGGTGACTGAACCTGTTCTCAGAACTAAGTGTGTCCTGACAGAGGCTTTAGAAACTTCTAAATAAGAAGACAAACTCCTAAGTTACACCTGAAGCCTCACACTGGTGGCAAGCAGAAGCCAAGTGCCCCAGCTCACACTCAGTACAAGGGAGCACACAATGCCCAAACCCAGAGCAGGTTTGGACACAAACACTGAGAGCAGCACAAGAGGCAGGGCAGGATTTCTGCTCCTTCAAGGAACATGCTGAAGGCTGCTCCTGTTTGTGTCACAGCAGCTGAGGGAATGAAGATTTTAAGGAATTTTAAGGAATTGTGTAGCACCTACAGCATTGACAAACTTTTTGAAAACACTTATTTAACAGGTACAAAATCTAGAAACGTGAATCCAGTCAATTCCGGATAAAATTTTTATAAGTGTTCCACTTTATTATCTTTTAGAAGTGTTCCACTTTCCATCGTGGTGGGTACTGAAGGAAACCAACTCACCTAGAAGGAATATAGGTTTCTTCCAGCCTGTTGTCTTTGGGGCTTTCCTGGCCCTCCAAAGGCTGCCCAGTGAAGATGGAATATTCAGCTCCTGGTATCAACCACTTTCGCCTGCTGACATCAGGAGTTCCCAACTTGCTGTGGGAATAAAAAGCTTCAAAATTATGAAAGGCTTTGGAATTTGGGGTTTTTTGTTTGGTTCTGTTTTGTTTTTTAAGAAAAACCTGTGATTTATTCCAGTAAACAGAAACAAATATACAATAAACTTGTAAATACTGTGGAAAAAAATAACTGCTCTCTAAAACATGCTTGTAAAGTAGAAAGTAAAGTATTTGGGAAAAAAAAAATCATATGTTGAGGTTTCAGTCTAAATTACACAATATGTTCAGAATGCAGAGCTCCACAAAGATCTTCCTGCAATTTAATGCTGCTTACTCAGCCTGAGGTTTGGGTTGCAAGTAGATCTCAACTAATTAAATGAAAACATTTGGTGGAGATTACTGCAGTAGTTCAGAGCATCTGATCCCAGATTTCCACTGGACAACAATTATTAGAAAAAAGAAAAAACAAAACCAAGAAAAAGCCAGCATTGATGACCCGAGAGTGAAAAACATTAACTGACATGCATCAATTAGTATATTATTATCTTGAAACATCAAAAGAAAAATGTGATTTCTACGCACAGGAAAGCAGATAATTAGGAAAAAAGGGTCTTGTTTACCCAAGCTATGAACTATAGGCACTATTCTGTAAATCTATCCTGCTGGGCATTCAATTGGAATGAGGCTTTCCTTGAGCCTCTGAGATCAGTTAGGGACAGATTAACTTCTAAATCCATATTGGCTCTCATATCCCCCTCCCTGATGAACACAGTCTGCCATGGCCAGGTCTTCTTTTCTCTGTTCATTGTTGAGGGGTCTGGTTCATACATATTAAAAGAGCTCTAAACAGAAATCCATCCCTCTAATACTTTAATACATAAATTATTTCCATCTTTGTAATCAGCAAAATTCAAATCTCCCAAAAATGCTCCTGTTCAATACATCCAAATGGACATCCCCAAATCACATTAATTGTCATTTTGGGCTCCACAGCATCAGTGCTGAAATGGGAGAGACACTGAACAAGCCATAACTGAGTAATAAAAACCAAAGCAGGACAAAGCTTTTCAGGCCTTTAAAACATAAAAAACTCCTCAAACGACAAACAAACAGAACCAGAGCACAGATCAACTTGAATTTCTTTAACATTAAATTCCCAGTTCAAACCAGAGTGTTCATTCTAACTGAACTTCCACTCTACTCTCAGGATACCTGTACAAACTGTATTTAGAAACTTTACCAAGAATCAGCCTTTCAAACCAATGACACTTAAAGAAAACCTCCAATGTCTAACTGGAATATCAGATTGTATTCCCAAGATCTTTGTGGAGTATGGGAATTCAGCTGAGACCTAGCAAATACTCATTTGGGAAGAGAAGGGACAGTCTGCCAAGTCAGAGATACATTATCCACAGTATTTATTTGGGTTTAATAATTTCTTGGCACATCAAATCTCTGGATTATGTCACATGTGTTTAATCCAGTTTAGCCCATGGACTGACCTCATCTTGATCCATTTTTAGCCAAAACACATTAAAAGCTATTCCAACACACATTGTTTTCATGTTTGAATATTCACTTACTTGGCACAAGAGGTTCTTAAACGATTTTCACTTAAATGGCGAAGTTTCAGCGTATTTTCATGTTCCACCTGCTTGAGCTGAGCTTCAAGTTTTAAAATTGTCCTAAAAAAGATGCATTATGAGGTGATCTAAATGGCATAAAAAAACCATCTTATTTCTTAAGAGTTCGCTCATTTTTATTCAGATATTCTGGATGAAGCAGGAGAACAAGAGCAACTGCTGCATTTCTGTCTATGTATCTCTTTCTGCCTAAATATGGATATAAATATGTATGTGAATTGGAAGTTAAATAAATCAGGTAATCTGGCCAGAAAGACAGGACCAGGATATACTGCTGTGGAAGCAGAGGGAGTAGAAAAAAAATGCATATCCTAAATTAATGAGATTTTTAGTTTGTACCAGTAACATAAAGTAACATGAAATGCTTCATAAAATGTAATTAAACTTGCAAGATCTACAGCCCTCACACTCTAGGAGAAGATGTTTAGGGCACAGTTTGTATTTCATATTGTTAAAACAGGAATAAGTTTCAAAGTTACCTTTTCAAATCAGAAATCTCTGTGTTTGCATCAAGCAATTTGTTTTCAGTTGTATTTAACGTATCCTACAAGGACACAAAGAAAAATGTAAAAAGCCCAGAAACTACAGAAGTGCATTAAATAAAGCCCAAGTAACTCCACATCAGTCTTGAAAACAAATACATTAAATACACCTTCCTATTTCAAAGGGTTCATTAAATTTCTTTGGCATTGACTTTGCAGTATTTTTGCTGTCTATGACTGGAAAATAACAGATTCCAGTTTCCTTCCTTTTGCCTCCAGAACTCTGAAGAAGGAATTTATCAGTAAAGATAAATATGGATCTTTCTGTTTGAGCTTTTTCAAAATATTTAAGTTAATTCAGCTAATTCCATGGCACATTATCACAAAGTTTGCATGTTTGTGTTTTTAATTAACCAGTGTGTGCCTACCTTTACTCTCTCATGTTCTTTTCCAAGGGATTCATATTCTCCTAAAAGCTAAAACAAAACAAAAGAACACACAAACCCACAGTGAGACCACAGCCAGTTAACAGTTTTGTTGGCTGCTGCAAGATCATCTCAACAGCTTGTCTAACACATGCAGAAGCACTACAGGGGATACAAAATGTACTTTAATAGTATTTGTTAAGTTCTTATTATTATCTCCTAATTGGAACAAAAAGTTATAGACAGGACAAGAAGAGACAGCTACTTACAGAATGTATTTCTAATTTTCAAATTATTTCTCTCTAAAGAAACTGAATGTATGAACCAGTAAAATTCCTCAGTGACTTTAAAAGTGACTCTGTATTTTGAAATTTCAATTGTAAAAGAGAAGTTAAAGCATGAAGTAGCTTTTCCAGCTAATACCCATTTTGCCAATCCATTTAAGCATTCCATAAAGCTCTTCCTGAAGAATCAGAGGAACAATTCCTTTGATTCAGTCTAAAATCATACACAATGAACAGTTTTAGCAAGTTGGGATGAGGTATGAAAAGTTTAGTCCATCTCCAACAAGCTCAAGAGAGGAAAAATTGCTTTCTAAAATAAATTCACGTAACATCTCCAAAAATAAAATTAACTAAGAGCACTTAGAGTAACAAAATTCCTGCGACAGACTATTGCAAGGGTTACCACATCAAGTACACACCTGCTGCCTTAAAGAACTGTTTTTAAATATCTTTTAGGTCCATAGTGCCCCCCAACACTCTGAATAATTGCTGTTTTCTTAGAGCATTAAGACTTTCCCGTGGTAAATTCAGAGTATTTTTCACACCTGGGACTTGCTGTTGTGCCCCTGCCAACACCATCATCCCTTTTCTTACTCACATTTTGAAACATTTTGCTTTCTTCCTGGAGCCTTGTGTTTTTATTGTCAGATAACTTGTGAGCCTTCTCAAAAGCCTCCTGCAGCTCCTTAAGCCTGGATTTCAGGCGGCTGATGGTGTTGTCCTTCTCCTTGTGGCTCGTGCGCATTTCCTCGAGCCGCTCCTGCAGGACTTTGGAAGTGTTGCTGATGGCATAGAAACGCTCTCTCCAATCTGCCTGGAGGACAGAAAACATCCTTTAGAACTTTAAAACATTCTTATTCCCTGGCAGATGATTTATTTTAGTTCAAAGAATAATCTAAAATCACCTGCACAGAAAACAAGGGTAGACCTGTGTATGAAGTAAACAAGATTTTTGCTCATTTATTTGACTTAGAAAGAATGAAAGTGAAGATTAAGGACACCAAGATGTATTTATTTTATAGGATTTAAAATATCTAGAGGTGAGGCCTCCAATCTATCTGATTGACTCACTTTCCAGCAAATAAAAATGAATAAAGAAGGTAGAATTAGTCTCTGCAGATGTCTAACTTCAATGACAAAGTGTCCAACTTTCAAGAGTGTCCTGGTTTTTGACTAATAAATGCAGCTATGCATTAATTTATGCACAAGCAAACAAGTCTGGCCTAGCTAGAAAAACTGCAGATATACCTAGAGAGAGTATTTCTGCCCCAGCATAGGTGAGATTTCTTTTATCACAGCTCTAATAAGAAAGTAACTAAAACAAAATAAATAAATAAAATTTAAAGAGAAACGTGATAAACACATCACAGTATTTCACTCTTAGACTTTGTTTGATCCCTGCTAACATGGAGAAAAGTTCATGAGCAAAAGTGATGATGATTCAAGTAGGCAGTCCTAAGAAACTCAGATAGGAAAGTCACTGTGTAACATGAGGGCTGATGTTATATATTAAGGGAAAGGTTGAAATGCTAAAAATAAAGAAAGTATGGAAACACTGATCAGCTTATTAATGAAAAAGTTCATTCTTTAACCCTTTTACTTAAAAAGCAACTTGATTTAAGAGCATACACTTACCACTTGCTTTTCTAGCAGATTATTCTTATTTTCAAGGGCTTTTATGCGAGCACTTGCTTCACTCAGAGCTGCATCTAACTGGTCACACCTATTTAGAACACACAGATTACACCAATCTCTTGAAATTTTCAAACAGTAAATCTACATTTTACAGCCTTTTTTTCCTTCCTCAAGCATCCCTACGAATTTTGGTGCCCAGCCTGTGATCTCCTCCCACGATTTTCAGCCACTGCAGTGTCTCTGCTCAGAAGGGCTGTGGTGCCCTGGGCGGGGGTGAGCAGGAAACTGGGAACACACAAATTCTGTGAAGTATTTCAGCTGTCTAAATTTGCAATACGTATTTTGACTGGCAATAATTCTACAGAAATCACATCAATATTCTCTGTACAGCAAACACTCAAGCTGTGGCTAATGGAATACACAGCAGGGACACTCAGACTCCAGTGAAAAGCCACCAATGAATTCAGGACTGGTCCCGTGTCACCTGTGGTTCTGACACAGAAGGTACAGAAGGATGATGTTCATCAGCACGACAGGAGAGCACAATCTTCCAACACAAATCATTCCATCACAAATTGCTCAGGAGTACCTCTGCCTGCCAGCCATTCCTGAGGAAAGCTGCTACTGGCTCCAGCAAAATTCAGGTCAAACAAGAACTCTGGTCCAAACACCACACTTGCTGTCTAACAATAGTGAACTGATCTTCACAGAAGCATGGAATAGTTTGAGTTGGAAGGGACCTTAAAGCTCATCCAGTCCCAACCCCTCTGCCATGGGCAGGGACATCTTTCACTAGAAGAGGCTGCTCAGAGCCCTGTCCAACCCCTTAACCAGGGATGGGGCAGCCACAACTTAGCAATTTGCATTAAATAATGCAAAATTTATATTTAACAGGGAAATATTAGTACCACAGATACATGAAATCTTCAGAATTGAAGAGTGACATAAACTTTTCAAGATACTCCAAACAAGGATACTCAGTCTTTAAAATGTAAAGAGCACCACGTAAAGAGAAAGACAAGAAGGACAAACAGTACCTGTCAGCAAGACTTTGATTGATTTTCTTCAGGTCCTCAGATGAAGCAGTTCTATGGCTTGACTCCAGCTGCTGTTTTAAGCTCTGTATCTCAGAGTCATAGTAAGCTCGTAGATCAGCGATGTGTCGAGCGTGTTTTTCCCTCAGGTTCTGCCTAATCCTATTTTCAATATGAGAATTTAAAAAAAATTCCAGCCATCCACATGACCATGCACTGCTGGATTCATTGGCACAGAATGAACTCAGCATATAAATGTCTCTTACAAAACTCTGTTTGCATTTAAGCTAAAGCAAAGACAGCTTTGTCATCTAAGGCAGACAAGTCTCCACATTAACAGAAATAGATATTATGATTATTATATACAAACAATATATACAAACACAATACAAAGCTTTACATTTTTACAAGCCTTCACACATGGAATTTATGCCCTGTGTACTTGTCCACGTGCAAATCATGAGAGCTTCAACAGTGAATGGAGGATATTTATTTTTCCTAAGTACAGTAATTCTGTGCTTCTCCCACCATTTGATTCTAAAGAGGAAAACATAGCCCCTCAGAACTTTGAAATTCTCTGCCTAAATGAACTCCCTCACACAGCCTATGAGGGAAGGATGTATTTTTATTTTTACATATTAAGAGACACGACCAAGAGAACTCGCATATTTTGTTTGGTTTACTACTATTGTTTCATTTCTTTCATGGAAGTACCAAACTTGATGACTTTTTAAAAAGAAAAACCTTACTTACTTTGACATTACCACAGGATCTTCAACAGATGCCACTGAAAGGCTGTAATCTGGCAAACTGTTGTCAGCACACTGAGTAACAGAAGATGGAGTTAGAGTCAGTGTTTCCTCCTCCTCAGAGTTGACTAAATTATCGTTGTCAGCATCCCTGTATGCCACTGGGAAGGGAGAGCTGGCCCTGTTTTCACTCTGGAAGGGGTGATTCCTCCACAGGTCCAAGCGCACAGCTCTGCTGCTGGCAGGGTGTGTTGGAGAATCATCTAACTGAGATGAATTACTTGTCTGTGAAAAAGAGTCTGTGTCAGAATGACTTGGAAATCCGGGCTCTGCCATAGAGTCTGGAGAAAAGGGAGTAGGATCTTCAGGAATATTGAAAAACCAGCGTCCCTGGTTCTGCTGACCTGGTTTCATATGCAGGGTTGGGTCCAACGTCAAGATCTAGGAAATAAGTTACAATGCTAAAAAAAATTGTGATTTAACTCCACTTACAAGAACAAAAGTTATCTGAAGACATCAGTAAACCATATAACATACTGCAGGTATTATATTGAACATTATTAAGATCATTTGGTAGTGACAAATAAAATGAAGGCACCTGTAACACTTAAATGACAATACACATTCCCAACAATTGCAACTTAAGTTTCTAAGTTTCCATTAATAAAGGACACATCCAACATCTGTAGCTTTCTAGAAAACCTCTGAAATTTCAGTTATGCAAACTGAAGGACTATGGTACCTGTTTGTGTGTCGAAACAATAACTTTGCAGGGTTACAAAAGCACTTCATCAATTATCTAAACAGTACAGTCACACAGCAGCCATCATTACTGGGTTAGGTACAGGACTGAGAGCTGTATAAAAAAATAGATACGATAAAGAATCATTTCCACAACCTGTGCCTGTTCTTTTTCACAAGTGGAATGAACTTGTCTTGTGGGAATCACTAGGAAAACCCTGCTCCTGCCACTGCAGCTCACCAGCTGCAGCCTCAGCAGCAGCAGATCCGTCCCTGCGGCATCCTCAAGGTTGTGCAGCAAAGGTGCTTCTCTGCTCAGGCTGTTCTTAGAGGTTCTTTCAAGCTGGATCCTTTCCCAAGCTTCATCCCTCGGCTGCTCAAACTGCTGTTCCAGCACAACGCTGGAGGTGGCAGCAGGGGCCCAGCCATGTGAAACCAGCCCAACATATCCTCAAGTGAGATGTGAAGTAAAGAAATTAATGTTACCTCTGGTGGGTGACTTGACTGGGAAGAAGGCATAAAACTCTGGTCTGGCATCTGCTTGTTTTCCTTTTGTCTTTTATGATAAATATCCTTCAGTGATGATAACGTCCTTTCATCAGCAGAAGATAACTTCAACAGGCAAAATCGCTACATTACTTTTTCTGAACATAATCCTCCACCCCCAACAGAGATAAGCAAGTTCTGGGGTGGCTTTAGCTAATAAAGCAGTTCAGAAAAGGCAGCTTTATTCAATGCACACAGCTTCAAAAAGGGTCTTTAACAAGGCACATACACCTTTAATATATTAGTTAGCCACTTTTCATCTCCTATACACAGTTTCTTTTGAATGACAAAAGGAGGTCAGTGAATTCCAAGTGAGGTTAGTGGGGTACAGGAACGATGAAGAGCCAGGATACAAAAGACTGAGATAACAAAAGAGTTCTCAGAGAATGTAACTTCTGGAGGGCTGGTTCTTCCCATCACAGGCAAAAAGCAAACACAAGAAACTATATAACAGCTTTTAAACATGTACAAAGTTTACCTGAACTGGTGATACTTTTGTGGAGAAAACATCAGGACACTCACTTCTGAAATTCTCTGGTAGAGTGTGATACATCTCCTTTTCATCTAACTTCCAGTATGAAAGTCCTGATAAGAAAAAAAAAATACCAAAAGAAAATTAAAATTACAAATTTCAAGCTCACAGCTATGGAACGTGAATCCAAAATCCATTAGTAAAATGTTACTTTGTCAGTAACAAGAATGCTGTATAAATTATTTGCATCTACTGCTTAAGGATGTCATTAGAACATTTGTTACTGAGCCAGGGGTTACAAGAATCTCAATGCAAAGCACAAGCAACATAATCAGTCTCACATCACACAGCACCAGCAACAAAAGCTATAAATCAGTTAAAACACACAGATTTGGTGTTCAAGGGACAAATCCTCATTTACCACAAACTTGTATTTCTAATGATTCCAGTATAGCACTTAAAATTGGTACCACCCAAGGAATAATTCCAGATGCTATGAACTCTTCAGTTTGTGCAGCACTCTGTAGCATGCAAAAAGACAAACTACCAGGACTAAGAGGGATGGCACAAGAAGAAGAGACACAGCCTCAATCCCACTTCAATTTCTTATATGTGTCCCTCTCTCAGTGGCTTGTGAAGAAGCAATAATTATACACAGTTTGCAGGGCTGCATCTCTGTGCCCCTGTTTGTTACTGAAATGAATCCACCCTGTTATGATCAAAATATGTGAATTAGTTTTCTGGGTTTGATAAAAAACCCACAAAAACCACAACCCCCAAACCCATGCAAACCCACCAACATCCACCCCTCATATACACCCCCAAAACAACAGAGCCAAACCTTAGCAAAACACCAAAAAAGCAAAATTTTCCTTTTCCTTTCCTTCCCCCCAGAATTAAAGAATCACCACGATAAACATTGCATTATTTTGTTCTTGTCTATTCACACAATTTTTGCATCATGCCCTTGGCTTACAGGAATTCTGCCTCTATTACCATGAACTCCTGTAATTACCACACCATTGATGCTAATATTTGATACCCTACCATGATATTAACAGCAATTCCATTATGAAACAGTTTTAAACACCAAGTTCAGCTTTGAAATGCTGAGAAATTTGGAAAAAAACCCAGCTGCTGCATGTCCTACATCTGCCAGCAGCAATATACAGGAGCTGCCATCAATTTGAAAACAGGAGCAAAAAGCAGAATTAATGCTATAGCAAAGCTTGTCAGTGCTTAAATCCCCCCTCACCTCCCTGAAGTTATTGGAGATAAGAGTTTGAAAAATGAGAATTCAAAAGAAAGGAAATTTAGGTACAAGAAATTAACTGTACCTGAAGCTTCTGACACTACGGAACTTGGGCTTTCCTTTGGCTGATTGAGGTAAAAAGTGTATGGTGGCAAAGCAGCATCAGTAAGGTTTGTCTAAAATGACAATGGAAAAACAAATTCAGAAGGAAAATCACAAGGCAAGGAATAAAAAAAAAGCAAGAGTATATTTTTAAAAAATTGCATGTAAATGTTATCAGTCTTTTGTAAGCAAAGAGATTAAATACAATTAAACAGCATGATCCAAACCTGCAGAATTTATATTGAGGGTAATCATAGCCAAAAGTGGAACTAAGATAAGCCACATAATTAAACTGATATTTCCTAAGATGTGCCTGTGTTTTTGTCCTGAGCAAAGTGGTTAATGTCTTCACACACAAAGAATCCTGTGTGCCAGAAGAGGCATCACCAGCTGAAATCAAAGATCCTTCAAAAATTACAGGGCACAATAAATTGCCATGACCTGAAGCCTCAGTTGAAAATGCGGCCATTATCTCTACAAGGAAAGAACATGTGCCACTCAGGGAGGTGTTAAGACAAAAATTAGGCAACAAATAAAAAAAGATAAAATAGCTATGTGCCCAAATATGGAATGATCCAAGAAGTAAACTTTGCCCACATGAACTTTAAATATGTGAATGGGAGCTCAAATGCTTAAAATATGAAAGTATATGCTGAATGAGAACATGCTGTAACTCTGAAAAAATACCAGTTACAAGAATAGCATCAGAAAAACAATGAAATAACAAGAGACTTACATTCTCAAGTGGTAATCCCTTCACTCTCTCATTTTCTTGCATAGAGTTCACACACACTTCATCTGCAGTTACTCTTTTTGGTTGGGTTTGTTTCAACTTTTGTGCCCATGATGTTAAAGATTTACTAGATGGTAAGAAACACACACATACACCTTAAGGTATTTCCCCCAAACACATCTTCAACAGCTAAACACTGGAGATGCAGATCTGCATCATTCAGAAACATCAGGCTAAATAAATATATTTATCTACCAAGCAGCAGAACATGAAGAGGTTCCATTCAACTCAGACACGTTCCCAATGACCACCAGCTTTTACTGAATGGGAATTGCCTACAACAAATTAATATATTTGGAAAGTTCATCACTTACCTGTTTTTTTTCCCACATTGATCTTCATCAGCTTTATGTTCAGATTCAGCGGGAAAAACTAAACCATCGCTCCTTCCGGATGAACAATTTTCCTCTGTTTTTTTTGCTGAAAGTTCTCTTTTATTTTGATTGCTGTCTACACCTGCATGGCTCAGCAGCCCTGCTCCGTGGGCAGCGTGCTCCATGCAGTCTGAGCCCCTGCTGTGGCCAGGCTGCAGCTCGCAGGTGGACAGGGTGCCGTAGCCGCTGTTCATCGAGGCCTCGCTCCCCACGCATTCCTGCTGCACATCAGAGGCCTCTGCCTGGCTCTCCCCCTCGCTGGATCTCAGCTGGCTGGCAATGCTCTCCTGCTCCTCAAAAACCTCTGAGCGCATCCCCATGGGGCTCGGGAAGGTTGCAAAGGTGTCCGTGAGCTGGGCAGGTGAACCCCGGCTCCTGCTGGCGCCCCGAGTGCTGCTCTGCCACTTCACCAGCTGCTTTATCTCATCCTGAATCAGCTGCACGGAGGAAAAGGCACAATTCCCATGAGGTCCTGCCACAAATCACATCCCCATTTTGATGCATCTTCAATTCATGGTATTAGTGGGAGATTTAGAGTACTTATTCCATATAACTCCAAGTTTTCATGTGCAGACATCTCATGCATAAAGTAGATCAATACATACTGTGCATAACAGTAAAATGTCCATGGGAACAATCCTTGATTCCATGCAGTGAATTACGAGTCTCAGTAGTCATTTATTCATGTAAAAAACATGCAGGAATGTATTCACTAATTGCCCTCAGAACTGTAGTTACCTACTAACCAGCTAAAGAAATACAAACTATCCAGGTGTTTGGTTAAATTTAGGTCTGAAACACTTCCTCACTTGGCTATACATTTTTAAAGATTGCAAGGATGCTTTAATGGAAGTATTAACCATCACTCTATTATGAGAATAGGAATAATGTACCTCTGCAAGATTATTTGCATAAAACTCGACTTCAAAAAACCCAATTTAGATATTATGCTATCAGGTTCATACAGTACAAAGTTCTACCTTTTGATTGTTTTAGTGTCTGATGGAGTGGAGGAAACCTAAAACCGGATCACTAGATTTAACAGGTCACTTATTCTTTAGTCTACAATGTCTGAAAAGACTTATTTCAGTATATTAGGTCAGTAATTTTTTTAAGTTCTAAGTTTTGCAGTTGTGCACTGGCAATACTGAAACAGCTCTGAGAAATAATTCATGCTTTTGCCAAGGGCTGTGAAAAGATTTCACATTTGTGCCCATGGCCAACACTTCTGCAGAGTTCAGCTGAGATTACTGAACTGCAGGAGCACACAACTCTTGCACATGACAAGACAGAGCATAGAATTGTTTTCAAGAACATATTTCAAACTAATTCCCTCAGGAAAGAAAGAAAAAAACTTGCAGTAATTTTAAGAACATGGAACTCATGTTTTTTCACAGAACTATAGTACATTACTCACATGTGAATAGCAACTGGAAAGCACAAATTGAACAAAACTGATTTATTCTCTTAAAGTAAGAAATGAAAAAGAAGACTTAATTTTAGAGGAACCTACGTGTAATGCTAGTGAGGATCAAACATCAGATTTTTGATTAACTTGCAATAGAACTAACAATTGAATTTCAGCTCAGTCCTTCTATGCCAAAAATAACAAACACACAAAAAATTTGGGATGAAGTTTCCTTCCACTACAAAGTTTTGTTTTCTGCTAATGATTTCAGTCATGACTGCAGCAATCACTTGTGTTTTAATTCTGTGATCCAACTCTGTTGGGAAGGTAAGGAAGGGAAAACAGAAGGGAAAGAACAGAACTGGAGTGGGAGAAAGAAGATCAGATTCACTGCTGATATTTAATCTTTGTCATTAATACTGTGTGCAGGAAAAGTGAAAGGCTCCTATTCCAATTAAATTGCATTTTTACATCTTTTTGCATAGTCACAGATAATTGCAAGAGATAAAAAAAAATGGGAAAAATAAGATGTGCTTTCTACAGGTTTGGGATTGTAATTTTGGCTTTAAGTTCTCTTTGATAAAGTCTGATTTTGGGATGATCCACAGCTGGTGACAGCTTCTCCCTGGCACCTTTGTCTTCTATTGCATAGATCACATAACCCAAGGGCTGACCCCACTGATTCCAAAAGGAACTCAAGGTCTTTTGATCCCCATTCTCACATGGATGAAGATTTTTATAAGCACAACTGGTCTTGAAACCCAGCATAGAGCAAATCTCATCTCAGAATCATGTCAGTGCTGATGCAGCATCTTGCCTTTCTATCACAAATAGCAGATTATTATTTTTGTGTCTTTTTATTACTCTCACTAGAACGTGTTGAGTTGCCTGTGTTTCAGTGTTTTCAGTGGGTCACTGGCACAGCAGTGTAAGTTTGGAATAGCTCCATCTATTTTATTTAATGCATTCACACAAGCCAGTTACACTGTTGATTTTGTGTTTAGTGTGGCAATCCATGCAGTTAGTGAGCCCCTGCTGACACCACACCCCCAGCTCTTCCAGAGGTAGCCTTTCCTATTAAAAAAGACAAAAACCAGCGAAGCCAACACAATGGATTAGTAAAGACTATGATCAGCAACAAGTGAATCAAACCACTACAGTAAGAGGAAGGAAATACAAGGGTAAGGAAACACTGGTGGGACGAAAATAACAAGATGGGAGGGAGGGAGGGAAGGTGGGGAGGTGAGGCAGGAGAAACAGGAGATAGGATAAAAGGACAGTACCTCTTGTTAATTCAGTTCAGGAACTGTTGATTACTACTAGTGTGGAGGGCATCAGGAAAGGGAAGGGAAAAACAGCAACCAAAATGATGAAGATATTAAGCATTATATATTGATAGTATCACTGTCTGTTATATATACATATACATTTCTTCTGTTCTAATGGATAAATGTGGTTCAGCAAAAATATGAACCTTCACATGGGTTATTTTTCATTCTTAGAAAGGAGACTGTTCAACTGAAGGTGAAATAAGTGTTCAGCTATTACAGTGATGGTTTTCCTAGGCTATATACTGTCTGGATGAGGGGATGAGAGGTTGAATAACATTTTTTAATGAAAAGAAAGCTATTTTGTCTCAAAATTAGAAATTATACAGTCTAACAGTTAACAAAAACCACCTTGTACCTACAAAATCTCATTATCACGTGAGCATTCTGAACCAAATGTTTGTGAAAACCAAACAACTGAAAACAAATAATCCACAAATCACTTCTGAAATGGTTCCTACTTTGTTAATTAGTCAAGGCTGTCTCAAACATGCATCCTTTAAACAGCACTCCAGTTATCCACTTCCGTTAACTGCCTCTCTGCATTGTTTTGAGGGAGTGTGGGGTTGGGGGGAGAAAAGAAACATTCAGCCTTATCCACCTCCATGAACAGTCATTACTTACTTGGATTTGATGGTGGAACTGCTCTTGCTGGGCAACTATTTGTTCCTGACATTGTTTTTCTACCAGTCTCAGTAGCTGTAGCCACCTTGTCTATTGAATCACAAAGTAAAATAATTAAAGCACAGCCATTATTGCATCTCTTACCTTTTTCTCTGGCTACAAATAGTTTTGCAGTCCTACACTCGGGTGTTGACATGATACAAAGTTGAGTAACAGCACAGTACATTCAGCCCCCACCATGCCAATCAATGGAAACTAAAAGTAGAAACAGCTGCCAGCAAAGAACAGTCAAATTCTGGGAAGGCTGATTCCAGTCCCATTAATTATAGGCAATGCTAAAACTGAGAATTAAACACCCCTCTGCCCATCCACTTCAGTAAGAAACTCTTCCCCTCAGCAATCCAGCTAAAGGCCATGATGCATAATCATGTAGTGGAAACGAAAAGATACTTTAAAAAAAAATCAAATATACAGCATTCCTGAAACGTGGCAAAATCTGATGTTTAAAAACTATTTTATGCTAATGTTTATGGAGCCTGGTGCTTGAAGCACAGGACACGGGACACAGACATCAATATTCTGTTCCTGGAGGTGTTAAAGAGAACCCAAATTAAGCATCTGTCAACACACACTTGGATGGATCCCAGCCAGAAAGCTCAAACATTCTGCAGGAACAAGCCCATGGTATGGAAAACTGATGTTCCTTATGATGACTAAAAATAATGATACAATTTAAAATACAAAAGGACAAAAAATGTTCCAAAAAGTGTTTGGGAGAATTAGTTCATTGAAACTACATCATTATTTTTGCACTGGTTTAAATCTGGAAACAAACTAATCACCTACACATCTTTACAAATGGAATATATAAATAAGTCCAGCAAAACAGAACCATTTTTAGGAAAAAACCTTTTAATTTCTAGGATCACTTCAGATCAGTTTAATGTGCTACGATTTTAACGGTTTAAACTTTTCAGTTTGAAAACCTGCTATTTTTATTGTAACTTTGGGAAAAAAATATTCAGATCCATATTATAAAACACTAAGATATAAAGATTAAATATTGTAAAACACTAGATAAAATTGCAGTAAAATCCAGCCAGGTGATTAGCTCATTTATTGTAAAAGGATCAGTCCCATCATGAAGAATAAACACACACACAGATCTTTCTCCTGAATTATCATTAGATTTACATTCCAAAATGCAAAACAAAGACATTCATACCAGCTTTTTAAAATAAACCTTAGCATCAAATACCTCACAGTTCCTCACAATTTCCAAGTCAGCATGTCCAGTGTTCTGGATATCTTGCATAAAGGAGGCAAGCAGCTCAACAGAATCAGCCTTTAATGAGGACCTGGTATTCCCTGAGTAACCAGAAAGTCCATTGGGATTGGATGAAGGACTTCTGGTGAAACACAAGGAAAAAGAGTTCAATTATTTATTGTGTCAGGTGTGCAGCACAGTGGCCAAAACAATACACTACATATGCTAGACTGCCAGAAGAGAATGATACACTCAATTTACACTGGGACTCTCATCCTGCTGAAATAAAAATTTCACCTTAATACCAATATTACTGTGAAGGCATGCTAACTAAGCAAAACCAAAATAATAATAAAAATATCTGTCAGTGATTCCTTGAGCACATTACCTGTTACAATTCAAGTCACAGACAGAGCTGTGGGTGTTTCTGACATCAGAGGCTGCAGAAGACGAAGGGGTTTCTTGTACAGAATTCACATCGCTGTTTTCCATATCTTAGTCCCAAGTATGACATCACCCTGAAAACAGAGAGGAATAAGCATCCCTCTCTTTCTTTAAAAGAACATTTGACTTTATTGGGTGAAGAAATAGAACTGGAATTGAAGAGACAGTTGTTTCAGCCAAACCACCCCAGAAAGTGCAAATATTCCACAACCAGGCTCCCTCCTTCTCCCGTGCCACCTCTGCAAACAGGGGCTGCTCAGTCAGCCTTGTGCCTGCTGGGCCTCCCACAAGTCAGAGAGATTCCTAACTGTGCATCACACATCTAGCACTGGGCTGTAAAGGATGTCTGAATGCAAAACATTCCAGGTAAAACAGTGTTGTTTGGGTCTGACTCGTTGTTTTTTTAAATCTGTGGCTCCGCAGACCATTTGCAAGGTGCGAAATCTCCAATTATCAATGTATTGAAAAGTGATTGAGGATCTGAACCTTGACTGGAAGAAACACACTCACCAAAAACAATAAAACTGAGACCAACTGAGTTAGACTGGGGTCAGCCAATTCTGCCATTTCTGTGTGTAATATTTGGCTTATTTTCTTTTGCAGATCACTTGATTCATTGTTATTATGTAACATTAATTCAGAAAGCTTTGAAATTGTTTTGAACTACATTTCTGACCAATGAATAAAACAACAAAAAAAAAAAGGAGTCAAACGGGAATCCCACAGTGGTTAAAACCAGCAGCTGGTTAACTGAATGCATCATAAATAAATAAATACACAATACTTGGGCCACAGTCTTACAGCACTCAAAGCAGACTGGCTGTAGAGAGACTAAAATATTCTTCCAGTTTGCATATGTTCACTAAGAAAAGCCCTGAAATACATTAATTAATCAGTTCTTACATAGGGCTTATTTCAGCATGTTCTACACCCTGGTGAATTCAGCCTGTGTTCTAACACTGAAGAAAAACCTTATGATCATTTCATGGATGGAGAGCAAAAAGAGACATTAAAAAATGTCATCTTGGTAGTCTGATAATGCCAAGAATAAATTCCTGCTGCTTTAAAGAAGCACAACACCTCCAAAGCACGACCATTCCTCTTTACAGGGCTTACAAAGACACGCTGATGGGTTTTACAGATTCAAGTTTTTATTATTTGCAAGTTCTTAGAGATATATCTCTAATAGTTTCAGGAGTATAAAATATTTTCACCAGAAGGAAACTGATGGACAACTGCCCTATTTTTCCCTGTTTTACTGGAGCCTGCTTGGCTTTAGCAGAAATGTCTTTCGGGTACTCACTATCTCCTCTGGGTAGGGCTGCAAATGCCAAAATTGGAAGGAAGCTATCACAGACACATATATCCCTTTCACAGAGCTTCTTGGGGTAAAGAAAAGAAAAAGAAAAACTCGGCTTTCTTCTTTTTCTAGTGGTCAGAAGTCTGCAAAACCTGGAGGTTATCAGGCCGCTAAGCTGAGAGCTAAAGCTGAGGCTGGGAGTGTCACCGGAGCAGCTGGATGGGGGCTGCATCAGTCACCCCCGTCTCCCCAGGATGGAATCATGGGTGGCCTATCTCAGCAGCACAGCAAATGGGTGGGACTTAGCTGTGACACAGGCTCGTTTCATAACCTCATTAGAAGTCTGTTCTCAATAAAAAAAATATATTAGTGAGCTGTAACTGTGCTGCGGGAGCGCCGTCATCCATCGATCCCACAGCACGGCACGGTCCTTATACGGCCACATCGCTGCAGGAAGGGGCACGGATGGAAAAAAAACAAGCTGCAAGGTGTTTTAACTCAGAAATATCGGCGCTGATTTCGATGCAAACGCCGGCGCCAGCGCAGACACACAGCCCGTGAGGATCTGCATCGCTTCCTGAGCCAGACCCGATTCCTTCCGATCCCTCGCAGGTCCCTAAGCGGTGACAGGGCGCCTCTTTGCCCCCCGCCACCAGGCCCCCATCTCCCCACGGACCTTGAGGGACCCCCAGAAAGCGCAACGAGCCCCGGGGCTGCAGCGCCCCAGGATGTCCTCAGGGGCTGGCCGCGCCCCAAGGGCTCAGCCCCCTCAGGGACCCCTCTCGCCACGTCTGCGCCCTCAGGGCCGCCTCCNCCCCCCCCCCCCCCGCCGCCCCCCCCGGGCCCCCCCCCCGCCAGTCCGTGACCCCCTCCCCGGTTCCGTGCGTGTCCCGTCCGCTCACAAGTGCCCCGCTCCCTCCCGCTGTCCCCCGGGCCCCCTCACAAGTCACCCCTCACTCGGCGCGGCCCCTCCGCGGTCCCGTCCCTTCACCAGCGCCCCCCGAGCGG
>VZRV01002663.1:738444-756569 GCA_013398115.1 Falcunculus frontatus
GGGGCGGCCTCGCGGCTCCGGGACCCAGCGCGGAGACCCGGCCAAGCGCGGCGGCGCTGCCCCCGCCGGCTGCCCGCGGGCCCGCTCGGTTCATACCCGCATCGCTGGGAGCCCACGGCGCCCAGCAGCGGCTTCTTCACGCGGCCGTGAAGGCGACGAAGAGACGCGGCCCTGCGCCGCCCGCCCGGCGATTGGCGGCCGGGAGTTTCGAACGTGGGGATTGGGGGGGGGTAGAGGGCGCTCCGCACCGAGCCCGGCCCGGTGATTGGCCGCCTCGAGCGCGCGCCAGCCCGCGCCTCCCGCGCTGATTCGCTGCGCGGCAAAGCCCTCGCGCCGCCGCCAGGGGATTGGCGCGCGCCGCCGCGCCGTTCCCCGCGAAAGCCGATTGGAGGGCGAGCGCAATCCCCGCCCCCACCTCCAGCGGTGATTGGCTGCTCCAGATGCCAATCAAGCCGGCAGCACCGCCCTCCCCACGGCGTGCGCAGGCGCGGTGCGGTCGGGCCGGCGGAGGTGAGCGGGGGCGGTGGGGCACGAGCGGGGCCTGAGGGGTCCGGCCGCGGCCCGGTCTCGGTTCTCGGTTTTTCCCGGGACCCGCCCGCTGGGAGCCGCTTCCGAGCCTAACTCCAGTCCGCCGGGCTGCCGGCAGGCGGGGGGGAAGCCGCGGCCGGGCGCTGCGCTGAGGGAAATTGAGTAAATTCTCGTGTATCTTCTCTCCTCCTTTAGAGTTTTAGTGTCAAACAGCAGGAATAGGCTGAGAGGGATCGTAATTTTTAAAATCTTATCAAGAGTTTTCAGTTCTGGTTTCAAAACGAGCTCCTGTAAGTGGTTAGAGTCGTATGAAATAAATATGCTAAATAAAGGCTCGTTCAGAACTAGGCAGGAGCGCTGCTCGTTTTTCTGCATGTATTCTTCATTTAAAAATGTTACTAACTTCTGTAGTAGCCGCCAATAAAAGTTTTCTTTTAATTGTTTTTTAATTTCAACAGTTAAGTTCAAATTTTCTGTTTATTGCCAAGTGGCGCTTCTTCACACACTGAAGTATTTTCTTCTGAGTCAAAGTATTTCAAGCATAACAGCACGTGCTGTTTTAATTGCTTATCCAATGCTTTGTTGAAGACTGACACTTGACAGCAGTAGGACCTGACATTCCTCATTATCCATGAGGAAAATGCACACTTCCAGGCATACCTTTGTTAATAATCTTGTTAATACCTTGACCTGGGAAAAACCAGGTTGCCAGTGAGACTGTACAGGTCAGACTTCAAGACTGAAATAACCTCTTTTCCTCCTGTTGTTTTGGTTTTTTTCTTTTTATATGTTTCGTATTTTCCAAGTGTTGGTAGGAGTATTCATTTATTTACTGTTTTACAGATCCCTGTCAAAATATTTTAAGGAACATAATTACACTGAAAACCAAAATTCCATTCAGCATGGTAAATATTTTAAGGCAAATGCCTGTGAAACCAGTTCAGAAAATAAATCTGAATATTGAAATACTGCTCAATATGTGCAGCTAAAGAAGCTCATCTTAAAACAAGGATTCTCATGGTAAACTCCACTCTCCAATTCCATTCCAGGTTTCATTCCAGAGAAGCCGTGTCCTCATTTCTGTATGAATGTTCCAAGTTTATTTCATTTTGCCTTTTTACTGAGAGAAGTGCGAACACCACCATGGACACGGTGGATTTTGAGGAAGCAGCAGCTCTCTCTGCCCAGCGTTCCCTTGCTTCAGGCAGCAAGAAAGAAGAACTCTCTGAATCTCCTTGAACTAAATGAGGCAGAATTAGAAGAACAGTTTGTAAGAGGTGATGGTCCAGGAGGTCAAGCCACAAATAAGACAAACAACTGTGTTGTCCTAAAGCATATCCCATCTGGGATTGTAGTGAAGGTAATTGTGTTTTATTTTATTGAGTCACAAATTGCACCATGACTTCCGAGTCTCCTTTCAGAGTAAAGCATAATCACAGTGCAGATGGCATGGAGGAAAAGTTTATATATTGTAAAGAATCTCAGCAAGAAGCAGTTTTGGCTGTCAGCAGATAAATAAACTTGGGGTCAGAGCTGCTTTTCCTGGCTCTGCCACCCAGCTACTGTTTTGTAGTTTTCAGTTAAATGAATCTTCCTTGTAGCTGCCGTTTGGTGGCAGCTCTCACATTCCTTTCCCTCATGTGAGTTAGAATCTCTTCCTTAGCAAGTTGATCACACTCATCTGCAGATCCTTTTTAAGCATTTCTCTTACCTACTTCTTGTGGATTAATACCTTGAAATTAATCTTTGCTTCCTGTCACAAGGGGAAGACACAGTTAAGTTAAACTCAAGCAGCTTTCCAAGGTAATATAGGAGGCATTAAAGATTAATGCAAAAGCCAGTCTGATGAGTTACAGTAGCAAATAATTATTAAAATATATCATCTGGATATAAAAGTTGCAGCTGTTATTGGTGGGAGGATGCTCTTGGCCTGGAGTGGAGGGGATTTTCTTTACTGTAATGGTAGGAATATATAGACTGAAAGGGAAAGCAGAAGGATAAACTGGTTAAAGTTTCAGTAAATGTCCTTTGTATTTCTTCAGTGTCATCAGACAAGATCAGTGGAGAAGAACCGAAAGATTGCCAGAGAAATCCTGCAGGAAAAAGTTGACCTTTTCTACAAAGGTGAAGACAGTGATGTTTTTAAAGAGAAGAAAGCATCAGAGAAGCTAAAGCAGGAGAAAAAAAGAAGAGCGAAGGAAAACCTAGAAAGGAAAAAGCTTTTTAAAGAGATGCAACAGTTGGATAAGGAATAAACATGTGAAATACTGACTTGCCCTAGCAGGGTAGGAGAATTGTTTGTCATTAGACCTAAACACAGTTTTCCAACTAACAAATGATGTAGAGCTTCATAAGCACAGCTGAAACCCCAGGTGGTGACCTGCTGTTCCTGTAAAGCTGAGGAGATAAAAGCACTCATGTATTCCTGCTTCTCCCTGCCATCATCTCATTAATCACATTTAGCAATCAGTTTTTCTGCCAGGTTCAGAAGATAAAAGAATCCTCGTTAAAGAGGAACTATAAGCTTTCCACCATTGTTAACAGAGACCAAAAAAAATCAATAGATTTCCTTCTGTCCAGATGACACCTTGGGCTGCTTCGTAGGAGCTCCAGCACATGAGAACAGCACTAAAAGGTTCTCACTTTCCCATCCTTCCTTACCCAGGCAATGCCTTCAGTGACATAAATCCTTTACAGAGGTTTGGATACTGCTGTGATGGTGTGAACTGAGCTGCTGATGGAAGAGGCACTGGTTCAGATCTGTCAGCTGAACAAATGCTCTGTCCTACTCAGCTCTGAATGAAGTTTAACCAGCAGCTTTCCAGATCTTACCTGCAGTGCTGCTGAGCACTGGGACACGGGGAGGGGCCCTCCAGCAAGTGAGGGATGGTCACTGTGGCCCTCCAGTTCTGAGGTAGAATTGAGTCATTGCAGATAAAGAATGACCTGTGTTGGAAGCTGCCTCCCAAGGCAACAGAGTCCAGTTCATCCAAGCTGCGAATTAATTAATTAGAGTTGTTTATCATGTTTATGCTGTGCTGCAGTTAAGCTTGGCCATGTTGGTACCTTCACTCATTTTGACAGTTTCCCATTTTATACAAACAAATGCAGCTGCGTTTCCTTTGTCACCGTTACTCCAAAGCCACTCCTGAAGCACATTTTTCCTGGTTTTATCCTGTTAACAACTCCAACTGCTTAACCAGAACTTCTCTTTCATTTTTGGACAGCACCCTCACCAGCTGCCACCAGGTTTTGGCCTTCAACAAAAACCCAAAGCCAGAGTATGGATTTTGAAGGCAACAGAGACTTCTAGAACTTCACCTCCTTCTCCCAGAGACCGACTGCACCCTGAGTCATGGGTGGAGTGCTCCAGCAATCTGCAGGCCCCTTCCCTTGTCCTTTCCTGAACTCCTGCATGAAGGCTGAATTTTTATCTGTTGACAGTTCTTGCTCCTGGAGTATGAATCTGATTAAAGTGACTGTACATAGTTTTAATACAAACTGTTAATGAAAATAAGCTTTATTACATCAAGTAATAAATACATACAAAGATGCAAATAACAGTTTTAGTAATTTATCCAGAATGTTCCTTTTTCTTTTTTTGCAAACTTTAAACTGAAATCTCCAGCCTTAATGTAGAAATCAGCTTTCCAGGACCTTGTTATTATTTAATAGGTTTCCCTATTTTCCATATAGCTCATGCACTTTAAGTGGACTTCAAAGCACTAACAGTCATGCAAATGTTTATGCAAAATGAACAAAAAAAGGAAAAATAAGAGAAGGGAAAGGTTATTTCTAAGCAGGGTCTATGCTGTATGACAAATTGTGACTTAGCAGACTACTAGGTACAGCATGCTATTCTGCATTTATTAAAAAAAAAATCCTTAGAGCTTATGTCAAACTTTGAAAGATTGACATTTTGAGGATAAGTGAACATAGTCAAAGGAAAAAAACAGAATGAGGCTGTGGCTGGATAAGAAGAGAACTGAAATATAGCCTGGGAGAGAAAGAGCATTCCTCTGCATGCACTTCAGTTTCCATGTTTTAGAAACATTTTAGGGAGTTTTAACGTCTTTAGAAAATGCAAACCCTCAGTAAGCTGAAAAATCCTTGGTTTTTTTTCATTCTTAACTGTACATTTTTGCAAGGGCAAAACAAGAACGGTAAAACATTCAAAATAAAGGAATTTGTCTGAATGTTTCAAGAGTCAAAAAGAATAAGTGTTACTTTTTCTTCATGGAGAGATGGAAAACCTTGCAGCTGAATCAGTGGGCTAGGATCTTGCATTTCGTTCCGTCTCGGCCAGGCATTCCCGAACTAATCCTCTAGCATGGATAATGCCTGCAAAAGAATTGGACATGTTTTAAATCATCCCATTCAGGCCACACTTGCAGTGACAGTCCACAGAAAGGTTTATGTATTTCTGTCCCCAGTTGCCAAGGCTACCACAGAAGGCCTCGGCTGAGGGGGAGATCCCTCGCTTCCCAAACATCAGCTGCCACTAAACAAGTCTCCTTCCCAAACTTGCATTACCAATTGAAAAGGGACTAAACCAGGAATCAGAACACAGTAAGATTTGTAAGTCTGCAGTGGCAGGTAGATCTTAATGTGCAGTGTGGGCCTACTGAATATCAAAAATTTAAGGGGGAAAAAAAAAAGTCTTCCCTACCAGCAATTTATTTTGCTACAGTGGAGTGAAACAAATTATAGAGTTATCTGGGGAGTCATTTTAGCAAGCTCTTAATGCCTTGGGATAGTTCTCCTCTGGGAGGATGCATCAAAATCCAAGCCATCACAATACTGTTCAAAGACAAGTTGTGTCTCATGTAAAAATAAAGAGATTTTTTTTTTATGGTGTGCGCAGAAGTTACCTCCTAACCCTGGCTCAGCTCCCAGTGTAAATCATCACCACTTTACATGCTGCTGTGTCTACTCCCATCTGATAGACGTAATGTGGAATTTTCCGCTACAAGTCCTGTTGCCTTGAGTTCCAGCAATCTGGACCTTGGTTCTTAATCCTGGAACTAAGTAGATTCATGCTCACAGAGCTGCTGAAAGAACAGAGCTTGAGAGAGATGTTAAAATGAGAGATGGACAGATTTTTCTACAACAAAAGAGGTTTCTATTTTGCTGACTAGGCGAGATAGAAGGTGATTTCTCTGCTCAATCATGCTCCTTAACAAGGTGAAGAAAGGGCAGTAAGGCAATAGATGGGGGTTAATCTCTAGAGATAATGGCTTCTGTTTCTAGAAGGCTGCTAGCCCGGATCACAGCAGCAGCCTACGGACCTGGGAGAACTTTGATGAGTGCAAGGCTTTGCAGAGGGTTAAACTGCCACGGACGAGGAAAGCTGCAGCTGTGGGATGCAGAAACACGAACTCAAAGCAGTGTGTTAGACCTGGATCTGGTGGCAGGATGCCCAGTTTATGCAGCAGCACTACTCTGAATAATGTAGAACACTGGGAATTTGGCCAGTTTTAGAGGTCAGTAGCCTCTGTGCTCAGGAGCAGGCGGAGCTGGGGACAGGGACTTTATTCAGGGATAACCTCCATGGCCACGGAGGCGGCACTCACGTGGTTACCCTCAATCACTTCAGCTCTCACACTTGCACATGCTCCTTCAGCCATCAGGCTCCCAAAATGGAAAGAGAGGTACCTTTGTGACCAAAAGATGGCAGCAAAAAGTATTTATTTAGGATTTTGTGCAACACTGGCAAGTCACAGTGGCAGCGTTGTTTCTTAAACCTACGCAGCTGCAAGAAGCAGCAAAGCAACTTTTTCCTCTCTGAACTAAACCATCCAACTCAGAGAATGCCTGCATCTCTCTCGGTCTCTCTCAAGCTGTCCCCATTAGCCTGTTGCCATTCATGATCTATTAATACTGACTCAGGCAATGCAATAAAGAGAGACTCCAGCAACATTGATTTTAGCTGGGCCAGATTCCACTTACCACTCATCAGCAGACTTTATTGCATCCTTTCCCAGAACAGCTACTAGTCATTTTATTGCATGTCATGGCAGATATATTACTCTTCCATAATGGTTGAGCCTTAAATAAAGCCTTGTAGTCTCGGGCAAATGTAAGGGGGATTTGCAAGGTGGTGAAGTTAGTCTGTTACAATAACATTCCCATTCCGGGTCGAAGACACGAGCCAATCTCAGCACAAGGACCACAGAAAGGGAGGAAAAAGTAACCAGGTCATGCTGGAGAAGGACAGGACTGCCAGTACAACTGTTGTCTGTGGCCTTTCAGGGTCACTTCAGGAGCTGGAGCAGTGGAATGTCCCACTGCTCCTTCAGAAATATCCCTGCACGTCCCCTGCAGAGGACAATGTCAGGCTGATGTCAGCAGTGGGGCATGCGGGGGTTTCTTTTACACTGCAAGGAAAGGGCATTTATTACCCCTTTTAGCTGACAAAGCAAAGCTGGAGAGACTCATCAGTCAGCCCTAAAATTGTTTTTTTAAGCCCCTTACTAGTGGGCTTTTAATGACATGCACTTGACAGCAGGTAACAGAGCCTAAGCAGCCCCACTCTCCTCTCCACAGAGAGAGAACGTTCATGTTTGACATCTCAGTCTGAACAGCCTTCCCTAACACCTTTTTTGGGGTTTTTTTGTAGCTTTTTTCTCCACCAGCCTCGGTGTGAAGGACCACAATGTTGTATTTCTTTAAGCAAAATGCACTTCAGTAAAGATTCCTGGGCCAAGTAGATGGGAGATGTGTATGAGAAGCAAAAAACGCTGGGCTGTGGCTTTTGGAGAGCGGGGAGAAAAGAGAACTGAAAGGGCAAGTAAGTCACCAGGAGCCTGAAAGAATGTATCCATGAGAGGTTCTACAGTAAGGTCTGAATTATTAACTGGAACTCCCTGTGTGCATATGAGCCACATTTTGTCACTGTTTATCTGTCAGATACAGCACGGACAGAGCATCCCAAGGCTTCAGTTGCTGGTTAATACTCCCACTTTCAGGAGGAGCTCAAGCTGTTTCCTTTCAAAGGAAACAGTTGTCATGAAGCTGTATACAAGTCGTCAGTGCACAAAGTGTATGAGACACGATTATTTTTTAAAATAAGTTTAAAAGTTACCTCTTTTTAGCCTCTCCATCGCACTTTTACTCCCAGCATATGTAGGTCTAATCTCTTTTCCTAATTCTTCTATGATAGCTAGAAGTTCTGCATATTTGCTCTGTGGTACTTGACTGCTGCTGGTACCCTGTAGTTGAAAGTAAATTAATTTCTGTCAAATACTGTAAAATCAAAACAATTACAAGAAACAGCAAGTGGAAGTTTATGGAAGACCAGAAATAGCCCTAGAAATCCCTTTTTAAAATAACAAAATTTCAAGATTATTATATAAACATGATTTTCTTTTTTGAAGTTGCTGTTGCAGTTGGACATGATGCTACGTGCCCTTCAAAAATTGGGATCAACTGGGAGGATGCAGCTCAAGCCTTGGACTTTAGGTGAAGCAGAAGTTAAAACAGTCCTGCAAACCTAGCAAACTGGGAACTGCTTATTTAACCCTGTTTCTGGTTTTTCAGTGTTTCAGTGTATATTTTGTGGAGAAGTTAGCCAGGCAGGGAGAGTCAGAATACAAAACAACACTATAGAAATATCGGGTTTTTAACAAATAACTTTAAAATATGTTAGTGCCCTTACAGAACGTAACTCAAGACATGTTCCTCTGCGACTCACACAGGACGGGACTAACAGTTAATTAGGAACCAACCTCACTCAGCACTCGGCTTAGCCTAATTTGATCCCCAGACATGTGCGAGGAAGCGGTCTGCCATTTGGGTTTGATTTCAGACCTTGGTGGGAGGGAGGAACACCTCAGATTACAGGCCACAATCCCTGCTACTATGCAAACGTAAGGTCAGGGATCTGATTAAAGGAAAATAAGCAGAGCTGTACCTGCATCCCCTGTGTATAGCCTAGAGATGGGGGGCCGTAGTCGTTTATGAGCTGTCTGTATTGCGCCGATGTTGCCATACTCGTGGAGGGAGAGTGAACACTCCCGGCTGCAGGGAGAAAAGAGAAAAAAACCCCACTGTTATTATCTAAAGATTAATTAGTCTGTTACATTGGGACACATTTTAATCATTTGTTCCTAAAGCTGTGACCCCTCACCTTTGTCTAAGATCACTAATGACATTTCTGAGCGTCACTGCTAGGAAGAGAATGGCTGAATTAATGCTTCTCTCAATGTTTGATGAATACTTGGAAATAGCACAGCCTGCAGCATTATCAGTGCAAATTGTTTGCCTAAAAGTGAAGCAGAGTGTAGCATGACAGGTTGTTCTGCCTAGACAAACTGTAAGTATTAAGGAGCCCTATTTTTGCATATATACATTCCACACAGATGAGTCTAATGTGCTGTGCTATTTTTACTTTTTCAGTGCAAGTTATCTGAAAGTAATTTTGCAACTCAAAGTGTCATCACATGGTCAAAGCAAGTTACCCTCAGTACTATTTTCAGCCAATGCCAAAACTATTCCTAGGGAACAGTCAGTTGAGGTACATCAGATCTGCTGCTCATTGTGTGACATCGGAGGCGAGGAGTGCTACCATTATTCCTCTTTGTGTGATATCAAACATTTTTAGCCAGTCAAATTGTGCCGTATAAGTAGATCAAAGGGAAAATAACATCACTTTGTGTTATGGTTACTTTTTCTAAAGTTATAAAAGATTATATTCACATCTAATGAGTTTTGAGTCAGTTACGAGCTCCAGAAACAGACTCTAATGTCATCGCTGACAAACTGCTCCAGAAATGAACAATCAAAACACTTTCTCCCCCTTGTCCCATGATGGTAAGAATTTGGGTTTGAGAAAAAATTGTTAGATTTTTTTTAAGGGACTTAATTATGCTGCCCACTTCACAACTGTACTAAAAAACCTGCTAGTTATGCACTTGGGAGCAAGGGAGCATCACAGCACTGAACTTCTTCACTCTTGCAGCTCAAGTGCCCTTGCATCCACGGATGCTGCTGTCTTTGCCTGTAGGCACAGACACAGACTGCCTGCTGTCTGGAAATATCTCCCCCCTTACAAACTCCTTTGCTGAAAATTCCCAATTGTCTTTCATATGAGGAACAGATCTCATTTACCAGCCTTCATTTAAATCTAAATTAAACTGATGCTAAAAGTCACTGGGGCTCAGAACTATGTAAATCTCTAGCTTTGTTTTAAAGTTGCAAATGATTTCATTCCTATTTTCCCCTCTCTACAAAAAGAAAGGGCCAGCAGTTACTCTGTAAAAAGCTCTGCTGAACATAGTGGAAAAGACTCTTGTCCTCAGCTGGGAAGTCTCTTTCCACTTCAGAGTTACCACAAGATAACACTGAGGTGTCTTCTTCATTACAATAAGAGAGCATGTTCTTAATTTTCACTAGTTAACCAGATTTGAAATCCCAAAAAGGCAAATTGGGCTCATCACTAGGTCACCTTAAAGAAAGCCAGGTTTCTCTTTGTCTTTAACAAAGCTGCTAAATTTTATGTCATTACAACCTGCAGTTTCACCACTGAGGTTTCACATGGAGCTAATTTTGCTTAAGCATAGTAAAACCCCCCAAAACCAACACATCCATAGAGTAAGGCACTGTAGGAACACCACAGTTGTCAGCTACTCTCTCAATTAGTTCTTCACACTATCAGCTCAAAATACACACACAAGTGTAACATTTCTGTATGTGAAACTCAGTATTTCAAGTCCAGATGACTGAATTTCAACTGTTACCAAACATGACACAACAGCAAACCGCATCTTTTTTCCAAGGACTTCAAAATGTTTCAAAAACATTAACAAGCCCCTTGAGCTGCAAGGTAAGAAGGTTTAATTACTTCAATTAAGCAGAGAAAGGCTTAAGCGATTTTTCTTCATGTACAGTAAAACAAAAGGCCCATCCTGCAAAGACTTGTCTCTGAACTGTTGTTGCAAGCACTCACACACAAGACCTGGGAGCTCCAGACTAGATGTGAATAAGGCAAGGACTCCAATGACCAGGCTCAAGAATCCTGATCTACCCACCAAGAAAAACTGAGCTGCAGCCCATACAAAATGAAGAGCAACTTATTGATCCCATATGGGTTGATGATAATGTATTGGTTAAGGATATCAGGAAATGGTGGGCACTGGAACAGGCTCCCCAGGGAAGTGGTCACAGCTCTAAGCCTGAGTTCAAGAAACATTTGTGTAATGCTCTCAGGCACATGGTGTGAGTCTCAGGGTGTCCTGTGCAGGGCCAGTTGTTGGAC
Source organism: Falcunculus frontatus (assembly GCA_013398115.1). Taxonomy (NCBI): domain Eukaryota; kingdom Metazoa; phylum Chordata; class Aves; order Passeriformes; genus Falcunculus; species Falcunculus frontatus. Next base: position 749,228 of record VZRV01002663.1, read on the forward strand.
TCAATGATTCTGATGGGTCCCTTCCAACTCGGCATATTCTATATCACAGCTCAGATAATTTAGTGATTGTTTCACATTCTGTTAATTTAAGCAATGACACGCACTCGGTCTGCAGGAAACAACACAGCAGGGCATATCTAGATAAAATAGAAAAACTCTCCTAGAGACGCGAGGTGCCAAGACAAAGCAGCGAGTGCATCCGGATCCAGGGGCTGACCAAGAAAAGTTGCACAGACACAGAAACTGGCTGGTGTCAGCACGGGAGCTTGACCCCCAGCAGTGACTCGGTCAACAGCGAGGGACAAAAGCAAGCGGGCACTTCGAGGAGGCGGCGATGAACCGGGAGCCGGGGCGGGCTCGGGCGGGATGCGCGGTGCAGCCGCGGCCGGGGCGCTGCAGAGCCGCGCTGCAGACACTAGAGGCCATCGCTGAGTGCGCCGGGCCCTGCCAAGTGACAGAGCGTGGTAACCATGGTGAGTTTACCCGTTTCTTTGCAGTCTGCATCAAAAATGTAATAAGACATAATGCCATGCGCCGACCACTTTATCAGCAGCAGCAGCAGGCCCAGAGAACAAAGAAAAGGATTTGGCTTGGCCGCGGTACCAGCCTCCATACGTCCGTGTCAGAAGTTGTGCCAGTCAAACTCAGCTGGAGGGGGGGGAAAAAAATGAAAAATCCTTGATTTCACCTCAATTTAAAACGATGCAATCATGAAAATGAAATTAATTGGGGGGGGGTATTAGTATCTCACAGGGCAACGAACCTTGAGCTTTTTGACCTATCACTTTGTATGTTAATCTCAAGGAGAAGCCCTGGGTCTTGGATGACTATTACTCAATTAACCCAAAATTCATCTGCATGTCTGAACAGCCTGTGTACCTCGGATTTAAAAAAAAAAAAAAACCAACAAAAAAAAACCCCACCAGATATTGCTATTATAGTTAGAAAGAGAAATTAGGCCAGGAAGTCTCACAGTCAATACCCAGTCAAAAATCGGTGTGATGATTAGGTATTCACTAGAGAGAAAAAAGGAGGGGGGATCTAAATTGAGGCTTGCTCTTTCTAACGTTAAAATGACAATGGAGACAGTTAAGAACTGACAGAATCGAAAAGGGAGTGTGCTTGGTACAGAATTTCAGTGACACCCTGTATCACATCCCAAATTGTCTTAGTGCTTGCCGTTGTTTAAAACCTAAATTAACGCACACACTTTCCTCCCTTCACTTTCCCAATTAAATGTACACAAAACCTTGAAGGTCCCCACTTATTCTAGTGCCAACAATGTCTTTTATTTCTGTGTTCAAGCAGAAGACTGCCACAAGCATTTTTCCCCACAAAAATATAGTGATTTTCTTCTTAATTAATATTAATCTTTATTAATTGGGGAGGGGTACAGCAAACAGAAATTAGATTTTGGTATCAAAATCTGTTCCTTCCAGCAGTCTCTCTGAGCCCAAATTAACAGCCTGAGAGACAAAGGATCTCAAATCAATCTTTGTTTGCCTAAACTCCCACTGACCAGGAATCTTCTCATTAATGTCTGATAGGTTTGTAGGGATCCCTTCAGCTCCAAGCCTGAGCAACGATGACCAATTTGCTGCTTCAAGTTTTAATTCTTAATTCTATTACTGCTGCTTGCTGGAAAAATAACTGAGAAGGCAACTTGCTGAGCACCCTGAAGGAAGCAGCAGGAGCAGGAACACTTGGGTACGCTCACTTGATCCACTTTGGCCGATGCCATGACATCTACACAACTCAGCTACCACCCCGTTCCACAGGCAGCAAAGGAAAACCAGGAATAGTCACACAACTCACTGAGTTACTCGTGTAGGACTGACTTGGACAAGCCAAGGGCCAATCCTATTGGATATGTGTTTCTCTACTGCCCTGTACTTTGTAAGGTCCTATAAAACCACAAAGGCAAACTCCTGCCATTTTACAGACTCTTTCTACACGTGAACACGAGAGCATGTAAGAGGTACCTGTAGCCTGGACTTCATCCAAGGTACATGGTGCAGTCTGTGGAATCTCAACACTTCTCCCTCTGTTTCACAGACCCTTCAAGCTGAGGCTGCTTGAAACATCAAGGCTGTTGCCATTTCAATGGCTTGTGGTCACCACCTCTCCAGAGCCCAGTGCTGGAGGTTACTGCCTCTGCCACACCCCTGTGGGACCTCCTCATGGGCTTCAGGTGATGGCAGTTGGGAGTTCTGACCATATGGGGTACCAGACAAGGAGGCTGGAATATTTTAACTGAGAGAATATAAATTCTTCTGTCCTAAACCAGACAACTTTGAAAGAAAACACGTGAGAAATGCTCCTGGAGCTGCTTTGCCAACACATGTTGTGAGGCATCCTCGAGCACCAGGGGAGAGGTAACAGCTTCACCCAGCACAGCTATTTCTGCAGCAAGTAGCTGAACACAGCTGGAGTGTTTTGGCTGACTACAAGAATATTTTATTCCTTAGCCCTCTATACACTTTGGTTTGAGTTCAACAAGAACTCCTTGCCATCCATGGGACACCACATGCACGTCTACACAAGTAGATCCACTGCACAGCCAAGCCACACTTTGAATTCTAACAGCAGTTGCCAACCCAGAGCTCAAACAGACAGCCCCCATTCCCCACAACCTTCCCATAAATTTTTAAATTTAAAATAATGGGTCCTGTTCTCATTTGCACAAACCATTCCTTATAGCACTGGCTGTGAAAATTATATTTTCACCCACTATTTCTCCCTTGAACAGCCCTTGTGGAAGAAACAGACCTTTCTTTGAATAAAACTATTTCCTTTTTAAAAAACGCACTGCACAGACACATAAATATGTTCTCAAGAACTAGGACATTCTTTATCGTAACAGCCAGAGGCCTTGCTCTTTTGATCTGTCACACTCTGGGCCTTTCCTCTAGTACTCTCGTGCTATTTAATCTTTCCATGTGGATAACGGTCATGGTTTATGTCTCCTCTTCCTAACCCCTGTCTCTTTTTTTACCAGAAAAACAAAAGCCAGTCCCTCGACTCCCCACCATTCTTCTTTTCTTGCTTAAGCTATTCCTACACTAGCAAGTTATTTGGCACCACAAGGAACAGATCAAAAGACGAAAAGCATTTGGTACGTGTACACCACATGTAGTTGGCCTGAGGGGGTATGATTTAAGGTTAGAGTTTAGTCTGCTCCCCCAGACTAGGGGGGTATGGTTCAAAGCTGTCCCATCTTTGGTTTGGATCCTTGTGTTCCCATTGAAAGGGATGGAGCATCAGTGTTGCACGACCGGAGCAGAGCTTCTGAAGCACTTTTATCCAAAAGGAATCCAGTCAGCATGAACCCAAACCGCTCTGCAGCAAAACCAAGGTGCTGGGTGGGGACCATGCGGAGATCCGCTGACTCTGAAAACCACATCATTGCTCTCAAGCAAAACACTCAGGTAGACAAAGCCAAAAACGCCAGTTTTCTAAATGCCCAAACAAGTCCACTTGAAAATTGCTAATTCTGAAACCATGCTAAGAGAGCTTCTTTTTACATCATACTTAACTTCACATGGACTTCGAGAGGTCAGGGATCCAGCAAATTTCAGTCTGAATCGGAGAGAGGAGCATATTTCCTAGAAAATATCCCCTCTGCTAAGGCACAAACACTTTGCTCTCTGTTCTGCCTACAAAGAGTATTCTTTCCAGTACTCCCACTCCAAAAACAACCTCTCAATATGGTCAACAATATCAAACAGAAGCTGTCTCTGTAAAGGGCGACAAACAAGCCATGTGCTCGAGCAAGTCTGCACTGCAGTGCTGAGAACATAAGGGCCGGCCTCGTGTGCTGGTATCGTTTCTCAGGACTGAATGGAACTGGTCTCTCCAGTTGCAAGCTACAGCCCCAGCCAGGGAAATGATCTTCATTTCACCTCCCAGTGAGAATTTGCACTTTTCACAAGAAACTTGTGGTTGCTGTGAGGTGTGGCAGGTGCACCGAGAGCCCCTTTGGTCCTCAGCTACAGCAGCACTGGTTGTACAGGTCATCACTTGTTCATGTGGAGCCAAGACACAGCTCCTTCCCTTGTCACTGTCAGCTGGAATTGGTGTTTCCAGACCCTACAGATGACAGTTTTTAAGCTTTGTTATACAAACAGGATTTTGTCTCGAAATCTGATGTTTCTGCAAGAATGAGAATAAAAGTAAAATCCCAAGCTGTTTCTGCTAGCTTCTGTATCTTCAAACACATTTTCTCTGACCCGTGCTTACTCTAAACAAAATAGAAATGCTGGTGAATATCCACTGAGCCAGAAAACACATGGAAACATGGTGAAAAACAAACTACAGACCCATTCACAGCTGGTGTAAGTGTCTAGTTCAGCTTAAGTCAATGGAGATGCTCTACTTCACCTCAGCTCAGCAGCTGGTCCCTTACGGAGAAATAGTCAAACAATATGAAACACAAGACAGATGAGGAGGAAACAGCACTTCCCAGGAATCAGTAGGATAAGCAAGAGAAGACAAACAAATCAAAACATGCTTGTTAGAAAAGGTAACAGAGGTTCCCCTGGGACACTGCAGGGTCAGGTGAGGCTGGGAAGGTAGAGCCACTGCAAGTCCCTAATAGAGCACCTTTTTAAAGCCCAGGCAGAGAAGGTGCTTGTGCAGGAGATTAAATGGGGCTTCCCAAGCACAGGCAGCTTGGAATTGAAAGCTTGGGGTACTACACGCAGGAACCCAATCCCCTGAGCACAGGCCCCTCTAGGAAGGTGATTTCGGACAAAATTCGGACAAAACACTGCAAGCGTGGTTGCAGCCACAGTGGGGCAAGTGTCAGCACTGACCTGGGCAACGGGGAAGAGAAACAGGCACTGAATTCTGCTGTGACAACACATTCTCCTTCCCTCAGCCTGGTGTAAGGCAGAGGAGTCAGCACCCAGATGCTTCCAGCATCCTGAGTCACTTGTGGAGCAGCTGCATTTTCCTCACCCGCAGTCATCCCCAGATCTGCCGACAACCCACGGAGGTTTCCTCCCCGTATTTCCTCCCCCACACGCAGCTCCTCTCCCTCTGGACTTCAGTCCAGGATTGGATTCCCAAAACATGCTCCCATGCAAGAACAGAGCCCAGGCACCCACCAACCACAACTGCTTCATCTCACTGATGTGCAGTTTAAGTATAATTTTGCAGAGTGGCTACTCTCAGCCTCAACTTGAAAGGAGTTTGCTCTGCAGCAAGGACACGGCTCCAAGAGCTGAGTCGACACTGCCTTCCCAAATACTCCTGCACCAGAAGCCCTGCACTGCAGGGAAGCAGCATTACCTCCCAGAGGAAAATCCCTGTGAGATCCACAGCTGCCCAGAGCCCTCCGTCGGCCGAGACCAAAATATTCAGCATTCATACAGAGAGGCTTCTGCAGGGCTGATTTCAGGCCAAAAGGGACAGATTTCCTGTTTTCCTCTCCTCTGCAGGACGGTGGGGAGGGAGGGGGGGGTCCTTCACCCCAGGTTTGGAAGCAAACCTAGGATTTATCCTCCTGGCTGGGGGGCATTTAATTTAGGCACAATAGAGAAGCAATCTCCTCCAAATCAGAATTAAGCTCCAGAAAGGAGGGGGCCATTTGCAGTCATATCACTCTGAATGCGATATGTGCAACTGCAAGGACTGCTTTGTCTAAGTCCCTTGGCCTTAGGCCACGGTGCTGGCAATACCACTAGCTAGAGGAAGAGCTGGTGCGTGAGGATAATGGCAGAAGACAGGGAGGGAAGAGAGAGCCCATTTTGGATTCAGAGGAGGACGTTCTTTCATTGAAAAGATTCTGGGGGTGTTGAGGATGATCCGAACTCAGAAGAGAGGACAACTTAGATAAGAATAGTTCCAGCATGACAGCAAACTGCTGCTAACTTGCCGATACAAGGGGAAAAAGGAGGGTGGGAGAGAAGGGGAAGATAAAACTGCATGAAAGAATCCAAAGCCCTGATCGCAGCCCGAGCGTTGGAAAGCACAGACACGGCAGCGAGAGGGCTGGAGACAGAAACTTCACCGCTCGGCTCGCATTGTGCGTGGCATGTCTGAGCCGGGATTTTGCAGTCCCTGCTCGCAGAGCAGCCAGACTCGGATCCCCCCCACTGCATGACCTAATCCCCACCCCTCACCCACCATCGCAAAATACCACCTTTGTTTTCCCTGCAATTTTACGGCTGTTCCGGAGAGCAAGGCACAGGTTCTCGTGGGAGCCGACAGGAGAACGGTTTCCCTTGCTGGGCTTTGTTTCTTTTTTTTTTTTTCCCTCCGGTGACACTTCTGCTTTTTGTCAAAAATCCTCGGCACATCCCCTGCTCCCTGAACCCTCCGCAGAGCAGCACTCGGGCCCACGGCGCTCCTCACACACGACCCCGGCACCCCGAGCCTTTGCACCCTCGCAGCCCCACCGAGCTCAGCTCCGCGCAGGATCGAGGTGGCACAGCCACCTCGGCTCATCCACCAGCTGGTGACGATTCCTTGCAGTAAAATACGATTGTTGCTCTCCTGGTAGCTAGAATAGAGATGCATCCCGGAGATCCCTTTCGCTTCTCAACCTCCCAGGATTACAACCACTAACGGTGCTGTAAAAATCACCCAGGCACATTTCCCTCCCTCCTTAACCCAACTCCAAAACTTTTTCTCGGGGGAAAAAAAAAAAATCAGCCTGATTTGTGGCTGTCTGATGCCAGCCCTTAAGGCTGGGCTGCGGGGATGGGAGACAGGAATACGATTTTTTAAAGTCAGAACCAACTTCTCCATTTTGGTGCTGTTTAATCGGAGCCGACGCGCACAGATTAGCGAGATCCCCTCCAAATATCCCACAGCGAAGCAATTGCTGCTGCGGCTTTGTTCAGGCTGCACCGACTCACACACGGAGACCCGATGTACGGCAGCACCGCAGCACCGGCAAAAACCCGCCGGCTGATGCCTTCGGAAATCGGGAAGAGAAAAACGGGGGAACGCAGTTTAAAAAAAAAAAAAAAAGGCAAAAAGTTAATGCTGTCAAGGAAACTTTTTAAAGAGGAAAGTTGGAAGGACTCCTGTACAAATTCAAGGATGAGGAGTGATTTTTAAACAGGAGTTTTTTAAGGAATAGTGCAATTCCTGTGTGCCCCCCCCCATCCCCAAAAATCTCCAGCGAGCGGAGAGGGCTCCTCCGCCCGGGATGCGGGGGGAGACTCCGAGGGGGGAGCGCTGACCGAGGGTCGCCCCGAGACGCTGGCGGCGCCTCCGCCGGCGGAGGTCCGGGGTCCGGGGCTCCCCTTCGGCCCGCGGAGCGCGGCCCGGGGCGGCCCCGCCGCCGGAGGAGGCGTGAGGCGAGGCGCGGGGCGAGCGGCCGCACTTGCGG